>OZ020608.1:101092855-101462891 GCA_963971545.1 Philophylla caesio | reverse complement strand
ATTTTCAAAAACAAGCCTCTCATAAATGGATAAAAAAAATGGTACAAAAACCTCATAATTTGCTTATTGTTAATCTTTTCAGACAACCAACTTCTTATCAAGGCCTGAGAAATAACGTCTGATCTTTCGAAAGAGCTTTTCTAACAAAAACTCAATTACGCAATAGAAATTTTAGTAAAATTTTCAGAGAAAAACTGTCGAAAGAAGAATCACAACCGCCTTATTGAGGCCCAATTTAGCCTTTGGATGTAAATAGTACGAATTTCCCTTACTCACTCGGGGCATTATAAATAACTATATCTACCTAGTAGTAGGGACCAATAAGAAAAATATTCCGCAATAATTATGTGGAAATAGCTCAAAGAAGACTTTGGGTTGCTCACTAATTTCTCAACTGGTCACCCATTATAGTCTTTGCTCTGAATTTTTTTCCAAAAATAATAATTATATTCGCACTCTTGAGTCTAAAATAATTTACTTTCAAACCGTTGAAAAATAGTATCTTATTCAATTAGTAAGTCAATAAAATATTTCTAATTCAATCTCACAATAAGAGTGGTAGTAAAAAATAACAGCCCTGGAGAATAGTACTTTGTTCCACGAGAATCTACGAGTATATAAAGTGAGTTAAATGCGCCAGGCGGCAATATTGCATATTAATTGCAATCACATATACAATCGTACATATCTATATGTAAATATGGCTATAAACGCCTTCATTGTATATAATAATCATTTTATCGTAAAATTTAAATATTTAACTTGATCCCACACTTTAGTCTACACTCTGACTTGAATTTAGCACAGCAAGTGTTCCATTGCGTCAAGTGTGTACGAGTATAAACTATTAATAATATCTGTACGTCAATATGAATTTAAATCCAATTAATATTTCATTTAAATCATTTAAATGCTATTAATGTTCAATAGCTAATTGCGCTTTATGGACCGTTAAATACTTCTTGTTCTTAAGCTAAGTGTGACTAAGTACTGCAAAATACTAATACTTTATAGTAAGCAGCTGTTGTCACTTTTATAACGTATCGCTGGATGTAAGGTGTTCGCCTGTGTTTACGACGAGGTGTTCATAAATTTAAGAGTCTTATCTCTTGGTATGCGGATGCAAGTCACGAACTTTAACACTTGACACATTTCGTTTTATAACTTCATAAAATTGGAAAAAGCAGGTAATTGAGTTAGAAAAATTGACAAAAAAAACCTAAGATGTAATCGTAGACATATGTACTTTGATTTTTCAAAAGTAATCTGAACGCTACCTATTACACAGTGTTATGTTAAAATTCAATTTTAGATGTTAGTTTGCTAAAACAATTTCATGTTGAAAAACGAGTATAGCTTTTGGCCGGAGAAAGAATAATACAAATTATAAAAATAATTTGGCGCTTACACTATATAGCTCAGTGTTTGACCGAGCTTTTCTTACCACTTGTGGTGTGCGTCTATATATTGTACCCCAAGTGGAGGGTCCTACAGTTTTGTGCCGACTCCGAATGGCAGCTGATATGTCTATCCGTTCTTAAAACGTGATAACGTAAATGGGTGCAATCGCCCCTATTTTACCCCACCCTCAAAAACACATGCACTGCAGCTATTCGCTTAGAAATTTTTTAAAGTTGACTAAAAAATCGGTGCGTTCCCATGACGTAAAGTCAATGGGAAGGGCTTGTCGCTTCAGCTGGCAAATACAGGAACAATGCCATTTAAATGGTGAGAAAATGTGCTGGCGTAATAACTAACTAAATGAGTGTATGAAGTAGAATGCTTACATACTACTTATGTACATTCAAATGCTAAGCATGTCGGGTCAGCTGGTCTAGAAGCCAAGCCAGCCATCACTCACTTGGCCATTCAACTACTCAGTCATTCAGTTGCTACTCATTGTTGTTTCGGTATGTGATTTTCTAAGGCGAAGTTAAGGCAGACACAATAATTATAGACAACAAAGAGCAAGACGAAAGCAAAAGGGTTTGAAATGTTGGTGGAGGCGAGTCAGAGGCAATGATGATGTAGCAAAATTTTCTACCGATCGTCACGCTGATATAAAGAGGATACAAGTGAATGAAATGAATGTTGTGGTAGTGGTTGAAGGGTCGATGGCGCTGACCGCTGCTGATTGCCGATTGCTGGCTGGTTGCTGGGAATGTTTAAGTTAGCAGCGAGAATTCAAAATTCAAAAGGCCAAAACTCAGCTCAGCTTTTTGCTATACTTTTGATTACACTTACTTTTCGAACACTTTGTAGGCTTGCCATAGAAGCAGCAACACCTGAAATGTTATTGGGAAGAGTTAGGCATGGAAAATGAAGAAGGAGAAGACGGAATACTTGCACGTAGCGCGCACACACCCACCCAGGCGGTCGAAAGTAAAGACAACGCATGAGCTGTATGCGTGTAGAGGGCTTGCGTGCCCAAGCTCTGCTCGAATGGCTTTTCGTGATGCCAGTTTTATTACGTTTACGAGTACGTATTTAAATGCCTTCGACCACAACAATAACTACGACAAAAACGTAAATATAGCTTCAGGTCAACAACGTTGTAATTTAAGACGGAGCCATCAAACTCATCAACCAAGCGCAAGCAAAGTGGGTGCTGGCCCGCGCAGCTAGAAAATAGTTTAGCACAATTGCAGCTATGTCGGGAGCCACAAACAGTCGGTACAACAGCAAACTTTACATTACTAGTGCCACCGCCACAGTCAGCGCCACCTACATCGACAGAGATACCACTATGGTTGGGCGAATAGTTGAGCGGCCGAAACTGAAATAGCGCACATTTCGAGAACGATCGACCGACAAACAAACATAACAGTGACGGTTTGCAGCTGCGGAAGTTCGTACGAAAAGCTCGCCATCAAAGAGGTTCAACGATCGTGGGTCACGACTCTGCCATAACGGCGTCGCCGCTGCTAAGCAACGATCAGGTCGATCCCACTGTCGAAGCCGTTGATGTTGACTAAATACACAACCGACTGACGCAGTTGATTGCCGTCGACGTCATGGATTGTGTTGTGTGTTTGGAGTGGTCTGAAGTGACGTTGAGTGAAATTCAATGGCACAGAGAATGCAATACATAGTGGGCAGGTATTTACAAAAAACTGACAACGGACTGTTGGTTACGATATTTGCACAGCTGTGTCCCCTAGTCAATGGTAAGCGGTGGTCACCAGTCGTCCATGCACTGTGCACCGAACGCTTACCCGAAATCGATCACTTACTTTGTAATCTAAGGTGAGTGACTATTCCCAAAATAAAAGCTATCAACTTCAAAGTGGGAGCTAAAAGGAATGAATGTAGCAGCAACACGAGCAGCTAGTCGTAGTCAGTCAAAAGCGAAGGATTGGCTCGGCTGCATGTCAGCGATAAATCCATCCGAAAAAGCGTGCACAGGCTGCGCAAGCGAATTCATTGTTGTTAAGTATGACGCTGGTTGAGGGACCGAAATTGTGCTCCATCTGCATATTTAGCTTTCAAATCATACCATGGAATCTAGTCTGGTATGGATGTACGAGTTATATATAAGGGAATGACAATAAGTCACCGGAAATTAGAATAAAAAGTGCTGCCATTCTTAAGCAGAAAAGAGAACGTCCTTTCAATTTGCTGAATAATTGCAAAAGCGAATTCGAGCCTAGTACAAGTCCCTTTGTACTAGGAACCAAAACACATTGAATACAGTGAACTGATTTAGTTGCATCGAGGCCTTAAGGAATGTGATTAAGGTTATGGATAAGTTTAACGCCAATTAAAGGCAACGATGGTCGCGAGTAGCAAGGAATGGGATCACTTTTACTAGAGAAATATACAGATCCACAAATATGATTTAGGCAAAAAAAAGATTAAGCATTTACGCTATCGGACGATTTATGTGAGCCTTAAAGTTTATTTAAACACTGGATCATGACGACAACGTAGGAAACTGCATGGGTGACCACCTGATCCGACAGGGCACCCTTAAAAATATAACTTCGAATAAAGAAGGAAATGGCCTTAGGTCTGATTTTGAACAGATGCGGTAAAAGTTGGCTCAGCGAGTGAAAATGTCGACTTGCAAAATTGCTGAAATTTTACGTTATTGTGCAGATCAAAGACGGTTAGAGCTTTTCAGTCGTATAAAGTGGCAGCTCCCTATAATTGTGAGATTTTTAGACGGTCATTGCACTTGGCGATGGATGCGGTCGGCATGTCTCTTCAGCCGCAGCTGCAAAGTATATTATTATAATTTGAACCCTTTTTCTACAGCAACTCTTTTAATATCTACGCTTATTGAGACATATTGAGCCAATTCCGTATAGCATCCATTACAGTTGTTTTACAACACTCAACAAAGTTCAGTGCAGCAGAAAATATGCTCCCGATTCATTAATCGAATGATCACCCAATCGCTAGAGCGATCGTCGATCGCCGATCGCCAGCTGTCGAAAGTATCTTTTTCGCTTTTTCTTATTGTCCGCTGCAGTCAAAATGTTCAATTGTCTGCGAAGCGGCAACAATTTGACTATGCCAATGATGTCGAGCAACAATTTTCATTTGATCAATGAAGCTGATAATTTAGCGTACACACCGCCAATGATCGTGCAGCGCGATCGCGATGCATACTTGAATGCATTTATATAGGTACGAGTATGTATGTATTTATTTAATATGTATGGAGATATATACCGTGTAATGTACATCAGCAAACGCGCGGGCATACCATCTCAAAGACGCGGTAGGAGTGCTCTAGGTCTTTAAGTGACGAGTTGATTGACGTTTTGAAACTTGAATGGTGTGAACGATATTGCCGGTGGACGTACCCATTCCTGCAACTTTTTGTTTTATCTGAAATTGTACCTACATATGTACATATGTATTTCTGTATGTATGTATGTATGTATGAATGTATGTTACAACGCCAATGACTTTGACTCTTGAGGCCAACTTTCGCACGGCATACAAGCACATGTACTAAATATGTATCAACAGCTGTGGTTATATTTTTTATTTCTCCAGCGTACTCTTTTTGTATATTTCTTACAATGATTTCGTACTTTCTGTAAGCCACTCACACTGACCGGAAGATCAAGACTTTAAGTTCTCTAACGAAACTTTTTGGCGTCGTCGAACACGTGCAGCTTTGAAAAGTCTGCGGTTATTATACTCGTACAAAATTTATACATACTATACACACTTACGAGTATAGCAATGCCATAAATGTAGCAAAGACTTTCAAAGTTCGCCGCCAGTTGGGTGTTAATTACCGTTGAACGCTGCCAACTTACTGACTTACTTAAAACCTGCTCTTTTTCCATTTACTTATGTAGCTAGAAGTTATGTAGCTTGTAGATGCAAGCGCTTGGAGATTTTTAAATTACTTAATACATACTTACATACATATATACAAATATACAAGTGCTAATGTTAATGTATGCATGTATGTATGTAAAATCAAACGCTATTTCAGACATGAGGCGCTTAAAAGCCAAGCAAGCCGCTTTTGTCGGCACTTTTTTTGTTTCTCGTTTGCTTACGCGTGGATTCGTTTGCCTATGGCTTACTAGCTTACCAGCTCACCAGCTATTTTGGTGCTTACTCAGTCAGTTTTTATGGCATGTCAAGAATTTGTTACTTTGACTTCTTTAATGTGGTAGTTAATTAGCGTTTCATGAGCTTGGCACTGCACTTGTTGCACACTAAGAATATTGCACTCAAAGTTAGTGGGTAGTAGGTCTTCATATGCTTTACATTGTATGCACAAAAACTAGCCTTGTAGGAAAACTCTTCGATTTTAGCGATGTAGCTTTGTTGAAGACATGAATGCGAATTTAATTGAATTCGATTAAGGAAGTTTCCGTATTTTCCTTTGTATAAAATACTTACCCACTACCTGAAAATCTAATTAAATGTAAGTGTATATATTTACCCGAATATGAAAATGAATTTATGTATACAATAACCTAAAATAAAACTTGCCTACTACCTGAAATTTTAATGAAATTTATATATGTATACTTACCAGAATATGAAAACACTACTTACCTTAAACGAAATGTATTTAAATAATTCCTGAAATGTATGTAAAAAACTCAACTCATCATTGGGAGCTTACCCGCCGGCCATAATGGCATTGAGAGAGCCGAGCGAGCAGTTAGTTTTTTGTGTAAAAAGAAAAAGTAGTTGGCGACCTATCTTGCAACCTACCGCTTTAAAATTCCAATAAATTTATATGCATATTGTAGAATCCAAAATCAAAAACCGAAATTAAAGTGTTTTTATTCATAAGAATGAATAAGTGTTATTGTTTTGAATTTATAAAAACTATGGATTTCGGTCCGATAAGACCATATTATCTAGTCAGCAGGGCCGAATGATGATGTTTCAAGAATCAAAAAAAAATTCCTCAGCGGATATAACGCCAGTTGCACAGGTTATAAGGAAAAATCTGTTTTGGCTCCAATTGATCTTTTCGATTGAGCGTACAGCGAACTTATGTAGATAACACTGTATCAGTCTCTTATCATAATTGTCGTCAGATTAGATTAACTTTGCAGTGAGCGAAATAAAGGTTATGTAGTGGATGATATTTCCGCAACGAAAAAGGTGTATATCTGATAAGTTCCACATATATTTTATTAGTCAATCTTAGGCTTAAACTTTGTGTCAAGGTTTATCGAAGAATATCTAGCTGCGAAAGACTTACTTTTAAAACTAATATGCATATGTAGATACCAGGCTTCAGTAGCGTACAGGAGTAAGTGAGCAAACAAATGGAGGCAGATGATACCTTAAATAGCCTGCAGACGACTCGTGGACACAGATGGAACACAGGTCAAGCCAGCGAACGTTGAGCTCAAAGGAAACATACATATATGTATGTGTGTTTGGAAGGGCTTTCCAGTCGAGCAAATATTGATGCCATCAAAGCATCTACTAAGTCTAACGAAGCTGCAACTCTCGATATTTATTACAGTTTTCGCTAAACACTAAACCATCGGAATCGACCCAACACAGATCAATTTATCATTAGACCCACACAATCGTAGTTGCTTGGGGCAATGTGGTTAAGCCACTTAGATTTGTTTTATTTTTTTAGGCTGCAAAACAAAACGGTCGTATAAAAAACGGTCAGTCGCTCAATTTCACTGTTTCAAAACGAAATAAATGAACAAATTAACTATTTTTCAATTTTGATCTATTTACGTGATTCCGTGCAAAATCAGTTGCTACCTTACACGAAAATGAGAAGCGCACACTTGCTTCCGAACTTTATTAATGAAAAACATTCGCCTCCGCGAATATAAGGCAAACATGAAAATGAACCAACCGTTACGGCCAAGACTTTTAATAACGACTGGTACATAATAACACACCTACCGGGTATGCATGTAAAATCGAGTAACTTGCATCCGTATTCAAGTTCTGCAAGCTTACTCGATGACGACAAACTATATAAAGAATGAAATCAAGATTCATAAATAAGAGATTGCGCCTTGCGCAGGTCCGTTACCTTTTTGCTTTACGTTATTGGCATTCAGCTGCTCAAAATGACGTCACATCGGCAAAGTTTCCTTAAAACTCCAACACGAGTGAAGTGAATATTTGGTGTTCTATAATTTTAAGGGTTTAATTAAAGTTTTTTGTGAAATGCAACGCGATTTTATTATATTATTCGAACTAATAAAGCAATTCTCCAAACAAAATGAGAATACGTTATTGCAGGTGTGACGTACATATATGCGCAGATCGTAAATTAATTTTGTTAGGCCGACTCTCAACAATGGCAACTCAACAACGTTAGCAATGTCGTTAGCATAAACTTATGATTTTGTAATAGTTTAACTACTCCTCGTCTCGCCTCCTAAAAATATATGCATCTTCTCGAGATTCGTTTATTTTTTTTCCAGCTGTAAAATAATTGTAAATTTACCCCTCGGCATAGTAACTGATACATCTAATCAATACAAGAAGTGTTTGCTATTTCTTCAAGTGATCACTTTTTTTTATACTTTCACAAAGCGGTTTAAAGTTGACGATAGATATAATGAGACCATCACTATGCAACAAAATGTATGTACATACATTTGTATGAATGTAGGCCAGGTGTTGATGACCACACAGATGTTCCAAATACGCGTATAAGTATAGTTTTCATGCTCGCTGCGCGGATTTGCATATTGAAAACATAAAAAAAAACAAAAAATACTCTCAAGCAGGAGTTAATAAATTGTAGTAGCACCTTGAGAAATGCAGTCCAAAAATAACGAGAGTTACGCGTAAAAAAAGAATTGCTGATTGAGAAAAAGGGGTTGTACGAGTATGTAGTACAATGAATATAAGAATAGCAACAACATCGGCGATGACACCGAAGGGAAGTCCAACCAACAATGAAAACAAACATTTCATTTGTGCGTACATTTGTATGCTACGTATTTATTCGTATATTTGTATGTATGTATGTGCATCTAAGCGTAAGTGAACGAACAATTTTAAGTTTGAATTCTTGAGCTATTTCCTCTCATCCAAAGGCATTGCAAGGAATCACGCTAGAGTGACTGCTGACTGCCCAATCAGTCGCCATCTGCCCGTGGCGCGGTTGCACGACCCTGCTTGAAATTTCTTGCACTTTAGTGGCAAATATTTATCTGCATATTGTACATTTGGATATGTATGTAAGTATATATGAGTACATGTACACACATCTCGTCCAATTGCTGCCACTACGGCTGCGGCTGCGGCTGCGGTTGCCAACGCGTAAAGTAAGCTGATTGTGAGTAAAAGTAGCAGCAATTCAACGATCGCCACTTTTGCATGATTTCATGAACATTCATATGTATTAATTTATACACACATATGTATGTATATACGCATATCACTAAACGAGGTACTACATGCATTACATTTGCGCAGCTGTGCACTATTTGACGAATTCAAGTCGAAGAAATCACAGCTGCTGGTCGTTTTTTTTTTTGTCGCTTTATTGTTGCTTTTTGTGGATATTTTTGATATCGCTACAGGCCATCCAGCAATTATCAAAGTCTCAGACATTATGTCAACAATTATTTGTGGTGGTCATTTTGCATCCGGAAATAAATATTCATGGCACATTGTGGCACTGGTAACGACACATTTTTTGCAAGTGTTATCGAAAATTTCATGCATATTTAATTTTAAATTAAAGCTTGAGTCTATATGAAACACTCCGGGGTGGTCGACATAAAAAGTACAGGATCAATTGAACGCTCCTCTATCCACCATTCCTCTTCTTCCCGGAAAACTTCGTCAAAAAAAAGCCGTTGATGTACATCGTCATTTTGGCATTGGCGCAATTGTAAACCATCTTGTGATAACCGCAATCATAACTCTTGCTGCAGATTTGCCTATGTAGTTCGTTATTTCTTCCCCTTCATTATTTCAATACTTGAAGAGCTAGCAGAGAGTAAAATTGACAAGGTCATCAACAGCACTGGATGGTTTTTCCCAAATGTGGATTACACTGCTGTGGATATGGTTATACATATGTATGTAGTAAATAAAGTCCAGCTATCAGCGAAGTTTGTTGCGGCTGAACTATGGTCGCTTGAGAAGGCTGTGTACTTCGTAGTGGATGCAACGCAAATACTCTAGATTTCATGTCGTTGATCCCTCTTCTATTGATTCCTTGTAAATTGTTTAGGAATCGTGCATTTAGTGCTGGCGGCTAAGTCAGCTTAGAATCAAGAATCGAAACTGAGTATTATAACTATTTCATCTAGCCGTGGCAGTTCTTCTTGTGAACAAAACTACAACTTGGATGAGTTAACTTCTAACCCTATTTGCCTGCTCACTTTGTGATTCATTCAATGATGTTTGTATTTAATCACCTATCGGTGACAAACAATTCTCCAAACGTGCTAAAACTCAGCAAGCCGCCATTATATTTTTAAGAAGATGTTTAAAAACCAAAACCGATATACATACATATGTACATACATACATACTCGTACCAAGATGTATATTCAAATAAAAAACTGTCCTATCTACAGCCTTCTGCAAATAAAACATTTTGAGTAAAAAGTAAAAAACGGCTAGAATATTTTTGCTCCAATATCTCAAAAAAATTAAAATTTAAAATTTTCGGATTAAGAGCCAGTTTTTCAGTGCTGGTTTAAACTCATTTTAAACTAAGTTTAGTCAAACTCAGTTTGATTTTAAACTTAGTTTCCTTGAGCTCAATTAAGTTTGTTGCAACCAAAACGAAGTAGTCAGACCCTTAGGGCCAGTTTTTCCGTGCAAGTTGAACTCTGTTTGTCGTTTAAACTAAGTTTAAACTCAATATGCAGTTTTTCAGTTAACTTTAAACAGAGTTTAAACGGCCGATTGTGCTCGGTTAAACTCAGTTTAACTTATCAGCTGTTTGCTGACTACTTCGTTTTGGTTGCAACAAATTTATTTGAGCTCAAGGAAACTAAGTTTAAATTTAAACTGAGTTTAACTAAACTTAGTTTAAACTGTGTTTAAACCAGCACTGAAAAACTGGCCCTAAGAAATATACATATTTTAATTTTGTTCTTCAAGTGAACAACTTCTAACAAAATAGAAATTGTACAAACAACAACTACACAGTCAAGTAGAAATAGCGGCAATACAGCCGCACTTGATTGAAGTAAGTTGTGAAGGAAAAGCAGGAAAAATAACAACAGCTCACACAGCGTAAGCTTAGCTGAATGCGTTAAGCTGCCGGCTTAAGTATTGCGCATGTTGTTGCGGGTTCGACTCCCGCAGAAGCCAAGAAAAAGGAAGTCTGATCCGGAAATGTGGTGATTTCCGAAATAGTACTATAACTTCTACCGCTTTGAGTATTGTTGTATTTTCCTAATAATTTTCCAATTAACCAATCGGCCTTAAAAAGCTCAAAAATATTTAAAATAAATAGTTATATGGCCCAACAATAACAAATTGAAAGATTTCAGTTAGTGTCTCTGCTCTTCAATAACGATTTGCTTGCTTTGGCTTTCTGTTTCCGGCGCACACGAAAAATGTATGAAGTGCTTGTGACGCATGCGACATCTACCGAAAACTAATGAAACTCTAATTCAACAATCGCTCGCTTCAACCACTATAGATGGCGCATTCAAATGGTTGATGTATTAGATATAAGAAAATTGATGAATAAACATTTCGTACACTGGGAAAATAAGTTTAAGTTTCACAACATAACACATGTTGATTAAAAACTTTTATACCTAATTTCATACTTTCGCGACAGACAAAAAAGAAAAGTATAATAAGAGTTTCTTTGTGATTTCAAAATTTTCAAAGAAATTTGTTAAATTAATATAAAGCGAAGCTTTCATGATGCATTCTAATTTTTATTTAACAATTGGAAAACAACACATTCAAACTTCGTAGAAACAACTTATTCGGAAGTAAATGCACATCTCTCAAATCTAGCGCCCGGTTTCGTATATTAAAAAATGAATTATGTATGTAGGTACCTACCACCATTTTTAAAGTTTGGTTTTTTCATGAACTAAATAAACCATAAACTTAAGCAAATCTATCTATGTACATATACATACATATACCTTTGTATGTATGTATTGTATTGTACACATATGTATGTGTAGTTATGCATGTAGATATGCATCACGGCTTCTACTGAATGTAATACTTTTATCTAAACAACATTTGAAAGCTTGAACAACAAGCTTTATGTGATTTAGTACGTACATAGGTACCTACTTGTGTATGTAAATATGTATTTTTCGTTTTAACCGTTAATCTTTATATTTTCTAAACTGTTTAATATTTTAATGTTGACTATAACGTCGTTTACAGGAAAATTTTAAAAATCGCCCTTTTATTTCTTGCTATGTAGGTAAGTACATATGTATATGATCTTCATAAATGCTTAATTGTTTATACATACATACTTATAACAAGAAAGCGAAAAAATTTCAAAAAATTCTCTAATTTGCGACCTCTGATAAAGCTAGTCGTTTTTTCCACACAGTCAAAAGTGCTTACATACTCATACATACAATGTATGTATGTATGTATGTATATATGTACGTATACATATATGTATGTATGTACATATCTATTTAAAAAAGTAACTTCGTCGCTGGAGAAAACTTTTTAGCTTTGAAGCTTCTTTGATGAGAATCGGCAATATGAGCTCGGAAATGACTTGCCGAACTTCTTGAACTTTTCATAGTCGTTCTCTCTCGACACAAATAATCCGACGCTTTGCGTTCATAAATAATATAAACATTCATTCTAACGTGTATGCACTCTACCGACTGCTATTTAATAACTGTATGTATGGTATTTACCTACCTTCACGATTGATAAGAGCGTTTAGCAATGCAACAAGTGCGTAATATTCCTGTGTATTTATGTACCTACCTAAATATGTAGATAACATAAATGCTAGCTTCCCATTAATGTACTCACATATCCATATACATACATATATACATAAATATATATATATGTATATAGTTACATATGTACAGTTGTTCTCGAATTTCAACAATAGTAGTATGTATTTAGCACACAGAACTTTTAACTTGTTGATATATGTATGTATTTTGCACGCTCTCTTCAAGTTCAGATTTTGCTCATCAAAAACCCGCTAGCCGAACTAGTGCACGCAGTAGCCGATGTAAAGAGTACCGAAATGTTTACCCAAGTGTAGAATACGATCGTCGTTTGCTCAAGCCGAACGTCACGAGTGTACAAGCACAGCTCTCCCCCTTTCTCGTTAAAATCGCTCCATACAACGGTTCTGATCTCTCGAAAGCAACTGTTTTTAAGTTTTGAGGCTCACTTGCTTAACCTTCTCTATGCACATATGTACATACATACATGCATATGTATGTACTTGTATTAACATACAAACAAACTTTTTTATGTACAAGTGCTTGAGGAATTAAAATCGACAAGCGCGTTTGCTGAGCGAACCGAACATAGTTAGCCGATAGCCACTTTTTGCATCTTCACCCGCTTAGTATCCCAGAGAAGTTGGATGAATTGAGTTGTTATTTGGTGTTGAAACGCAGTTTGTTATTTTTTTGGAGCGTACCTACTAGGTGGTTTTCCAAAGCTTTATACATATGAGTCATACGCAAAGTTACATTTCTTGCTGTTTCTTGACTTTTTCACTGCTGCCGACATGTCTTTCATGGTGAATTTGAAGGTTCGCGATTACAAGCCGCGCAATATACTCTCAATGGAGCAACGCATTAAAGTGATAAAATCTTACAAGCAAATGCCGAACTATCAACGACTGGCCGCCCATTTCGGCTGCAGCACAAAGCAGATAAAGAACATTATCGCCAACAAGGATGAACTTCTGCGACACTTTAATAGCAAACGTAAAAATAAACTAGCAGACGAAATTGCTATTCGACGTCAAGAAAAGATCGACTTCCTCGGTAAGGTGGTTTACGAATTTCTTCTACGTGCTCTCTTTCTTCGCATGCCGATCGGCACAACGATTCTACGACAAAAGGCCTTTGAAGTGAAGGAGGCCATAGCTATTGAAAATTTCACACCAAACAATACCTGGCTGCAGAATTTTAAAGCCACCTATAATCGCTTGGACTTAGCGGAAATGAAGGAGCACTTGCCAAGCGATATGGATAAGCGACGTTCGGTTAAGTGCATCGATATTATTGAGTATGTCAGCCAGCAGGAGAGAGAGGAGAGACACAAGCTAATGATCGGAGATGAGAATTGTAATAGTGTGTGGAATAATGAGTGCAGTATGTCTGGCAGTGAACACTCAATACGAATAAACTCTCACGAAGTGTGCAACGAAGCAGATTTTGTTTCTGAGAATGATGATGGCATGGAAGATGGCGCGATAAGGGAATGTGATAACGCGAAAAACACAAGCAATGAAAATGCAAATGCCGCGCCAATTGTAGTCAATCTCGATACGGATGACGAAGAGAGCACTACCAGTAGCTGTCTTGTTAAATCTTCAATAGCCAACTGTGATTCTAACAACAATATCTCAGCTTTAAAAGCCGCAACGCCACCTCCTTTTCCAGATATACACAGTTATCCAGAGGCGATGCGACATCTGCGTGTGCTAGAGGATTTCGCTATGATTGAGGAGAATTATCGCGCTATCGGTTTGATAACTCAATTGGAGCAGATATTCAAGAATCCACCCAAATTGAAAAGTATATCAGATTAAATTAATTATGCCTAATTATTTTTTATATTTATTAAGAGCAAATGTACATACATACATACCTACCAGACAGATGTTACGAATTGTTACGAAATATCACGATTTTTGACAAATCCCATTCGCGGTGTCCAAAAAACTTGCAAGGAGGGGGAAATTGAGATGGTAAAATACTATTTTAATTTGAGGGGAAGTTGCAAATTCTTGCCGGACAAATTTAACGCAGCTAAAATTTGCTAGCAAGAAAACAGCAATTTGGATAAATAAGAAATTTTTGTTTAGGAATTTTAATTATAAAATCTAAGTGATAAACATGCAAGAAGCAAATAAATGTTAGTTTCTTTAGTATAAAAAATGTTCCAAGAAATCACTAATGCAATGTCTTTCATTTTGCATATTTGGATGCGGACAAATATTTAATCAGCTTTTCGTTAAAGTTGCAAGTTTCTGCAAATTTTGCGTTCGCTTAAAAATTTGCAAGCATCTCCCTTTGAAAGAGAATACTCTATAATTCTCAGAAATTTTGTTGCTGGACTTTTAGACGAATGGACCTATAATAACGTATCTCGTGCGGAAGTTCGTCTGTCAGACCACAGAACGGGTTCTATGACTATAAAAAACAATTTTACGGTTTTATAATATACATACATATATTTTCTATAAAAGTTAAGGATTAATAGACCTCAGGGCTGAGATTATAAGGCCAAAAATGAATTATTGTCAGAAGTCCACAGGATACATATGTACATATATACATACATATGTACATATGTATGTATACACGTAAATAAGACATACGATCTATTTAACTAAGTAAATAGGTATTTATTTAATATTTAAACCTAAGTAAGATAGCATTGTTGTAAATGTTGTACTTAAGTCTAAGCTGTCATAAACATAAATTTACAGAAAAACCATTGTTAATAAAAAAAAATTATACAATAGTCATCCGAAGAGTTTTGACATACGACTTGGGAATAGGTTAAAGAGTTAAAAACGCTTGTCTCAGTTCTCTTAATCATAAGAATAAGTTTTATTCACAAAGCTACTTCTAAAAATCATTTATTTTTAAAATAAAAAAATTCTAATTTTTTGAGATAAATATTTTTTTTATGTCACAACTCGCTATGTTGAATCAGTATATTTTGAGGGAAATCATACTTTATATCGATTTTTGAAGATTATTTTTTGTTTGTTTATTCTTCGTTGGTTTATATAATCTCCACACTTTTTGTTTTTTAATTTATGCAAACTTAAACTACGATCGATTTGATAAGACAACTTGAAATAAACTAATTTTTTTATAATTTTTTTTTCTTTTGGAAATACATATAGAGTGAGGCTGTGAGATACATAGATATATCGATTACTCAGAATTTCTGTTAATAACACTGTCCAACAAATGAAGACTTTTTGAATGAAACAGAATAGCGACCCCATAGTTCTGAAAGGGTATGTTGAGTAGATCATTTTTGTAGAACAAACTTATGGTCCAGCACGTCTGATTTTTTTTTACAGTGGGTCAAAGTTTTCATTTTTTGGTCGAAGGGAGCATTATACTATATGAAAAAAATGTTGTAAGTTAATGTCTGAGAGAATTCTTATGGTCAGAGTTGTATGAGGATTATTTTTGTGGAAGATCTTAACCCTCTAACTGGTCTCTTTATGGGTCAATTTGACCCTTTTTTTCGAGAAAATCAAAAAATATCCTTTAAAAAAGGACATTTAAGGATTAAAATATTCTACGAAAATGTTTGGCGGAAAATTTCAGTGGGGGTCACCAAAGACACCATTGTTGTAAATAAAGCTCTTTACGATTATATATTTTATTATTATTATTATATATTATAAGTTACTCGAAGCTTTTCAGCTTTCTAAAATTAAGTTAATCGACAAATTTACAATAAATTACTCAAAAATATAATTATTAAGACTATTTTTAATTAATTTGAGTTCTGGTTGATGGATTACTCAATTTGTGCTGAAAAATTGTATAAGCGTACAATCTTGTGTAATATTTAAATAGTGCTTTGTTAAAAAATAAGCTTATTATTTTAAAATAACTACAGCAATTTTTTCAAACATCTTCGTTTTGTCGCGTTTAAATTAAGGAATAAAAAAAATTTTCTTTTATCTTGACACAAATTTTTTGCTAACAAAGTAGTTTATTCTTATATGTATGTACATATATATGTACATATCTATGTATGTATTTATGTTTTTAGGATCGAAAGTTATTCTAGTTTTAGTTTTATAGCAACAGATACATATGAAAGGACCTCACAAAAAAAACATAATTATATATTAAAGAACATTTTTACATACATACATATGTATGTGTGTATATAAGAATTTTATAATGTTAAATAGATACTATGAATTATTGTTAACATATACAACTATTTTTTTTTTATTTAATTCTGTTTTATTAATTATTAAATTATACTTACGTGTATTCTTTAAAATACCCGTTATTTAAAAAAAATGTTTATATAAAGTTTTAGCTTGCGTTTGATATAAAAAATTCAATTTAAAAAATCGACGTTTCGCGTAGTTCTAAGATTTAAATTCTTGTGTCAGGTAATAGGAGTATTTGTAAGCCTGTCAGTCAAGATCATCATTTCAAATGTGGGACAAACACACGATTTATTAACGACCTTCACATATGCATTCTTGTATGCAAACATTGCGCCATGCAAAGTAATGTGAAACACAAATTTATTTATGTTAACGCGGTCCTACATTTTCGCAAACTCCATGTTATTTTAGCAGGAATATCAAACTCGTCGAATATGTATTATAAATATGAAATTCTTACCTTCATTCAGGTCTTTCTTTTCGTCCTGCCACAAATCATTGCACATAATGATGATCGTGAGAAGGCTGCAACCAACCAACAAAGTCTCTAATGCCCAAATTCAGTAATTTAGTATAATCTCTTGTGTTTTTATTTTAACTTTTTGTGACCTGCTCACCATCAGGTCTTCGGGCAACAGTTTCTAATAGTCAAGTCACAATTTTAGAGCAGCTGGCATTCATTAGTCTCAAAATGAAGTATCTAAATTGTGACCTGGTAAAGAGCAGGACGCTAAAAATTACATTAAAATGAAAAGTGAAAAACGTTAAAGTGAGGAAAGCGACGAAAGGCTCTCTCGCTCATAGTCTCAAATTTTGAGACTTGAGATTATACCAAGTTACTGAATTCGGCAGTCTCATTGCTTACTGAATTCCGGCATACATCTTTTGTAAACAAGAAATACGCCAAATTTATTTTCATTCTTAAAAAATCGTGAATAAACTGAAAAAAAAAATGTTTTATATGCGAAATCTAGTTGACCATATGTGCATTAGAGATGTCCAAGAGAATGGTAAGTATAAATGTTCATGCTATCCCCCCTATGATTGTATTAATTGAAAATATATACCTCTATTTTAAATTTGTAATTTATATGAAGAAACATAGTAAAAATAAGTAGTATGAAATATTTTAACAACAATAACTTCACACGGCAAATTACTCGTTTATTTTCCTTCAGGAGGATTCAAAGAATAACAATAAATAATGTTCCGTAGAAAATTATGTTAAAAAGCTGGTTCTAACTTTAGAGCCGACTTTATCATGACTATGACTATGGGCCAATATACTTACTCATATGTACATACATACATACATACATATGTAGTAGGTAAAGATATCCCATTGAGATCAATTAAATTTTGATAATCATTTTTTTTGTACATTACTAATGTGCATACATAAATAAGCAAGACTTAATTTTTTGTAAAAAAATATGTTTTTTAAAATGGAGTTTGACTAGCGCTCGTCTGTTCACACATACTGTGGAGGTATTTAATGAAAGCAATGTAAATAAGAAAGTTAAGAGAATATTATCTTCTAAGGAGGGGGTGCAGAGGAAAATGCTTTCACATACATTCCTTAGAATAATGAAATAAGCTCGGTCAGTTATTTTTGTTGTACATACACCTGTAATTAAAATTTAAACATTTGCTGGCACAACGCAGAATGTTAACCTCGATTGAAACGATTAATGTCACGATAAATTAACGTATAAAGGTTAACTTATGTACATACATACATATGTATATGTATGTATGTATATTTAAAAAAAAATTCTAAAATTCTTGTGCATTTGAATATCAATATGTTTACCCACATATGGTCATAAATATGTACAATAATAGCATATAAGGAACTTCGCATATGTAGTGCCGTCTTTATATTAAAAATATGCTGTTTTCCCCTTTTTCGTTATTTTTAGTTTTCAAAATTTATGTTGTATGTACTTACTAAAACTAGAAAATTCTGAAAGAAATATTTGGAGTCTGTAAAGTTTTAAATATAATTTGGTTCTAGCGCGTAAACATGATAAAAAAAAAACAATCTTAAAAAACAATTAATGAGAAAAACTTAGCATGAGAAACATCTCATGCTTGAAAATATTTACATTAGAAAACGATACCTTAGCAAAACAATTTTTCTTTTATTAAATGTTTTCTTATTTTTAATTTAAATTATTTTTTGCCAGTGTAATTGGATAAATAAATTATTATTAATAGTAATTACTTATTCTATTACAAATTCATTGAATGAAGCTAAAATAGTAGATAACCTGTCTTGGAAAAAGGTTTGAAATTTGCGTGAAAATTGGTGAATGTTCTTTAGTGTTCTACAATTTTTTGCATACAAATAAAGAAATGAAAATGTGTATCAATTCGATCGCAAATCATGCTATCTCTCAGTGTTTATTACATCTAATGATTACTCATCAATCAACAAGTAATTACTTATTGATTATTATTCAAAAAGTAGAATTTTTTTAAACGTTTTTAACGCTTTTATCTATACATTTAGTAATCATTAGATCTAAATATTACTATTTAACATATCAGTTTTACATAACATCATAAGTACTATATAGATAAATGCATATATACTTATCCATACCACTCTATTTCTCGATCCATTTACACAGCGCATACCTACACACAAATACCAACTACTCGTATTATTGTAATCTAGTTTTTTTTTTTTGATTATTTGGCTTTTGTTTGCTTCGTTAGACGCCGGTTAGAGATTTCTTCATACACAACTGACGTCACCTTAAATTCGATTGCATCCACGTCACTTTCCGATAAACTCGCAGCCATTATTTTTTGCGCCAAACTTTCGAAAAGCAACAAAGTAGAATTCCTCACAGCCAATGGATCAGATGGGCGTCCGTCGTCGTTATCTCCGCCGACACACTTTTCCATAACTTCAGTGAATGTGGGTTTGATATTTTCCTCAGTTTTTCTATCTGGACTTTCACTATCAGATGGCAAGCAAAAGTTCGATTCTGGTTCCTCTTCTTGAATGAAATCATCCATTTGTGTATCCTCTGGGGAAGGTAAAGCCGGCCACAAATTCCCATCATCGTCTATTACTTCCTCCTCGTCATCCTCGTCGCTACTATATAATCTGTGTTTTTTTTTTAATTTCATATTTTTCATTTAGTATGTATGTAATATCCATAAATTCACATGAAATACTTACTTTCTGCCCTCCTTGATGCCTTTTAGGAAGGACATCTCTGCAGTATACTTCCATTGTGTCTTTGGTAGCGGTCTTAATCTAGAAAACGTCATTCCATTGTATCGCACTCCTTTCTTAAAAGTATCGCGCAACGATTTCCAGCGTGTTTTGCAGGTTGATTCTGAAAACAAAAGCCAAAGAAATGCCTACAAGCATAAATATTTGCAAATATCTTCATACATACATATGTACGTATGTATGTAAATACATGCATATGAATGCATGTATGTACATTGTGCGATATGGATGTATGGTCATACACATATACAAACGTACATACATACATACATACAAACATACAGACATATGTACATACATTGACAGTATTAAGTACCTTTCATTTTTAACTCTTTGGATATTTTCTCCCAAATCGTTTTCTTAATCGCAATGTTCCGATATTCCGGCGAGTTTGTGTCATACAAACACT
Organism: Philophylla caesio; assembly: GCA_963971545.1. Taxonomy (NCBI): domain Eukaryota; kingdom Metazoa; phylum Arthropoda; class Insecta; order Diptera; family Tephritidae; genus Philophylla; species Philophylla caesio. The sequence continues at coordinate 101,442,695 of OZ020608.1, read as the reverse complement.
CATATTTTTTCACTTGTTTAATAAGTTTGCGAGTGAAATCGGCGTCCCTTTCCATTTTTTTTTTTGTTCGCTTGTGCTTCTAGCGATGCAAAGATAAAAAAAATTATGTATTTTTCGTCGAGCGCACGACGTCTTTCTATTTCACGCTTGTGTCTACAACTGTACTCATTATCGTTGGCGTTTCGTTGCTGACAACGTGCTAACGTCGGCGAATTTACGCTCTTGCGTCTTGGCGTTCTGACGTTCTATCGCTCTACCGCTCTTTTGTTACGTACATACATACATACATAGGTATTTACATACTCACAAATATATGTATTGTATTCAGTTCTCTTCAAATGATTAATGTACGATGCAATTTTTACGTGCCTGTGTTTGTAGCCTTGCGTTTAGTAAACAGTATTCTATCGATTTGCTTGCCGAAAATGTAATAAAATTTTTTTGGTTTGAGCAGAAAATAAGAGAAGAGTAGCTGCATAGCGAACCTGCAAACGAAAATTTGAAAAATAAATGAATTTTAAAGGATTGGTAAAGATAACGAAATCCGTTTTTCCAACTACAAACAAGAGCAACTGATCCGCCGCTATTAAAACTTGCTTGTGTTGTTGTTGTTTGTGTTTTTGCAATTATCTTTTTATTTTAGTTATTTACTAATTTTTAGAAAAATAACAAAATGTATTTTCTATATTTATTTTCTTTCTATGCAATTAAAAATTAATAATCAAAGGTTTGACGCCTTCGATATGGGTCTTTATGTTCTGTTGCAAATGTTTTTTATGAGAAGCTTTTTCACGGCGTAAATACACTCGCATGTTTTGAACTGTCTGCCGAGAACAACTGCTGTTAACGGTTCAATAAATGTATCTACGAAGTTCTATATCTGTAATAAAAAAGGATTCAAACAGAGAAGTTTACGCTTTTAGTGTAGAGGACATTTCATATGCAATTTTCAGTCATATTTTATAAGCCATGAACTTAAAAAATTATAAAAATTTCTTTAACATCTACCCACATCGCAAAGGCCCGATTTTTCAACTCCCCGTTAAAGTGAGCATTGCTTAACGGGGAGATAAGTTTTACCTTTTTTTCCATCGCAATGCAATTTTAAAATTTGTTTGAAGCAAATGCCTTTACAACCACAAAAACAATGAGTATCTACTCTTTTCTTTTGCAAGATATTTTTAAATGTATTAAATTACGAAAGCACAAAAATAGACAATTTCTTTGAAAAATTAAATGCATACATACATATGTATGTATGTATATGAAAAATAATATAAAATTTTTGATTGTTTTTCATTACTAATAATCGATCACTTAATCATAAAAAAGCATTTGACTAATAAACTTATTTTTATTTAATATATGTAGGTACCAGTTTAAGAAATATATGTACATATGTACACATGTTTATACATTAGAGTTGTGCTAAACTTAATTTAGATTTATAAAGAAAGCATAATTCTATCACTAAAAATAAACTTTTTTTTTTTTAATGTTTAACTCAAAATATATTTAAAAATTGCTCAAAGTTACCGTGCACTTTAAATGGGGAAATATAATTTTTCGTAGGAATAATATGCAATGCTTCAAAATCAATTCTTTTCAAACGCCAAACTTAAAAGAATAATAGCAATCGTTTATAAAAAAATAAACAATTGGTTAATGTATTTTTAATTCTCCTGAAAAGAAACTGCATTTTTTGAGTGAAAAATATTAATTTTCATTTTGTCTACACGATTCATATATGTACATACATATGTACATAGGAAACTTTAAGCAACCTCTAAATATCTTTTATTCCAAATTATGATATATAGTGTTTATTTTTCTCGATATAGTAGAACAATAGTAGAAGTTGAGTGCATTAAAATTCCTATTTTATATTTCTCTATTCTATAATAATTATTCCTTAACGATTATTTGGCATTGCTTTAAATTTCGACGCCGATTAGAAATTTCTTCGTATACAAATGACGCCACATTAATTTCGATTGCATCCACATCGCTTGTCGGCAAACCCGCAGCTATTACTTTATGGGCCAAAGTTTCGAAAAGTAACAGAGTAGAATTTCTTGCAGCCAATGGATCATATGGGCGCACTTCAACGTTATCTCCGTCGCCACATTTCGCCATAACTTCAGTAAATGCCGGTTTGATACTTTCCTCAGTTCTATTGACTAAACATGCTTTATCAGCTGGTGGGCAAGAGTTTGATTCTGATTCATCTTCTTGAATGAAATCATCTATTTGTGTGTCATCTGGGGACGGTAAAGCCGGCCACGAATTTTCATCATTGTCAATTGATACCTCCTCGTCATCCTCGTCGCTGCTATCAAGTCTATGATTTAAAAACAAAAAAAAAACTATTTTTGAATTTTCATAGGTTCATACATATATACACTAATATGTACATATGTATGTACATATATGTATGTACATGTCGCTCTTTTACTTCCAGGCATCATAACTCAAAAAAAAGAGAAAAAAGGCAGTACACAAGGCACATTCAATAAGTAGCAGCAGTAGAAAAATTGAAGAAAAAAATTTGAGCTCTGTATATTTTGTTTTTGCTTTTAAAAGTTAAAAATTCAAAAATATTTTATCAACTACCTTGAATTGTACTTAAAGCATTCTTATCACAACGAAATTCAAAATTTGACAATTCAAATTAAAATAAAATATGAAAAAAGTTCAAAAAAAAAGTTTGCTGCGGCTACCTTGTGCCTTGGCAGTACAGTTTTGAATTTACATACATATGTATATACATACATATGTACATATGTACATATGTAATTGTAAGGAAGTACAGCTAATTTCTGCATACATTACTCGATTTTAATGTACCAAAATGAGTGATTCATAAATACAAATCTTTAAATTCATATCTAACACTTACTTTCGGCACTGCTTGACATCATCTAGAAAGGACATCGATTCAGCAAGATGCCATTTTTTCTTTGGTAACTGCGGTTTTGAGTCTAAATTTTTTATACGCTCAAGTCGCGTATCTCTTTTATATCGGTCACGCAACGATCTCCAGCGTGTCTTGCAAAGCGATTCTGTAAACAAAAAAAAAGCGCAAGCCACATGTACGCAAACATAAATATGTATGTATGTATGTATGTACAAATGAATGTACGTATGTATGTATGTACAAATGTATCCATTTGATTTAAACACATTGACCATCCTTACCTCTCGTTTTCAACTCTTTAGATATTTTCTCCCAAACTGCTTTCTTAAACGTATTGCGTCCATATTCCGGCGACGTAGCGTCATACAAGCACTCATATTTTTTTACCTGCTTTATTAGTCTATTACTGAAATCAGTGCCCATTTTAAATTATTTTAACTTGAGTTATAGTCATGTAGTGAATATATGTACATAGAATATTATATATTTTTTTCGTTTAGCGCACGACTTCTTTCTATTTCACGCTCACCTTTACAACTGTAGTCATTGACGCTATTGCGTTTCGTTCCTGCCATCGTGCTAGCGTCGACGCTCTTGCGCTCTTGCGTTTTGACGTCTGGCGCTCTTGCTCTCGTATATATGCATTTATGCTTGTGTACGTCTGTTCTCTTAAAATATTTAGGTAAGTACATACATTCGTACATACATATGTATGTCTAGATGTTCTTTGCATTCGTGTGCTTATGGCCTTGTGTTCGGAGGTACGTACAGTTGCCAATCGATTTACTTGACTGCAACGTAGTGGGTGCTCTGTTAAATATGTAAAATGATATAAAGTAAATTAATATACCATAAAATATCAGGGTATTGTGTTTGAAGGCAAACTTATTGTAGTTGCATATTAATGGCTATCAGTGAGCTACATAGTTCGAAATTAACTTGAAAATTAACAGCAGTTGATTAGCTTTTATTTCTAGACCAAATTATCAAAATTAATGCGGATCGGGGGAATTTTCGAAAACACTACTGCAATGAAAGCAGAGTAACCCAGATAAAAACTTAATCCCGCTTTAATAAAAAATAAATCAGCAAAGTGCACCTTGGTTACGTTGATGTTGGACGCTGCTATTTTCAAAACTTTGATTAAAAACTTTCTCAAGCTTCTAAACAAAAAAAAATTTAAATTTTGTTGAAGATAAGTATGTATTTGTTGAACATTATTCAAAAAATGTGTTAAAAGCTTCAAATTTCGGCTTATAAATATGGTTTTAAATTGACAATGTTATTAAGCTCGAGGCCAGTTTGTGAAAGATTTTTTTGGAATAAAACAACAGTTTAAATGATACATTTCTGAGATCAGCACATCTCCTCATCAGACTTCTTTTAATTTAATTTAATGCATTCTCCATCCCCGCTTTCCAGGTTTTAACTGCCACTAAAACTGTTAATGTTTTTTCCAACTAAAATCGAGCTCAATAAAATTGTAAATTATTAATCTTTATGTCTAATAAAAATCAGGAATAAACACAAGCTATAAAGAATAGGCTAGAAACTGCATATTAAAATATTGTATTATTCACAAAAAAATTGCAGAAAATTTTTTTTCGGTTAAATAACAACTTTGCGTGCCTTAATTTAAAAATAAAGATAGAGGGGCTTAATTTTCGGCAAATTTTTTAAAAGAAATAAATAAATTTGTGTATAATGTATGTGCATGTATATGTATGTATGTACGTTAGGCATTTTGCTCCCGAATATTCCGAGATAAGTCTATTCAAATCCCGGAATTGTAGAAAACAAAAAATTACCCCTTCAAGGGTAAAACAAAGCCTTTAGAGAGTTCATAATCGACAAATAACACAGCTTGTTAATTCCCCTAAGGTTTTGTTTTGTTCTTGCCATTATAAATGAGCTTGAGAATATCCCACTTGAGTAGAATATGAGCTTCATTATGAAAGCGATGTTAATAGAACTAACAACAAGGTGCCTGAAGTGGATAAGGCAGAAAGTCTCAAAGATAAATTGCATTAAGTTTTACCAGCAGCTCGCAATGGTCCAATAATTGAAAGGCATACAATTTATCAGAAGGCTTGGTAAAATAAATTTATAGTTTTTGTATTGAGGTGATGAAGGCTATGTCCTACACAGAGCATTTAACTTATTGTCGACAATCCAACCAACAAGTGTTGAGGCCCAGTGCTTCTTTTGTACCAAATATGTATGTACATTGTATGTATACTTGTATGTACTTAAAGTATTAATTATTTTGTATGTGTGTCAAATTTTACGTTTATTCTTTTTTTTTTCTTGAAAATACCAATAAATACATATGTACATAGGTATATGATTTACAACAAAACGTTCTTCTTTGTTATACATATTAATGTTATTTTGTACGAGTATACTTTTATAATGAAACCAAATTAAAAAATACTAATCAGAACTTCGCGAAATTCGGGATTTCGTTTTAAAATCTCAAATCCCGGCATCAATAAAATGCCCAAAATTGACATCCCTAATATAGGTATATTCACTTTCATTTGCATACAATGTATGTATGTGTACTTAACCGTCGTGCGCACATGGCAGCCGCTTAGCCACATTAAAAGTAGACTGAATTGGCACTCTTACACAGCTCAATGGAAACAGACATACATACAAACATATCTAAATTCATAAACATACATACATACACACATACTGCATATGTATCAAAATATATATATGTACATACATATGTATATAAGAAATTGCGAAAAGCAAAGGTTACGTGAGCAAATGCTCTCACAATTTACTATTAATTTTACAGGCATTGTATGTACTACGTATGTATGTACATATGTATGTTTGTATAAAAGTTGACTTCGAGCAATGTTCGCTCTCATCAACCCACATATGTACGTATGTATGTACGTATACATGTTTGTATGTTCATATGTATATGCATGTATACTTTTCACCATTCAGCTTATAGTTGTTGTTATTGTTGTATTGCTCTTGCTCGCAAAGCATGCTTTTCGCTCTTTCCATGATCCGGATCTGCTCTCAACCGGCCTGTGGCTGCCCGACTTCTTGATTTATCGAAAAACATGGCTACGAAGAACCGTTGAAGAGCACCCGATTCTTAACGACGCAGCCTTCGTGTCTGTGTCTCTCATTTTGGGAAAAATTTTAAATTTCAGCAATTGTTTTGAGGGCGGCACTGGCGCTCGTAGTAGTTGGCGGCACTGCAAGGAGCGCGATAGTACCTACGAACGGTATTGTGCTGAATTCAATTTAGTACTGCTTTGTGGCTTTCATTGTGTTGATAACAAATAAATGCAGACGGCAGATGAGGTTTTAGAAATTACATACAAACTATTATAAAAGTTCAAGTGGTTCTTTCGTCATTTGTCGAATAAATTGAAAAAAGAACAGAAGTTTCGCGCCAATGAAAGCGAGTGCAATACATACATGCATATGTATGTATGTGCAGATGAATGTATAAATGTATGTATGTACATACCCACAACAACAACGTAGCATTAAAGTTGGCTGCGTACAACAACAAAAACAAAAAGTCGATTGCAGCAGCAGCAGCAGCAACAATTGTTTTGTGTTTGATTCCAATTTTTGTTTTCAAATTGCTTTGCGTGAATCACTCGCCACCAATCACCTGACGACCGTCAAGCTGCCAAAATAGCCCCAACAAAAAAAAAAAAAAAAACAACAACAACTGCAACTAAGCGTAATGTTAGGTATTGTGATAGCAGCAACATCTCTCGCATTTATAGGCAGCGGCGACAGAGTCATCTACAGCGGCTAATATTGAAAAACCGGTTAACGGCGAACCTGCACAGTGCGCTTGCTCATGCTGTTGTCGTTGTTTTTAATGCATACGCGTTTTTCGAACACCACTACGGAAAACTGGTTACACGTCTTGAACAAACAAATTAGCGGACCAGTTTGGCGAGTTTCTGGCGACTGGTTTTTAACTCTTAATGACACTGCGCGCTATTGAGTGTTCTGGTTTTATTTACATATGTACATACATATCTACATGCCTTAAAACGACTGCATACATACATACATATAAACACGTACGATATATCGGGGAACGTTTGAGCGGTTTGCTTAACGCCAAAACAGGCTTTTGCATTTCGTATCATTACAGTTTCAGCCGTCGAACATGGCTAAGGTGAGTCTTTAGTAGTCGAATAGACTTTGCTGTTTCAAATATTTAATGTACATACATACATAGCTACGTTTATATTTAATTAATTTACTAATTTTTGTTTACATTTATTTTCGCTTGAAATTTTTGAAATAATGAAGGACCCAGCTACGTTTAAGGATACATCGATAGCAGAAACTGGTAGCAAAAAGGTGAGTTTTACTTTGAAAAATGTTTATATCCTACACATGTACTATGTACGAGTATGTATGTAAGTTTAATGTATTATAAAAAAAGAATATTTATAATCAGAAGTAGAAGTAGTAAATATGTATGTACATATTGTACGTAAGTAAGCGTAAATTTAGAACATAAACATGTATGTATGCATGTATGCTCATAAAAAGTAGTATATTTTAACTCATTGACTGCAATGGAGTTTTAAGTAGTAAAGCTACGGTTTTAATTATGTTGTATAATAACAAAATTTGCAGTTAAAGGAAATTACTGACTTTTTTTATAACTACATATTTTTTTTTGGAATTCAAACTATAATGAAATATACATACTTATGTATGCATATTATTTTAGTTTTTAAAAGTAGTGCTGATTTTCCTTTCAAAATTGAGACGGTCAAACTTCATTTTAGTTAGGATATCAATTTTTCTTAGAATTTATCGTAGAATTCGACCATGCCATAATCATTTTTCGAAATTTTTACTCCAAAAAAAATTACTCCACCCTTGAAATGGAAGAATATTAATTTGTTTAACCCAAAATTTTGGAAAAAGTGACTTTGACCCTCCAAATGTTTAAAAGAAAACAATATTTAATAATTTTCATTTAAAAACTTTTTTTTAAATAGATTTTCTTTTAAGTTCAGTTTGCTCAGCATTTCTGCTAAACATTGAGCGCGGAAATCGAATATAATAAACTTACACATTCCGAAAAAAAAAATTGTTGGTACCACAAAATGTAACATTTGCAGATTTATTGCTTTTAAACTTTCTAAAATTTCTAATAGGCAAATTTGATACTAAATATTACATTCTGATTCCTTTACCGCAAAAACCGTAAGCAGCATTTATGTACATCAGACGTTCTCTAACACTGTTTCACTGATTTTATAAACAATAGAAATATTTTTTGTGTATGTACTAAGGATGTCAAGCGAGATCTGAAAACAAAATCCCGGGACTATGCCGGGATCCCGAACTTCACGAAGTTTGATTCGTAAATTTTAATTTGTCATAAAATGTAACACGTCTGTAATCGTTGTATTATAGAATTATCCAAAATAACATTAATAGAACAAAAAACGATTTGTTGTAATTCATGTATGTATGTATTTATTGGTCTTTTCAAGAATAAAAAAGAAATAAACGTAAAATTTGATACACACAAAATAATGTATACTTTAAGTACAAATATAAATATTTGGTACAGAAGCAATTGTAACTGCATAAGGTAAAATTATTTTTAATTACTGTTTGAGACCAATATTAAATATTAATGTATTACCGTTCAGTAAAAAAATAAATACATCAAGTAAAAATTAAATACATCACCCATTCCATTTTGAGCGAAACAGAATTATTCCTTATTTTGATCAAAATGTAATCTTAAAGAAATTTAAGCTTTAAGTGTGTTATCCTCCAAACTGGATATAAATTTGTTTGCATTTAAAATCTGCAGCGGAGAAGCACCGACTCAACACTTGCTAGTTGGATTGTCGACGATAAGTTAAATTCTCTCTGTAGGACATAGCCTTTATCGTCTCATTACAAAAATTTATTTTACCAACCCTTCTGATAAATTGTATGCTTTTCTATTATTGGACATTGCGAGCTGCTCGTTAAAACTTAATGCAATTCATTTTTGAGGCAGAAAGTCTTATCCACTTCAAGCAACTCGTTGTTAGTTCTATTAAACACCGCTTTCATAGTAAGGCTCATTTTCTTCTCGAGGAGGATATTCACCAGCTCATTCACAAGCCGTGTTATTTGTGGTATTGTTTTTGTTTCTCATATAAATTTTTATTTTTTTATTTTAATACAACTCTGAGTTATTTGTTTTATTCGATAGGCTCTTTTTGTTTTAGTAAATCATTTGAGGTTTATTTTTGTTTGAAAAAATGGAAATTAAAAATTTTTAAAATAAATGCCTTATTAAATTCACTGTTTTTTGCAATTCCGGGATATAAATAGACTGATCCCCAAATATTCGGGAGTTGAAAAAGGCCGGGATCCCGGAATTCCAAAATCCATGACATGCCTAGTATGTATGTACATAGTACGTATTCCATTGTGGACAAAAAATCATTTTATGAGAAAACCTAGAGAGACTCCAAAATTCTGACTGCAAAATCCTCTTGTAATTTTTTTTAGTATTGTGCTGCGCATTTTGAACGATTTATTTTTTTTTTTTCAATAATATAATAATAATAAAATAATGAAAATTTTACATACATATGTACATTTTTTTGTAAAAATAATAGTTGCAATTTTATTTTCTTGATCAGAGATAACAGCTTAAATAGGACTTTTACTCTTCTGATAAAAATAGCAGTTAAAATTTGAGATTTATATTTTATTTCAAAAACACTTAACACTTAAAACAATACATACATATTTTAATTGAAATATAAACTTTTATATTTGATCGACAAATTTTAATTGCTATTCCTTTATCGAAAAATCAAGTTTCAAATTTTTACTTTTTTTGTGATCGAAAAAATTACTGAGATTTTTGCTCATAATTTTGATTGAAAAAATCAAAAATTAAAAATTAAACTGCGTGTTTACGATTATACGAAAATATCACACCAAAAAATTACGTTTCTTAAGTTTTGTTTTAAAAATTTTTAACTGCAACAATTACAGGGTATTTGAAAAAAAAAATCCGAAACTAGTGCTTATAAAAAACTAAAAATCCACTAGATATATGTAATCAAAAAATCCGTGAATAAAAATGTATGTAGCTTGTTTGTTGTTAAACATCGCTTTTTGCTTGATGAGAAAGCAGCATTCTAAGCATTTCCGGTAAATGACTCTTTTGAGCAGCCGCTTTCGGGTTTCGAGCATCTCTGCCTTTATATTATTGTCAAAAAAAATGTTGAACACATGAAAAGTTGCGTCATGAGTGTAGTTTTTGATACCATCTGGATTTTTACGGGAAAAAAATTTCTAACCTCAAAATAACTGCGTGTCACAAAAATGACAGTTTTCAAAAAAAAAATATATAAAATATAAAATTTCAAATAAATTTGGGGGCTTCGGGGTCGCTACACAAAAATTCGATGTCAGTTGAAACTTTCATTGAAATACAACTAAAAAAAGAATTATCCACGATTACTTTCTCAAAAGTAAGATTGTTGTAATCCGGGAAATTCTGGATAAATATGGAAGACATTTTAAAAGACTTAAACAAGAGCCGTGATTCACTAATTTAATTTCGGACTTAAAAAATGTTTAATCTAATAAAAAACCAGAAACGCAATTATATAAAAAAAAGGAATAGGCAGCTAGCAACTGCGATGCCAGGTAATTTTTGGCCTACAGTTTTAAGGATATTCGTAAAATTTACTGAAACGTTTGGCATTCCGTTTTTATTTTTTCGTATATATAACTCGGCTTTCAGACGCATCAAGTCTCATCGTTCATTGGTGAAGGAGATGAGAATGGATTACAGATATATCCGTAACGTCAAGTTCTTTTCAGTTTTCACAACAAAAAGAAAACACAGAAAAGTATGCAAAAACATGTTTCCAACCCTTGACGCGTATGAAAGGCGAGTAAGTATTTGTATTTAATATTTAACATCAACGATAAAGGCGAATTGATGTAAGGTGGTAGCGATTCAAATAATGCAACCCTTTGTTGGGTTGTTGTCAAACTTTTTCTCCTTCGTATTTAACTTTCGCGAAATAATTTTTAAACTATTAGAGTCACCGCAAAAAGTTATAGTGAACCATATCTTGAAATTTCCTGTAGTTAAAGGGAAAAATTTATTATTTGCAACTAAGCAATTGATCTTGACAATCAACCACCAATCAGCTGATTGATTAACACCGCCTTTAATGAATTCGCCTTGATCAACGATGTTCTGTGGCACAAACTTACGTCAACCAAACTTTATTTGAAGACAAAACACAAAACATTTTTTTTAGTCGATAGAAAAGTAATTACTGATATGTATGAAAATATGTACATATGTACACCGCCTGACTTTTAATGATTAGAAGTTAAAAGATTGGACAATAATGTATCACCGATACGTTGTATTTGACACCTATTTATGAAGTAGTTATGCGAAAGTTCTGTGTGAAAAAATACAACAATTAAAAACAAATAGAAAGCATGATTTTTATTTTTTTGAAAATTGATTATATGTACTAAATATGTAGATGTGTGTAATAAGTAGCTTTTTGATTTTAACCGTTGTGAAGAATTCATTAGGCCTAAACTAGTCTGTTGATGGCCCAAAGCTCACATACACAATATTTTCGGCAATTTCTCTTACCGATATGTCCAACATGCATACCATGAAAAATCTTCTTATTCCAAATGTTTTGGAACTATCTTCTTTTTTTAGAAATTTTAGCGTTAATATTAGGATTTGGGCAAATAACAAGAGAATATTTACTGACTCCAGAAATAATGGCGTACGAAGGTAATTGGACTAAGCCCGAAACGGAAATGTTAATTTCAATTTTGGAACGGTATCCGGTGCTTTATGAAAGTACGCATAAAGATTTTTCACAAGCGGACGCCAAAGAAAAAGCCCACGAGGAGATTGTGGCTGAACTGAAAGACGTGAAGCCCGATATCACAGTATACTCGGTGAAAAGGAAAATTAAAACGCTCCGTTCACAACTTTGGGCAGAGGCACGCAAATTTAGATCGAAATTTCGAATGGGTACCGGCGACGAAGTGTTCCAGCCAAAATTATGGTGCTACAACCAAATACAATTCTTACTTCAATCCCCTGAGGATGATAGTGAAGAAGTCAGCAGCGTAAAAGTGAGTAAAAGCAAAACATCTAAAAAAAAAAGTAATTTGAAATACTTGATTGGCTATTGATGGGCGGTTTTATCGTTGTAAATTTTATTAACTGATCTCGTGATCTTATGGCTACCTACTTTTGGAACTTAAATGAATATAATATATGTATGTATACATACTTATGTTCGTGATATGATCTTTTTTCGGAAGTTTATCTTTGTTGTTGTATTCATGATTAACATACTTATATGTAATGATCGTTTCATTGGGGTTTATATGTAGTTTTATAATTCCCTAATTTTTCCATCTAAATATCTTCATGAGGCAGTGAGAACCTTTTTAAATATTTTTTTCACACATGACTTTCGCTTTTCTAAAACTTGTATTTGACGGTTGAAAGAAAATGAAAAACGCAACGGAGATGATTTTATATTTTATTTTATCTGAAGTTGTGTTTGCGATACTGCAACTACATAATTGGCAGAAAATCTGTTTTAGAGATCTGAAAGTTTTAGCTCGAAGCCACTTTTAAAGTTAATGACATAGACAGACATATGGATAGTAAGTAAAAGAAAAATTTCTAAAAAAAGTCAATTAAAAATGTTTTTCTTCGCAAAAAATGTCAAACATTTATTTTGAAGTATTTTTCTTTCAATCAAAATTTTAATTTTTCAATAAAATACATGCATACATACATATGTATGTATGTATTTATGTAAAACCATTTTATAAGATATTTTTTAAAGGCTTTTGTATTTTTTTAAAGGCTATATATTTTTTTTTTAATTCTCCTGACATTCTTCTTCTATTTTATACCCATATATGTATGTATATTAATCATAACCCTACTTTTATAGATTTATGAAGTTTTTTTTCAACTTAGAAGTTGTTAAAAAAAATTACGACGTTCTGGTGAAAAGTTAAAAGCTTTGATTGCTACCAATTAGTTCCAGTATCGCGCAGATATCGAACATTTTACGCAGTGTGTTATGTACATATATTGTAACGTCAAAGGGTCTAAATCTAAGTAATATATTACTTCGAAAAATATTCAAAAGTATTGATACGTTTTATCCGAATGTTTACAGACTATGAAGAACATTTTCTTTATGCTGGAGGGCATCATACATACATACATACATATGTACATACTTGTACATAGTTTTACTAATTTTGTCAATAAACCAAATACTGAGATTTTAATGAAGGCATTCAACCCAAATATTTATGAAAAGCTAAGCCATCGAATTGAATGACCTAGAATATTTGTTTCATTCATGTATGATAAAAAGATGTGAGATATTCGTAGATACTTACATACAAATGTGTGTATGTGTGTGCACATCTATGAATGTTTGTGTCACTAGAGTTAGCAAAAACAAAAAAACAAAAAAAACGATTGTGAAGCTGGTCTTATACCAGTTTGGATGATCTTATATAGTACTAAATACCATAGTAAATTAAATTATAATAAACTTGTTTGACATATCGCCAAACCAATATTACAGTATTTAAAACTAAACCGGTTTTACAACGTTTTTAAGTACTATATATGACATACACACATACATACATACGATATATATATGTATATATATTTTAACCTTATTAGTACTTCAGAAACCGTAAAATGCATGTCTATTATATTTCAGAAAGTCTTAAAAAGGCTTAGCACAGCGTAATACATATACTATATGTTCATACATACAAATACTTCGGAGACCATAAATTGTTTCAGATATATGTATACAAACATACAAAGATTTTGTCAGTCTAGTTTTTATTTGGAGTTTTTCATTAATGATGCAATTAAAGGTCATTTCTAAATTGTATATATGTATATCGGAAATATTCGTAATTATTATATAATGCACATGCGTATGTACTCACATATGTATGCATGTATGTTCGAGCACATATCGCTTCTCTTAATCCAAAATAACACGATATCCATTGTTACATCAACTATCAGTAGCTCACTAAAACAAATAATGTAACGATTTTTATTATGGAAGCATATGCAAATTTAAAACTTTAAAGGCGTTTTACTCGAGTTTTTAACTATTTAAATTAGGACGTTATTTATGCGAAGGAGCGCTATGTACGAAGAACAACACTTTTCCAAGTATTGGCTAAACTTAAGATAACGAACTAGAAAATGTATGGAAAGTGTGGGGTATACCAATTAAGAGTCTGAATGATAACTTAGCTACACTGATAGGCTTGCTTGCTTTTTCGAAAAAGTCATAAGCTGAGTACGAGAAAAAATACCCTAGCATACCTCGTGCTCATCTAATTAAGTAAAAAAAAAATCTTGCAAGTTTTCAGCTTGCCTTTTGGAAATTAAATTTAATTAAATTTTGTTATTGTTTGGCCATATAACGATTTATTTTAAATATTTTTGAGCTTTAAGGCCGATCGGTTTATTGGAAAATTATTAGGAAAAAAACAACAATACTCAAAGCGGTAGAAGTTATAGTACTATTTCGGAAATCACCACATTTTGTCATCAGACTTCTTTCTTCTTGGCTTCTGCGGGAGTCGAACGCGCAACAATATGCGCAATACTTAAGCCGGCAGCTAAAGTTTCAGCCTTGGTATGGCAATCAAACGATTTTTTTTAATTGAAAATATTTTTACCAAAATTAAAACTTCGGAATTTTTATAACAAACTTTCGAGAGTGCAGCTTTGTAGCCCATTAAATTTTTTTTTTTAAATATGTAAATTTAATTAACAAAAGGCAGGAGTCGAAACTAAAAAAAAAATTGTTTAATTAATTAAGAACCGTGGGCGTAAGAAATTAACATACATACATACATACATGTGTAAGTACAAAATATATTTTAAGTTTATAATAAAAAAAAACCAAGAAGGTGAAAAGTTGTAAAGAAGAGATGCCCATATAGTACATACTACATATGTACATACATATATGCGTACGAGTAAGCTCCGGTTCGAAAAAAGATTGCTCGAATTGGATTTTATTATTTGCGGCCATATACTCGTATGTATGCATAAGTATGTACATTTGCATGCATAAAAACAAATTTGAATTCGGTAAATTTATTTACATAATCACATCAGAGGGTAGATATATGATGATTATTTATGTTTATTCCTGATCAAATCTCTCAGTTAAGTTATAAACATATGTACATACATATGTACATATATTCATTCTACGCTTCCTATAACGTAGTAGTCAGTAGAAGGTTTCCAGCAGCTATGAATTTACATTTGATGCTAACACACCCAAATTCTAAAATCCTTCAAATTTTATTGAACATTTTTGTTTTGTATATTTAAAAACCTTTTGTTCTTAGAATCAAAATTTCCATACTAAAAAGAAATCATAAATTTTGTTTCACACATCCTCCAATAGAGAACATTGAAAATATATTTTCATTTTACCGAAAAAATACTCACTTTTCTAAAAGTCGTAATAAATTCTATTTTAAGTAACTTGAGAGACTTGCAGTTAAAAGCACAAGGAAAATAAGGACTTAATTATATTTTGAAAGGTAAAGTTTGAGCGCCAGAATTAAATCGAAGATGACATTAAAAAAAATAAATTTGTTTATTCTAAAAATAAAGTGCTGTGGGATTTATAAGTTATGTATTTTTAAAATGTTAATATAATTATTTTATACAAAATTGAGTAAAAGTCAAATATATACTTCTTTAATCATGGTGTAATAAATTCTGTTGGAGTCATAAAACAGCTTTCTAGCTTTATTTTCTGAAATTTGGCACCTTATAGAAATAATGTGGTATTTCAGCATGATTCAATTATAAAAGGTTAGGTAAATAATGACATTCGAATTTTGACACTCCCATACGTAGTATGAAAAACGTGTTTGAATTTTTTTCCCTTTTTTAAAAAGTAAATAATAAGTAGTAAAATGTTATTGATTTTTTTAACTAAAAATTTCGAAGGCATTTCATTTAATTTAAGAAATACAATAGCTACGCTTACAAAACATAATTATGTACTTATTGGTAATTTTTTTTTTAATTTTTGACCAGCAAATAAATTTTCAATTTTCAATTTATTATTATAATTTCGATTGATGATAAAACATTATCTTGAAATATTTAATTTATTTATTCGCTTTGTTCCTTTTATTTACATATGTATATACCATTGAAATCAGGATTATTCTTAATATTATGACAAACCCCTGGACGGCGAAAACTATAATAATTCGAAATTTAAAAAAGATAATTTTTATATTTTACAAGAAACATCAATCAAACTTTATAACAAAAAAATTTAGTTATTAAAAATGTATGTTTTTAAATGATTATCATATTTTGTCACATTATTTTAAATTAAATTAAACCTATTCCTTCTAAAAATTACAAAACTTTCCACTCTGCCACATCGAATTTATATGCGCGTGTAAAGCGTTCAATAAAAAAGCGCGTCATTTATACACATTTACATAAAATATTTACGATACGGTGGCAGTCTTGTAATTAGAAAAAAAAAGCTGACTTTAAAAACTGGATTTAAACTTACCGTTTACGAGGACAAAAGAAACAAAGTGTTGCCTGTTAGTTTTTGGTATTAAATAGTTTTCAGGTTACTACTATTTTTAGTTTTAAGAAGCAACACGGTTTGGATGCTAAGGGAGCCGTTTGACAAAAAGTGAGGGAGCTAGCTGCTTAGTTACCAAACCTTTAATAATTGAATCATGGTCTTTCAGGAATTTTACATCAATTTGGTGGGAAAATGTTTGTTTATAGTCAAAACGCGCCTTTGCGTAGACTTTGCGAATATCGATTTTTAAATATTCACTTCTTCTGTGTTTCATAACCGAAGTGGTAATTGAATGCTTGATATCCAAATGTCAACCGGCTGAATCATTAATTACTCATATTATAAATTTTTTTTTACTCATACAACTTTGTTTGTTTAAGCCTACTAACAGCTTTTTTGAAACTGTCAAAAGTGACATAAGTTCACTTGAATCTTTTATCAAATTTTTGGGGCTAAAAGTCAAAAACTTGAAACTATTGTGTACGGTTTTTTTTTTTTTTAGAAAAATACTTTCAATATTATCCTAACCTCTATTTAACCCTAACCATATCTCATCGTCATAATTTAAATCCTTACCACTATTGACAAAACAAGTTTTGAAATGATACCATTACAATTTTTCAAATTTCTACTAGAAACTCCAATACCAAGACATTCGATTAATCGTAGTACATCATTTCAGAGTGGCAAGGATTACATTGATATCGACCAAACCGTACTGGAGCCAAGTCCACAACGTATACGCAATATTTTGACGCTGGAGGAGCGTGTTGCCGCCATAGAAGCCTACGATTACCGCCCAATGTATACCAAAGTGGCAAAAATGTTTAATTGCAGCTGGGAGCAGATCAAAAATATAATTGCCAATCGTGAAGCTATTATGGAATTTTATTTGGCGACAAGAAGTGCCGAAGTGCAAAATGATCCTAGTCGACTGGAGGTACGCTCGCGAAAAATACGTTTTCTAGGCGAATGCCTGTACGAGTACATCCAGCGGGCGCAATTCCACATTAAGGCGCACGTGACAGAGGAACTGTTACGCATGAAGGCTATCGAATTTCGTGATATTATACAAATCGACAATTTTATGCCGAATAAGGCTTGGATCAATCATTTCAAAGCCACTTACAATTTTTCGCTCTCTAATCGCCAAATCACGATCACACGTAGACCACCGTCATCGCTCGATCTAAAGGATATAATGACATATTGCACAAAGAATCAAGCGAAAGCAGAGGCGGAAGCGATAACTCCGGTTAAACCGGCGGATGAAAAGCATTCTGAACTCTATCGCACTACTACGCGCATCGCTGTCTCCGTCGAAAATAAGGCAGCTCATTACGAGATGCAGCAACGGCGCCTACGTAAGATAAATTTTCTAACGAAAGCACTCTTCGAGTATTGGCAGCGCGCCAATCATCACCACAAGCTGTCGATGAACGAGAACACATTGCGAAAAGTGGCTGTCGAGTTGAAGGAGATGTTGAAGATTGATGATTTCTATCCGGAAAAGGAATGGTTGGATCACTACATGACCATCACATATCCAACAATGATTGAGGAAACACACGATTCACGACCGCCACCACTATCGCTGGATCTCAAGGACATACTGAGCTACTGTAGCCGGCAGGAGAACAAAAAGCAGGCGTCGAGCACAATAACACTAGCGCCAAAAGAGGCAACCAAGCAATGGCCGGTTGATACGCCGCTCAATACGACAGAAACTGCAACTATAGCTGCAACCGCAACAGCGCCCCTCGTGCAAATTCACACATTCAACTTGCGACGCAGCGATGAGTCAACTACGCCGCGTGCTCCTAGTCAAACACCAAGTCCCAAGCCAGTAGTGCTAGCACCTAGAATCAAAGAGGAAGTTATTGATTTGGATGCAGATGGAGAGACGGGAGATGTGAAACCGAACTTAAGCGAACTAACACCACCGCCATCATCCCTTGTATCACGAACTGCGAAAAAACCAACAAACATATCCGCAACTGCTGGCACAACTGTACCAGTGGCATTGGCAAAAGTTGCGCTTCGTGAACCCGCAAACACTGACCATTTATCATCATCCCAACCGCCCGTATTAAGAGTGGTGAGTTTGAGCGCATTAGTGCCGCCACCAACATCACACCCATCTCCATCCCTAGTCACCAACAACGGCACGGCAGCAACACCAGCAGCAAGCATTAGCCAAAAACGTAAATGCAGCGATATAGCAACTAGCGTACCTCAACCTTTGAAAATACAAAAGATCGAATCGATTGGCGTGCCTGTGGAGCAGACAGCACATAGTCCGGGCCATTGGTCGGAACATAGCGACCGGGAGGAGGAGGAGCTGCCAAGGCACGTGACTAACTACAAAGATGCGCTGAAATTGTTAAAACCTTTGGAAGAATTCGCAATGCTGGAGGAGAACTATCGTGTTATCGGTTTAATATCACAACTGGAAGAGATTTTCAAACATCCACCGCAGAGGAATGAGATGTGAAATGTTTTGAAAACCATTTTATATAAATACATACATATTTCCTATAAAAGTGGCTCCACGCGGCGTTGACTTGTTTTAAAGTTGGTGCAGATCACAAATATTTAATATAATACATACATATGTACAAATGAAATATTAGTTTAAGGATGTGGTACACATATACTATGTAGGCATGTAAGTTTATTGCATCGTATTTACGAGGTTATTAACAATCACGTTCTGTTTATCGAACTCTAAAATTTTAATTTTCGATACTAGATACTAATCAATTAATATTAACATGTGCGCTGAAGAAGAAATCTATTAAACTGTGTAAATTGAATTATTTTTCTTTGTGTTAAAATTTAAATATATGTACAAACATATTTACTATGGTTATTGCAAAAAAAAAAAATTACTTTAATGCCAAAATGAATTTTAAAATGTAAAAATTATTTCGTGAAAGTAAAAGCAAAGTAGATGAAGTTTTGGAAAATCACATCTAGTCAATGTGTTTGTATAATCGTTACCAACTTAAATGAATTTCATTTAAGTTTGATAAGATTTCCATAACAGTAGTTGTTATTATTACAGCATTTTAGCGGAATTTTTAGTTCTTGGTAAACATATTTTAATTTAAAGTATTTTCGTTCTTTCTTTATATTAACTTGATTCAGCAATAATAAGCATCAGGACCTCTTATTTCAAAATCAAAGTGGTCCCGAATGTCAAACTTGCGCAACCACGATGCCATACTAAATTCCAATTAATTTGCGCATTTGGATCTACTTTGGTTTTGAAATAGAAGATGCTGATGCTTTGTAATTTTACGTTTTGGAATTCAGCGTTTGACGTTATACACCTGCAAAGGCAGAAATTTCTTTTAAATAAGTATATGCATACATACATATGTAGTATGTAAGCATCTAGAATAAACGTGCTAGTTAAAAATGGATATTTGTACCTGCTAGAAATACGCATGGTACACTTACATACATTCATACATACATATCTACATATGCAAACAACCAAAATTAACTTTAAGTTAAATACATATTTAAATATCTATCTAAGATTCCCTTTTGTGTATTTTGATTTAATATATTAAACCTGAACGAAAGAAGTTTGAGATGTGGGATTGTCACTATTGAGTTAGAATTAGGAAAGTCAGCATACATCTAATCGAACTAGACGGTTCCATTGGTTATGGCTTATTATGAGTTGCATTTGATTTTCGGCTGTGGTCGAACGAATTTTCATAACCAGCGATGAATGAAAATCGAATGCAACCCGTAATAAGGACCATTTTCTCTTAGTGTCATGCCAGATTCGTGAACATCTACTTTGCACTCCCCACTCGAAGCAACACACAAAGGCGAAAAAGTGTTCCATGTATTTACTTATACTTATGTATGTTTGCGGTTTTCTATCAAATAATGTTATTACAAAAATCATTAGGTTTGTGGAGATGCAGGAAAAGTTTTTGGCGGGGCACAAAGGATTGCAGTTTCCCAGCTCCAACACAAGTATTTAAAAACAATTGAATAGATGTTACGATTCGAAATTGTAACCGCATCGGTTTCAATACAATGTCTGTATTTGAGATCACGTTACTCGATAACACACGAAAAAACGCTCTAATTTTTATTCGATTCAAAACGAGTAGCTCTTCGTTCTATTTATGCAAGAGAGAGTGTTCTGAAAGACAAACTCTTTAAATATCGCTCTCACGCATTGTTGTAGGAAAGGAAAGGAGTTGTAAAGATCGTTTGCAACAATCTCTTGCGGATCGGATAGTCGAAGTGGCCGTTACCATAAGAACATTACTTTTAAAACTGCATAACCTTATTCACTTTTTGTGTATGCAATGTACAAGTGACCGCTGTGATCGAGTTGGTAGCGGCTCGTGCTATAACTCGATATGCCGCTGAGTTCGAATCCCAGCCAGCGCAAGTAAAATCTTAATCATAGAAAAAGTATTCTTCTAATAACGGTCACCCCTCGGCAGGCAATGGCAAACCTCCGAGGGTATTTCTGCCATGAAAAAGTTTCTCATAAAATACATCTGCCCTTCGGAGTCGGCACAAAACTGTAGGTCCCTCCATTTGTGGTAGAATATAAAAAGACGCACACCACAAATGGTAGGAGAAGCTCGGCCAAACACTGAGCTATATAGTGTACGCGCCAAAATTATATTATTATATATAATGTACAAACAATTATTGTAAGTGTATCTTAAAATTAGTGGAATTCGTTGGTTACACGAAGGACAACTGTCACAATAAATTCCATGAATTGTCCAATAAAATTACAATAATTACACTGAGTGCACGAAATAGTGAAAAAGACCAATGATTCTTAAATTAATTAATAAAAACATTTTTTGTCAACCCTCAAAACTGCTTTATCCGTTATTTTGCCTCCTCTTCCTTCTGTTTAAGAATCTAGACTCAAAATTATGCGTACCCTTTGACTATTTAAATGTAGGATTATATAATACCGCCTTAAGATATGCTTTAATATTCTTCTTCCAGACACCTTCGCATTTTCCAAAAGTAGACTTTTGCAGTACTTCAGAAACTTTAAAAAATGAACTTCAGAAAAATCATTCCTATAAACAAATAAAAATTTTCTACACAAAATCGTCATGTTCTTACTAGATGTAACGGTTTTGAAATCAGTTTGTATATTTGTATGCGTCCGAATTTCTATTAATGGGGCGTGTGTGTGTGTGACACTATTTTTAAGATGAAATTCAGAATATTTCCGACCTTCTAGATTTCTCCGTAGTTCTCTTGTTAGCAAACATTTTAACATACTTGGCAATACTTTTTGTACAAATCTGTTGCCAGTTACCTACTCATAATAGCTCAAGCAATTCTCTTTGGTGGTGAATACCGCGCATTTGGGTTTTCTGTTACACGAACGTACTTTTCCACTTTCGATATTACCTTCCGGTTTTAGTTCACAGTCCAGTTTTTTTGATGTACATATAACTTTAATAAATGTGGGTATGTTTGTACACGCATATGTATGTATGTAGAAGTATACATGCAAATGTTTTATCAGCACCTGACGAGTTTGAACCCTGAAATTCAAGGAAAATCTTTTTGTGGCCATTCGTGCCAAACTCTGCTTTATCGAACTGTATGCAATGTCTGTTATGCAGTGAGTCGGGTCGAAGGGTCCTTTCTCTGTCCTTGCTTGTTGGGGGTGGAATGTTGCCTAGGTAAATGTCCTTCCATTACTATAGCTAACACCCGCTTTTTTTGTTTGTATAGAAGCTATTTTTTGTGATAGAAGTTTTCATTCATCTTCAGAATGCTTACAGCTTTGTGTGCCTGCATAATAGCTAAGTATATATGTATATATGTTATTATATGTATATGAGTATGTACGTAGTTTTTGATCTCAGATTATCCACTCCAATTTCATGAGTTTTACATGTTTGATGTTAATTTTGTCTGGCAGTTTCTTTTTTAAGCTGCTTCGTAACGAATTTTACTCTAAATTAAGAGCAAACTTAATTTGTTTTGGAAGTGTGTAGTAAATTGATTTCATTTAATTATAAATCTATGTATAACGATTGTTTATATATGTATGTAAATACATACAATGGTATGTTACCTACATTGAAATCCTTTCCACTAGTGAAACAAATCTCTGGTTCAGCACTAGTATGATTTCGACACAATTTTGAACTGTTAAGTTTTTCCCCGCAAATAGTGACATCTATCGTTAAAGCGTGCAAGCTGAAAAATATAACAAAATACATATGTAAATAGTCGCCTGAAGGCTACAGTTTGCAACGATCAAGTTAAGGATTCAACTCATCTCTGGCCCATGTAAATTTCTCACACTAAATATACATATGGAAATCATTGCATAATCTGTAAGCATGTTGGTTGATAACTCATTCGTATGTGTAACTAGCCTTAAGGAATAATGTAATAGTTCTTAAGTTAAAAAGTGTGTGTACACCCTAAGCAACATTAGATTTTAAGTGGTATGTGAGACATAAGTTATCCTGTTATGTCAAAAGAATGTCTATGGACAAAAACCACGATCTAGAAAATACAGAGGTTGCGCATTCCGCAAACCGCTATTCGCTCTCAGCAAATTTGACAGAATCAGCTGTTTATGCTACGTCACAGAACGCGGTTAGTTTTGTTTGTATGTTTGTAAGCATACAATTGTTTGTGCTTAAATTCAATGCTTAAAAGCAATTTTATTTAAAATAAAGTTATTAAACATGAAGTGCGCAGTGTTAAGTGTTAAATCACAGAGTCTATCAAAGATACGGGGCTATAAAACTCGCTAAAAGTGATGTGAAAGTGTAGCTGTGCGCACTTGGTAGCAAGTTAAGCTTCTTGTGTCTCCTAATGCTGCAATGCAGTTTTTTTCAAAGCATCCAATCAAACACAGTGCATAAATGAAGTTATTTGAATATAAATATGTTGCATAAAGTACCGAAATTGGTAAAAAATTTAAAATTTAGAAATCCTAGCAGAACCTAACCTCACATTTTTGTTTACAAATTCTTTCGATTCTCAGAAAAACCGTGTTCGTGACGTTGCACGCATTTTGCTTCACATCATTTTTCGTCGGGAAGGCGCAATCTTGTATTCTATCGTTCTTGGACAAAAACCATTTTTGAAGGGAATAAAGAAAAGGATTGTGAGCATGACTGACTAAACCACGAAGCCGAGCAGACGTGCGTGATATATTTGAAAGTCTTTTTTTTTGATATACGGTGGTACCCCATATATTGCGGTTTTCAAATCTTAAATTAAACTAAAATAACATAAATTAAAACTTATTTATAGAAAATATGTAGATAAAAAATGTATCTTTACCCAACTGGAATATTTGAAATAATAATTTCATGTGTGCTAAGTGAACATTTAAACCTAATTGCAATTAAAACAAACCTCCTCTCCCTATCGACAGTGTCGTCTGTCGATTATCGAATGTTGATATCTCATTAAATTAGTCACCCAGAATAAGTTTTAATCGCCCATCCATTGAAATCGAAAAACATATGCAGGGAGAACTGGATCTAAACCATGGAATTTAGAACTGGTTCGGAACTACATATTGAAAATGTAAAGGGCCGTACACATACTACTTTCGCGACTTTCAAACATACATAAGTAGCATACCTACCACTAAATTGTATCAGGAAAACTCACTTTTTATTATTTTATTAAACAAAATACTCAGTATAGGCACACGTAACAATTCAAAACAAACAACTAACGCAGAAACTGCCAAAGCGTTCTATGTAGCAAACCTTCTTTTACACCTCATGCTTTGTTGTTAAATTTCGAGGCGTCAGGTAAAGCGAGAAAAGTTGTATGTGTACGGCCCTTAATTCCCCGGCTGGCAATTTCCACTTCCAAGAACATCGCTATGCAAAATTTTCCAGTTAATTGCATCCAAGAAGAGATTCATAGCAGACTAGTAGTAGCTTTAAATGTACTAGAAACGCAATAATTAAATACTAGAGTTTTAGTACAAAGGGTATAAATGTACATACATACATAAATACGTATTAAGGAATCACTAGGAAAATAATTAGTTTAGCTTAGTTAAGCGAGCAAAGTTTTCTGTGCGAATACATACTTATGTACACCCGTATATATATACATATATCTATGAAAGGCTTGTGAATTTTTAGCTATGTTATGATAAAAAAAAATACGACAGATTACAGTATTAAGTATACAGGCCCGTTCTGAATTTTGATTTCGACAAATTTAGTCGGAATCGTAATTATTAGCAATACAATACATCGAAAGCGAGCAACTTTTTTTTTTTTTTGGTTTTGAAAGTATTGTCTCTTATTCCCTGAAAATAAAACAACTGTTTGTCGAAATCGAAATGCAAAACCGGTCAGATAAATTTATTTACATAGTTTATTTGACAAAACATCCTATCGGACTGTAGTAGTTTCCCTATTATATGGAGGGAGAAACGTCTCATCTTTGTTCTCTGCGGTGAACAAAATTTTTGACTGGTTTGTAATCAAAAACATATCGTAATAAGAGATTAAGGCGCCAACACGCCGATAAAAAAAGCTTTATAGTTTGGCAAGGAAAAATCGCCCTTTGCGAAGAAATCCTCACTAACAGCTGATAACTCAGGCTTAAGTCGAACTCGCGCGAAGGTCCGAAAGGTAGTAATTGGCACGATAAAGTTAGAGCATCAAAAATAAAAACAAGTTCAGTAAAGAACTGATAAAAGATGTATGAAGGGTTGGCCATGGCAAAAGTTATATATCCGAGTTTCAATCCATAAGTGTGTAGAGATCGAAATGAATAGCTCTGGAATCAACTAAAAACGTAGTAAATTGTGTATAGAGAAAATTCCGTATTTAATATTCACACAAATTGCAAATGAGTAATTAAAATATAACTCAACTGTCCAGAACGCAAAAAGTAGCGACAACATTTCTTCAATATTGCCTCCCATTAGAATTCCAAAAAACTAAATCATACAAACACATCTCGGGTATTTCAAAGGACGTTAGTATTCGGTTGATATGAGGTCTTCTATAGCGCAACCGAACCAAATCTTAAGCAAAGAAGGGCTATTTGCACATTTAAATTACTCGACGTTAGTCCAACTATCAAAAGTCAAGTGCGTTATTTTAGAACACTCTCTCTCTGCTTCAAAGGTAATCCCTACGGCTTCTGGTTGTAGTCTCAAGTTTGTTGCGCTCTCAATTTTTTTTAGGCCTCTAAGCGTATTTTCGTTATTAAATAAAATAATCTGCCATTTTATGCAATGCAGCATAAAGCTGCAGGTCCTTGCTAATCACACAGTGAAGATTGTGCTTGGGATAGCTCCCTTAATGGACGCATGCGCCAATCTACATACATATTTATTTATTTGCTATTCGCCTACACACATAGATAAAAAAATTCTTATAATATAAATTTAGGTCGCGAGCTGAGAAAATAATACTGGTTATCCATATATCCAAAACAAAATCTTATACAACGCTATTATTTATAGTTGAGACTCATACTTGCCGTTTGTGTTGTTCCGCACAGAGAATGCATAACAAGCGACAACATAATAACAATGCCTTCAGAAAGTTACCCTAAGGAGAACATCACAGTTACAGAGAAAGCAACGAAACCATATTACAATACGAACCTGATATCCCTTAGCGATAGCACTGCACTCCAACCAACACAAGCCCACGTCTATCAACTTGCCCATGTAGATAATTACGTACATACATACTGGAATGTATGTGAGTATATATGTTTTTATTTACATCAGGCCACATATATATATACTACTTGTGTGCATACGTGCGAAATATTTTTTTTTATGAAAAAACACACCCTGACACTATTTTTCGAGAGTAACTTCGTCGGTCGTAAATGATATGCTCATATGTGTGTGTGTAAGTATGCCCAGGCGTTTCCATAAAATTTCCACAGCTGTGATACACACAGAAAGACGAGTTAATTTTTGTATTTTTTTTTTTTCTCAACAGGGTGGAAATTTTATCTAGCATATTCGTAACCCGTTATAACATTTGGTTTGAAGATAATGTTCGGTCAAATTTTTCTTTAGTTGTCGTAAATGCAAGAGTAGGACTTAGCCCAACCCTAAAAAGTAGTGGATGTTGCATGAAAAAGAGTCCCATCCTTTTCTTCTCAATAACTTGAACACTATCGTACTTTAAATGAGACGTCGCTTTAACATGGAATGTGGTAAGGCTATCTCTCTAAAGCTTACACTATATTGCTCAGTGTATGGCCGAGCTTCTCCTACCAATTGTAGTGTGCGTCTTTATATTCTACCACAAATGGAGGGACCTACAATTTTGTGCAACTCCGAACGGCAGATGTATTTTATGAGAAGCTTTCTCATGGCAGAATTACCCTCGGAGGTTTGCCATTGCTTGCCGAGGGAATATACAGCTACACGGAATACGTGCTAATTTTCTTTGCGGATGTATGTATGTATGTAGTACATACATAGATGTTAAGCTATACCAGTATAATAGTTTACATTCTTACCAACCATGCCGTTTGGTCAGTTATTTTTTCGGTCAAGCTGGTCAGCAATACCTTTGTGAATAAGCGACCGAAAAAATTAAGGTGCATGTTCTCAGATATCTATTTTAGTCGCTATAAGACGGGGAGGAGGGAAGCCCTTTTAAAAATAAAATAAATTTTCATGTTAATTAAGTATTTTAAATAATGACACTTAAGTGTCACGCGAAAAAATACTATTGAGTATTTTATTAAATTAAAAAATAATGAAACATTATTCAAGGCGATAGTAGTCCACAGATTTTCCTTCCCTCTCTACGAATTATACCCCGAATTCATGCACTTTTCCATTGCGCCTGTAGTGGCATTGTTAGATCCAATAGCCGTGCCCCAACGATCCTCCCTCTTCTATTTGGTCCTTAACCAAGGGACAGTTTACAGAAATCTTCAACGCTTTCGGACGCTCTACGTGGCACACTAGTCAGATTTTATTCACTTACAAATGACAAATAGTACGACTAATCTTTCTTAAATGTAGTCATTATACTGCTTTATGCCATAGCGTTTTTTAATTCGAGCAACTGCCTTGCAATGCCCGGTAAACTCTTAAACTACTCGAACCTAGAACCGACCCTATTCAGAACTATACGAGCATATGTATGTTGATTTCTTCGCCTAAGAATTTTATAACTGTACGCCAACATGGCTGCATCCATTATTATATGGCTTGTTCATATACATACATACATACATACTAACTTGTACATATTCACTTATGTTCATACATAAGCATATTACTCGTATACATGAACATTTATGGGAAGTCTACAACTCCATTATTAACTGCATATACTACTATATAAGCAAATAGACGCCCATCTTAACATCACATCGTGCCGAGTCATTTAGAACGTCGTCCAAATGGCGTAGAACCAACTTTAGTTGCCTAGCTGCCAAACCGTCGCTACTACTTATTGCCGTTTCGAGGCCAAAACCACTCACCAAAGAACCCAGTCAGACCGGCATAACAACCCAAGCGAGCGCAAGAACAACCAACCGTCAAATGTACTACTTACGTGTTGAGAACTCAAGTAAAAAGAAATGAGAGCAGATGGATCGAATAGCAACCCAATGACTGACTAATCGACCGACTAACCGCCTGAGCGTCTGAGCGCCCGTCCACCAGTCGAACCAGCTGGGCACAAGGTGAACAGTCGGGTGAATGGGCGCACGACGACTGCACGAGCGCACGAACTAGCGATTCATACGAAAAGCAAGAGATTTGCCCCTCGTGTCACGATATCGAAAAAGGCCAGACGCTCGTTTAATAGGGGCGAATATGAAGGTATAAAGCTGAAAATTCATGTTTGTGTGCATGGAATTTGCGGTTGGTCGGTCAGTCGGTCGGTCGGTCCGTTGGATTGTGTGCTTGTGTTGACTGGGGCTGCTGCTGATGATGATGATTATTCCGATTGCTATTGCTGGGGAAACATACATGCACACACAGCAGCTTTTGAGCATAGCTGCTGTTGCTGGTATTGCCTTAAAAGTTCTATACGTGGTTTCCAAAAATGTAACCATTCGAATAACCCGAGCAATCGTCGATTTTATTAGTTTTGTATCAATTTTATTGGTGTATAGGTTTATATACATACATACATATACATACATATGTATGAATGTAGATATGTATGTACATATGTATGTACATATGTACATAGCTCACTTACTAATTTCATTTGAAATATTGCTATAGTTAAGATTTTATCACACAAAAGTTTGGGTTGGTTGAGCAATTTTACATTAAGATACTCGTATGTATGTATGTATGTATGTATGCATTTGAACAATTTTTGTATGAATGCGTGTGAAGCCCCAATAAGTTGGGGACATATTCGCCAAAAGAAATATGAAAAGTGGGTTTTAATTTCGGAGAATGAACGTATTTATGGAATTCTTTAACATAGATGTACATACATACATACGCTCATCCTAGTATCGCAATGATATTGAATAGCAGTTATTTGTGTTTGGATTTTTGAATTTCTTGTAATCGTAAATGTTATGCGCGCGCGCATATGCCCAAAACCCAACCACCTGAATGCCTCTTTTTATCTATGCACGTACATACAAACATGCATGTATGTATGTATGATTAGACGCACTTACATGTGCATAAACACTGAGTGTTCGCTTTGCTGTGAGCTGCGGTCACTGAATGTTGGATTGTGATTGTCTGAGGGAAACGATTTAGATCCTCTCAAGCTATGAACTCTAAAAATCATAGAATAAAACATAAACTTTTGATGAAATATAATAATTTAGAAAGAAGCGTTTCGTAGTCTGTGTAATATTGGTGAGGGAGTGAGCAAATACAAATGCTTATTTCTTTTTCAGATATTTCGGTTAGTTTGTGCATATGTATGTATGTACCTTCGAAAAAATGTTTTGACTTTGTCCGAAAAATATGTTGCAATTTTGTTTTTCACTTCTTCATCACTTTTCAATTCTGTTTCCTCATGAAGTTATTTTCTTTTATTTGAAATAAATAATCATCGTTGAATGACAGATCACGACTGTAGGATGTTTCTTGATCTTATTTTTTTCTTTTTATACTTTTCATGGAAATGGTATATTATCTTTGGTCCGATGTTTGTAAGTACTAGAACGATAAGAGTTAGACCCATCAAAAAGTATACCGATATGATTAGGGTGACGAGCTGAGTCGATTTAGCCATGTCCGTCTGTCTGTCCGTGTGTTTGAAAGCAAAATAGTCCCTCAGTTTTTGAGCTATTTAAATCAAACTCGGCAGTATATAGGAGCCGATTGTTCAGATATCATATTTTGCTTCATAACTCCTTAATTTAAGCAGTCAGACGTTTGATATTTTTTTGCAAAAGATTCGAAAATCATATATCAGAAGCAGTGAAAATCATATAGATCAAAGATATATAACATATAGCTCCCATACAACTTACTGTTCAGATGTTTCAAAGTCTTGAAATTTTGTACAAATTATAGCTTTTATAAGAACGTTTTCAGCAGTGAAAATCATTAAATCCTTCATTTTGTCAGCTAGACACTTGAAAATTTGCACAGATATTAAATATTATTGGGACTTTTATAGCAGTCAAAATCATTAACATCGAATTAATATTACATATGGCTCTCATACAATTCTGTCATTCATGAAAGATGTGAGACCTCCGGCATAGCCGAAGACAGCCTGTTTACCTGTTTTATATTGATTTTTATATTAGAACGATTTTCCGTCATTCTCTGTCAAGAGAGACTAAACGGTTTCGGCATTGAGGCATCTACAATGTAAATTTTTGATCTGTGCAGTTAAGGTCTTGTGGCCGTTTAAACTTTTTTTTTAATATTTTGACCCATCAGAGAGCGATGCAAAAATCTTCAATTTAAACAAATTTTAACGTAATAAATGTCCTGAGTGTGGGTACCTGGAGTCTCGCGCGGATAAAAGCCGAAAGGATATATTTTTTTATCTCACTATTGTCTCCGCGGTAAGCGTAGGAAGATAGTCTGTAATTTTAGTATTTTGGGTTAGCCTTGTATATTGGTATCTGTCGTTTTACCTGCATAAGTTTTTGCTTTTGGTTTTTTGTAAACCAGCCTTAATGGTGCAAATAAAGCATCGGAGTTGTTCGTTTATTATCCTTTCATCAAACGTTTTCTGTTTAAACATTTGCATGTTGTTCTCAAGTGCATTCAGGCGTCATCCCTTTAATTGCACGTGCAGTATCTTAACCATTTTTTTATGTTTGCGGGTAAACATTTCCTGTTAAACAAGTGATTTGCAAAATTAAATTGAGATATAGCCGTGGGTGTTCGCGCCTTTTTATTCTTTACTCGAGT
Organism: Philophylla caesio; assembly: GCA_963971545.1. Lineage (NCBI taxonomy): Eukaryota > Metazoa > Arthropoda > Insecta > Diptera > Tephritidae > Philophylla > Philophylla caesio. The sequence goes on along the minus strand of OZ020608.1, from coordinate 101,411,710 downwards.
TGCTTCCAAGTATTTGGCCTTGGCTGTTCAACGCCTGTTTTGAATGCCGTGCGGATGTTGTATTTTCTAAAAAAAAGTTTGCTAGTTTGTGCGTATGTCGTTATTTCTGTCAAAGCCTTTTCGTTTTGCTCTATTCGCCTCTTTTTGGACTGCGTGACAACTTCTGAATTTATCTACAAGCTCTTTTGTTTATCACTTGCTTTATACTGTTTTGATGTAGTTCCTTTCTGTATGCTTCTTGTGTTAGAAGTGTCTGTTTGTTAGTGGTCTGTAGAACGGGTGATCGCAGTTCATTTCATGCAGAGCGACTTACGCTACACGGCTCTTGTGCACTATTGACTTTTAAGGCGGCGCAAAATTTAACCATGCCAAGATGATCGTGAAGAATTTTGAAAAGGATTGTATATGTATAATACTGCAAACATTTCTGTGAGCTTTGTTTCTTTAATCGAGCATATACCACAATTAATCGTCCAAAGTTTAGAGTATCATATGGATTGATCACGTAAATTGATTTTCCTGGCTGTGGGTCGTCTTCTAGTGAATCCATGCCCATAAACGGATTTCGGCTTTTCTTTCCGATACTCGATGTTCTCTATATTTCACACTTTCTGCACATTTGAGTTGCTTGGTCGTTGAAAGTTCAAAGACTACTCGTTAGAACTTGTACTCTAAAATGTTCTGTTAGAATGGTTTGTCGAGTTCAACTGCCTTCTTTGAGTGCGGATCGTCTCGGCGGGTCAATGGGGTATTCAGACTTGGTTTATAAGTATTTTCTTTGCTCTAAAATGCATCCAAATTTTCCGGCAAACCTTTACGATCTTGTGCAATTTCTCATTGAACGGAAATCGAAGCCATTTCTAGCTTATAGATTATATATTTCTCAACGAAAACTGGGATTCTTCAGTGAATTGAGCTTATACAGCTGGCGATTTCTTGCAGAATTTGTGGTTTACGTATGTTAACGGCAAAATATAGTAATCCCTGACAGGGGACTTTTAAGGAGAAATTTGTGCTCAATAGAATGTGACAAATAATGAAAGTAAAGCATTAAGTCCCAACCATTAGTTGCATTATTTTATTTCGAACATTCGACAGATGGCGATGACCAAAAACTAACTCTCAGAAGACACTGAATATATTGAATATTTATGCGTATGTAATTTTTTTTGCGTTTTTTTTAACGGAGTTTTAACTAAACTCAATTTATTAAAAACAAATAGAACATCGTTCCAACAAAAATCAACAATTCACCCTGTCGGACAAGAAAAAGAAGAAAACAATATAACAAATAGAACATTGTTTGTATGTTTTTTTCGGAGTTTCAGTGTACTCTTCATAATTTACGCATTTTATAATTGCATTTAAGGAATCATTACTTATAAGAAAATTTCCAAAATAAATGGCAAAGTAGTAAGTTTTTATTGTTTCCTACAATTAATTCCCGAAAATACATACATACATAACATGCCCCCAACTGAGTATAATTTATTCAATTAGGGAAACGCACTCGCTGGCTCCAATGACACCCGGACACCAGGTCATTGAAACAAACAACGCTCGTTCGCATACTCGAGACTTCGTATAACATAAAGTTCAACTCACAGGCGTCACAGCATCCATCCACCATGGAAATTCTAATTTCCTTTCCCCATTAGAAAGCGTGCTGAGGCGGGTAGAAAATAGCAAAAGACAGAAAATGAAGCACAAAATGGGTTTGTTATATTAGTCAGCAGTATTTGGCGTGCCAAGGAAAAGGGAAGAAACGAAAGCCGAGCAAAACTGAACCCTAACGAGCAAATACAGGCGACCTAGAATACATACATTTATGTATAAGTACATACATATGTATGTATGTATGTATGTTAACAATGTGCACAAACCCGGTATTTGTATGTATTTCTATGAACCCATACAAATGTATTCTATAGAACTTATTTCTCGTAGAGGTATACACATTTTACTTTTACTCGTAATATTATAAAAACATATAATAATTTCATACAAAATCCCTCAAAAGGTTCAAGACGCTATACACAAGGCAATTTTACTGCTGCCTCAGTCGACTGAGCTGCCGCCGTGTATATACGTTTATACATACCATCTATTGTATTACTTAGCTGGTCTTTCAGCATCTCTGCTATCTTTGATGATATCGCATCGTACACATGGTTAGTTGTGTGTAGACGAATGGACGTTAAGGACGACAGACGTTGAATGATTGAACAATTTATTTATGTTCGGTGGAGATTGCTAACGCTTAAGGTTGTATTGTTTAGGTTTGGGTTCGCATAGTCTAACTATAGAGACTTAAATTGTATGTGCTTTGTATTGTTGTTGCTGTAGGAATGAGTCGGGAATACATTTTCTAGAATATAAGGTTATTTAAGCCGTGGCTCATACGGTGACCGACACCATCACCATAGTACACATACACACATCTGTATGAAGCGTATGCGTATGTATGTATGTGTGTGTACAAATGCACTGCATTTGAACTTACTCTAATTAATGCAGCTTAAGTTGGTAACCAAAAGGAGAGAGAAAAAGAGAAAATCCGTAATAATGCCAAACTACGACCAGCTGTATCTTTGAACATTCACCAAATTAAAAGGTTAACTATAAACGTTGAGGCGAAGTAGCAACCTGCGGCAACGTAAGACTGCAAAATTCTAGGCAAACACAAAGCACAGCGGCGCAATCGACATAGCGACCAATTTACTACCTTAGACGACAGCAGTCGAAGAACGGTCGTATACCTCAGCAACGACCCTTGCGTTCTACTTTCAACTGCATCGTACAAGTTTGCACTACGTCCACTTGCTATGCACAACACTGCGTCCAAGTATTACTTCTGGCTCGCACATAACTTCGAGAGATTGAACGCAGTATTTCTTTTACGTGCGACTGCGCTCCTAAAAAAGATACATATCTCCAAACAAATGTACTACATACGACTACATGCCAACAACAGACATATGTACCTACTATGGCTGCATACAAATCCATAAAAAGTTATATCATCAATCCAAACGACCATCGTCGTCTGCCCCACTTGAATGTGTCAGAGCGAGTTGGCAAATATCCAGAGATGCACAGATACAGAAAATGACTTGCCCGAGTAAAATTTCATTTCATGGTTTCATCGCTATACCATACGATGACTATGCCAGTTTTTCAAGTAGTTCGAGTTTGGGTTGTTGCTCGCTGGGGCGTTGGATAAATTTAATGGCAGCTCGGCGATGATGCTGTCGACGATAATCCCCAGCTGTATGGGTATAGCGCAAGGCAAGACAAAACAAGGCAGGGAATGTAGTATACAGAGAGACTGACATATGCACAGATGTATGTATGTATGTATGTAGGTATGGATGTACGTAGTATGTTTGTATGCCCATAAATGAAACGCCCGGACGTCATATCATATAAATATGTACATATATAGATATGCTCGTGTACATTTGTACGCATTTGTATATGTACGAGTATGTTTGTATGTGGTAGTAGCAGAATTCAAGAATGGGATCAATACTCATGGGGTATACGAACCACTGCTGCTATAAGTCCCCGAAGGGTTGTACAAAATATTTTATGCAACTACGTATACATACATATATGTATGTATACGAGTATACACATTTATAGGTGGTATACCAAAGCTCGCTATATAAAGAGAGTTCGACAAATTTTACACGCCCTTCGCAACCGTCTGACTATGACCCTACAAAAAGTTGGCGGATCGAGCATGCTCAAATCAACAACGAAAAGAAGGGAATCATTAATTTAATTGAGGAATATATACGCGTACTTTTGTATATATTTATGTGTGTATGCATGTAAATACCCTGCATAAAATGCGATTAGTCTACGAGAAGTCGGAGAAAAGTGGCAATGGGAACATGCGACTAAAAAAACCTTTGATCTACATGCGAGTATACTATATGTACTTATATGAATACGAAAAAGATGAATAGCGTACTAATTTACAATAATAACCATTTGAGAAAGGTTGCGACTAATAAATAACCGATTGTAATTGATTGTGATAACCCCAAGATTACGCTCTTTCGAGATTGGTCGTATAATTTCTTGCAGGGTACATACTTACATATATACGTATGTACATATGTATGTATATACAAATATAAGTATGTTAACATATGTACAAAAAAAAAAAACATTGAGAATCATTATCGGAGCGTTGTACGAGCGTATATAAATATCCGATATCCGGTGGTGAGTCCACACCCTAAACGATTTCACAAAGTGCAAAAAGGCGATTGCTTTTAAATTTAAGCACGGACGTTAAAGTCCACGATGCTTTTGTTTTTTAAATGAACATCACTTCAGACCACCACTCTATAATTTAAATTTAAAAGTAAATAATTCAATTGAAATTGTTTTTTAAGTATGTTTTTTAAGTATGAATGTTATACTTTAATTTTGTTATCGATACTCACTACAGTGTATGTAACTAGATTTGAAAGCGTATTGCAAAAAAGAACAAGTTTTGAAAGTGTTGTAAACGTTGGCTTTAAGCTTCTTTGTTAGTGGACGTTGTATCAAGTACTATCTTCTAGAAGTGACTGCAGAAAGTTCAATGCTTATTACTTGATTCATACGAGTATACGAATATATTTACAAGTAGTTGATCGCAGGAATTCAGGTGTGAAGTTTTGAAGATGTAAGGCATATTTGAGAACCCTTGTTTTTTACACAATACTTGTATAGTAAAGGTATTATAAAATTAACTTTATTTTATGGATTTCGCATAAAGAACTCTTACGAAAACCCATTTCCAGAATAAAGCATTTTTTTTTGGGTTTTTTCTCAAGAAAACGAAGCCCCTTGGGTCATTTTGATTTTGTCACGATCGCTTATTTCAACTCCGTAGGAAGTTCATCTTTTAAGCCAAAAATTAGCCTGAAACGTCTACGTGCTAAGGTTTATGTTCTCAAATTAGCTGCCGCAGATCAACGATCGACTTTGGTCACAACCTCTATAAAATTTCTCCGATAGCATCGACTAAATACACATATCTTCAGTCACATAAGTCACACCACGTCACGGCTCCAACACTTGCGAAGAAGTATCAGTCAAAAAAATAACGTTTATTGATAATTAAATGGTATAACTGGCACTGAACCGGCACCGCCACGAAAGAACATCACACCGACCGATGACGGAGCCATGAGGGAATTGTGTAGTGGGAATTCTTTAGTGGGAAATGAATGTCGAAAAACCTTAAAAATATAATAGTATTCGCGCAGAGCTTCTACCAGCAATATACCAAAGCAGGCTTACAGTCTCTCAGATCACAGAAGCGTTTTCCGAGTCAAGTTTGACATTAAAGAGCGAATCTGAAAAAAAAACAGATGAAATGTCTCAAGGACTTTTAAGCGCACAAGTTGAGTTAAGGCTATTTGAACACCTCTTCGTATGTGTTGTTTTTGATGGCAGTTACACGATCAAGTTTTCATTACCAATACACTCCTATTTATGTGCTTTCGAACCTGATTCGAACTAGAACAGAAACCGCCTTAAAGGGTTTTGATGTTACCTCGCTGGATAGACGTCGATTGGCTTAACAATGCAGATAGCATTTAAAAACGTCGGAAAAAGTTATAGCTGAGCCGGTTGCGGCGTTATGCCCTATTAATGTTTGAAACACATTTTGGGTATTCACAAGTTAAGGAAATGTCGTAAATCATAAACGATGCAATTTATCAATCTAATTAAATTTGGTACTTCTTTCATCCTAGATAAAGATCTTGTTTGACAAATTTCAGGACTCCATTCACTGTTCTAAAAAGGCGCTTGTGTGGTACATTTTCCTGATCGTCACACCTTAACGAGTATACAGCCTTATTGTGTTGCATTTAAAATGCGATTTTTTTTTTGTAACTGAAAAAAATGCAGCTGCAATACTGTTAAAAAAAACGGTTTATAACTCACATTCCCGTAATGTTTATGTATATCGCAAGCATAAAAGAGCGTAAAAGAGTTTTATGTGTATATTTACAAATCAATTCATACAATCGTATAGGTATGTACATACTCGTTCATGCCGATGTACGATAATGCCGTTGCATTATTTTGATAATAAAACTCATATGAAGCCCCCATACGACAGTAAAGCCCGTAACTATTTTATGCTCGCTATTTGGATATACCTACATATGTATGTATACTTTTATAGACCCTTACTCCAGAAAATTTGGTGAATTTCACCCAACAAATGTGGTTATATCGTAAATAAAAAGGCCCCTGAATGTGAACGATGAGTATACGAGTATAATAAAATATATGTATCCGCTATAGATAAATATGGATATATTTAGTTGTATGTGTGTTCAATTAGATATATGTATATACATATGTATATATAAATATGTACTCTTACATAGTATGTATGTTGTATGTTCAAAGATAAGTGGGCGTACTTGCCCGCAGCGCAAAATGCTCGCCTAAAAACAGCTCTCTTTACACAGCGCGGGTCTTAGTAGTCGCATCGGTTGTTGGTTGTCGGTGCAGAGATCCGAATCGGTAGACTCGTTAAAATGTTGCTCGTAGTTCAACGCCTCACACCCTGTAAACAGAACCAAAGCATACGGTTGTACTTACATATATTTCATTGTAGCGCTTTGGTTGCTATAACTTTTCTATAGATATTATAGGCGTGTATAAAAATAAAACCTATGAGGTAAGTGCCGCTTTGGTGAGTTTATGCGGACCTACCCGTTCTTAGTGCCATATTAATTTGCTATATATGTTACATACATGTGTATGTATATGTACTATGCATTTGTGTTACTCTACTCTAAAGACAAAAGACTTTCAAACTCTGCCACTCGAGCACACCAACCTGTAAGCCATACGCTATAAATGTCTTACCTCGGAACAACCAAGCAAACCTGCTTGAGTCTTAAGTCAAATGTATATCTGCACTGTATAATAACCATAGATGGATATCTTTCAAAATAAATGCGATGGAAGTGTACATTCACAGGTACGAGTAGTACATATTTAGTATGTATAAGAAAAGCTCGCCAGCCATGTGAGATGATGATCAAACAGCAGACCGTCTCTCAATGCTTTAGACACCAGGTTTGCTGTCTGTATCTCTGCACAAGAAGCAATGTACAAGTATAGTAGATGGCTGACAACCTCATCGACGAACTGCTTCTTCATCGCATGGCCTCAATGGTTTTTGTTTACTTTCTACCACTAACTAACGATGTCGATGACGACGGTAACTACGACGTCTCAGGCTCATGCTAGCTGTTGTAGAGTTGGTTGTATTCACCGACTTTTTCTTCATCATCATTATCATCATCATCATCGTCAACGCCACCGTCACACATCCATTTACCGTCGTAGTCGTCGTTAACGCCTCCGTTTCTTGTGTGCTGTCGGATAGTCGTCGTAGGTAGTCTTTCAGTTGGGTTCTGCTGCTTAAAAGTCGTCGCTTCGCATCACAGCGTCATTGTACATTTTATTTTTATTTTTTTTTCTTTACCTCACCTCACCTCAACTTGGCTCACGGCTCACAAGCTGCCTGGCCACTTTGCCTTACCTAGTCTACACTTAGTACCTCTCTAAGCGTTCGTCCCAGCGCAACCACAGCCAACAACCATCCCAACCAACCATCCATTCAACCATTCATTCGATAGGTTGTTTGGGTATGTGCAAGTGTGTGCGTGTGCGCGCGTGTGTGAATGTGTCTGTGTGTTTTTACACTATATAGTTGTTTTTGTGCATATACATCGAACATCGCTTGGCTAACGACTAACGACTACGGATGCCGGGCCACAATGCTTGGAGGATTTTCGTCTATATGCGCGTATGGGAAAAACGAGTATTATTTTGGGGCGCACGAGACCTCGACCACCAAGTCTGACGAATGTACGTTTCATTTAGTGTTGAGCAGTCGCGTTGAACGTTTGTGTTTTGTCTGCTCCTCGACGGTGGTGGCGTGCATCTAAACGTGTTTGTATTGTACATACAAACGTTAAACTACACTGGTGTCCAAAGAACAAAAACATATATTCTCTCTCTCTAGAGTAGTGGCAAGTGAGTGGATGGAGCGCTTCTGTTTATGCATTGTCGTGCATCATACAAACTTTTGATTCGAAATATAGCAGAACAGCAGAAGCAGAAGCAGATGCTTAATAGTTGTGCGCGCACATTACTGGAGATATTATAGGAGAATTCAAAATTTGAATGACAATCGTATATAAACAAGATACTCGTACACACATATGGGACTGTATATATTTTTGCACAGTCAAAAGTGGTTCCTTAGCAAATAACTCACAAGTGACGGTTAGAGAATTGAACCAAATCAGCGTTCGGTGTACTCCTATATAAAATACCATAAAAGAACACTTCGTGCTGGGGTCTCTCAACCGGATATAGATTTCCCCAAACCAGATTTTTGTAGTCGCATACACACTTTGGCTAGAAGCAGCTAATAATCATCGGGCTTGTGGTGCGTGTTTTCGTGTGGGTCGAGCAAAAACAAAAACAAAACAGAGCGCAGAGCAACAGTGACAAATTAGTAAGACGTCAGTTGGAGTGAGATAGCAACGCTGCGGGGTCTTGAGAATTGTGCTTGTGTGCGAGGTAATTATCATTCATGCATACATACATATATGTATACATATGTATGTATGTATGTATGTATGTGAAAGCTTGAACTTACTTATATGTATGTAGGTATGAACAGAATGAGTAAATACTGTATGCAAGTGCATATGTACATATGTATGTATGTAAACACAATTGCGATATAAATATGAACGTGTTTTGCTATTATTTCATCGCGCGGTTTGTTATTATTTTTGTTTGATTTTTTTTTTTTGCAAGCAATTGTTTTGAGCATTGTTTCTCACAGCTGATATTGTTGACGACATCACCTGTGCTGTGTTGTGTTTGCATTCGTCTTTCGCTAGCATTTGACTTTTTTATTTACTATTCTAATATTTTTACGTCAGTCTTTTGCACTGCAAACCGGCTTTCATTTGGTTTGAGTTTTATGTGTGAGAAATGACCAATAAGTGTTGATAAGGTGTAGCAGAAGAAGTTAATGCAGATGATGCGCTGGATGAAGCTTTCAAGTATTGTTGTATTTTAACAAGTTCACATGGTCTGTTGAAATAGTTTACATACATACATATGCACATATGTACATACGTACAAACAAACAGTGGCGTACAGAATAATATTTGTTATTATTATTATTACTATAATCATAACTACTAGTAAATATCAAAAATAAATTAATTTATCTGATATAAGTGAGAACCTAAAAAATGCTAAAAAGGGTGTTTCTCTGTAAAAAAAAAATACTGCAGAACTTACTTGAAAGTCAAAGTGAAAGTCAAATACAAACACTCTGACGCTTGAGCATATTCGCTATGTTTGCCACAGACCCGTAAATAAATTTTGAGCCGTCCACAATTGGTCAATTTTTAGTAGAAACCTTCGCCTTGGTCGAGTCCGCCTATTATGAAAGGACAATACTAAGAACGTAACTGCCTTGGTACTAGGGTTCAGTGGAAATGTGCAGATTATGAACCATACGCGATCAAGTGCTTTAATACAGGATAGAACAGGTTTAAGAGCCGTTCTGCCATGGTGGTTGGAATGGACATGATATCAAGACGGCAGAGGTCTTTGAACATTTTTCTATTGAACGAAATTTTTAAATGAAACGTAATCTTGTGGGTATGGCATTTGTCATATTGAAAAAAACAGCAGACTAATTTTCTATTAATTCGAGTATAAAATACGTGAATACTTTTCGATCTTAAGCGTCTACCTCATCTCCTTCGTCCAAATATCTTTTGGGCAGAGCGCAGACTCGTGGTTTTCGATCGGGCAATGTCAGAACAAAACTCTTTTAATAAAGAGTGTAGTAACTTGTATACCTTATTAGCTTTTTTATGGTACCCTTTTGATTTTCAGGCGGGCTTATACTCTATACCCTCGATCTGCAATTTTCATACTTAAAAACAAGCTTCTGGTATTGGAAATTCATTTTTAGCTTAGCTAACAACAACGATATTACTTTAAACTTTTTTATCCATTTGTTCATTTAAATAGGAAGCGATAAACAAGGAAAAAAATACTTTAAGCATCGGGGTATTTGTAGCAATATTTCAAAAGAGGTTGCGTATCTTGCATAGTGTTAAAAAGAAATATTTAACAGTGTTAGAGGGGGTAGTTTTCAATACAGCGTTCTTTATTGCGTTCTTATCTCACTTTTGAATTATGTACATACATATGTATGTACCTACTTTGTAAAATTGTTTATTCAACTTTTGCTTGAATTTTTTGCAGAGTTAACAACCCTTACAGTAAATTCTAACAGATGATTAAGAATCTTTTGTAAAAATACTTCAGAATGGGGGATGAGCGGCGAAATTTTTTTTTTTTTGCCTATGAAGTAATGTATACATACATATTGATATGTACATGCATACATACATACATAAGTGCTTAAACCCCACAAAAATTTTAAGATCTAATATTTATTTTATTAATTAAAATTTTGTAGAAATTCAAAAAAAAGTCATCAAACTTCCGATAAAATTTTAAACCTTTTTTTGTAAGCCATTTAATTTTTATACAATAAAATGTAAATTTGAAGTGGCTACAAATTATTGTTAATTTCAGACAATTTCTTTATGTCCCTTTGCAATTCCTTACATATTACTTTTATGAGGATCGCACTGCGACCGGTTGGTCTATTGTGCCTATTCTTCCATATAGTACTTAGATCGTTTTTTAATTAAAAAAAAAAATATATCAAAAATCAACGGAAAATTGTAGATCCAAAACTGTATATCCAAAAAAAGTGTATACTTTATTAAAACGTGATAAATTTTTTAAAATTGTGTACAAAGTTTTAAGCTTGGATTCTTGGTTGATTATAGTTAGAGAATAAAAAAAATGTTGCCATATACGAGTATGGTGCGATTATAATTTTGAGTAGGGGCGTATAGGTTTCGTAGCAAAGGTTAAACGCTGTTTATATATGTATGTATGTATGTATTTATATACTTATAAAAAAGGCAGTGATTATTTCATTTTGGCTCGATTTATACAAAATATACCGGAGCAAGAACTTATGGATATAAAAAACCCCATAGATAATTTTTGAGATACTCTTCAATCTGATATGTATGTATGTATGTATGTATGTGTATGTTTGTGAAACTTTATTTGGTAGACAATATGTTAAAGGCGGAAATACTCACACAGACGCTTGTATGTATGAACATAAATTTCAGGTGTAGAGCAGATAAAGTCCAAAATTGGCAGCTGCAAATCAAGCGTGGGCTATAATCATGTACATATATGTACATATGTACATACACATGTGTATTGCGCATATGTATATGTATTTTACTATAATAGACCAGCTTGTTCAGCAACCCAGATGGGTTTACGTGCCTTGATAGCCAAAGGCCATCAAAGGCCGTCAAGAAAGATATGAACCTTTGGCATAAGCAGATAAGACAACTCTCTGTATACGTACGTACTGTATCTACTAACATGCAGATGTATATACACATACATATTTACACGCTAACCGTTAGCATTCCCACATGTAATGTCCGATTTAAACCACTCGAGCATCCGTTGTTCAATCAAACCATGGGAATCGAGTGCTTTCAAAGTAAAGATAAATTTGTATCTTTAATGTACAAAAGTATAATACTTAGAACTTGTGCCCATTAATTTGGCGAGGGCGAACAGCAAGGGAAATAGAAAAATGTATAAAACAGATACATCAAAGATTTCCTCGAGCAACGCTACAGAACTGGTAGACGCAGCTGTAGCCATGAGCAAGGTGTGTAGGTACATACATATATATGAATCTATATGTACTTATGTACGAATATGTAAGTATGTACGTATCTGAATATAAATTTCACAATCAGCCTCGAGCTGTAACAGTCAAACCTTAGAAGAACTCGAAAACGAGACGAATTAATAGCACGAATAGCAGTTTATGAATACGACGCCGTTTTGGGTAGGTACTCGTACAGAGAGCTAAAGCTGTTTTGCTTGCATACCTTTTCGAGTTGTCATTCTGCACGATTCCATTCCCAGCACCGAAAATGTCATGCACACACATAAACAACTATACTTTCATATGTATTATATAAAGTGGAAGGTGTATATGTACATACATACATACCTACCACCAACCAGATTTCCATTATTTCAGGTAATCTTCACTGGTAGCACAGCAAATCGGCAAAAGCAAAAATCGCTTGACTCATTCGATCCCAAGCAAGCGTCTGAGTCAACACACCGCATGTAGTATGTATAGTATGTACACAAACAAAGGCAATGTCTATCGAACGAAATGAAAAACTTCTCCTCTGTTGTGTGCAACCTTTAGTTTACCTCGAAACGACGAGTTTGAGATTTCTCGAATACAATTGAAAACTGTAGCAACAGCACGGATTTGGGTGTACGAATCGGGACAGAGGAATTTCAAATGAAAAATGCGCTTACATTTATCAGATAATAACTACTGGGGACGGGTTTATCGATTTTAACATATACATACATACATACATATATATATTTACATGTATACATATACATTTGTACATAAATGAATGCCTGTATAAGAAAAGAGCCCCGTATAGGGAAGTGTCGGTTACGAAAACGACTTTGATTTTAGGGGCTCAACGTTAAATTTAAATGAGTATAAGGAAAGTATGTGCAAACGTTTTCTTATTTACATACATACATACATATGTACATACTTAAATATTTATGAACATATTCGAGAACCTACATATATATACATACATATGTACGAATAAACTTGGCATACGAATATCAAGTAACAGTAATTTATATCTGTGGGCATTATTCAACCTTCGTTGACGAGTCATTTGTTTATATGTATATGTGTGTTTGTAGACCACTGCCAGTGACTGCTTTGGAGATTTTCCAGAACTCAGCCCCCCTAGAGCGTTTTATTATATAAAAAAAAAACCACATGATTATAACAACAATTATACAGCCGCAAATTGTATGCTTCTACATACAAACAAATCTGCACACTTATGTAAGTCAGTCAATGTACTGTATACCCTATTACTGGGCACCCATATTCTTAATCATCCCATACTTTCCCCTATTTTTCTATTCTATAACAATAATTTTTTTCGTTAGTAAAATTTTTCAAAAGCCACGCGAACCGAGTTTCTCAAGTCTGTAGAATGTTAAGCCCTCAAAATTGTGTGGATAAAAGAAGGGTGGATTGTACAGGAGTTGAAAAGTAAAAAAAAAAAAACATACATTGTATATACACACACATATATTGTGGACTTTTGACAAAACAACTTATTTGACTTTAGCAGGTTTTACTTTAGACTCATTAATTTTGATATTTCATAGGACAATTTAATATTTTAAATCTTCTTGCTACTTTTGTATGTATGTACATACTTATGTATGAATATCGTTTTAATTGTTTGAAAAAGTTAATGAGCCATTCCATTTCTGCAAATACATACATAAAAGGGGTTGAAAACTTACTGAGTGCACGAAAATCAAAACAAGGTAACACGTTACACTACATACAATATCACAAAATAATATCGCTACTTGCAAAATTAAAATAATATACTAAAACATAATCTAAAAAAGAATTTTTGGAAAAAAAAACTGACCGAACTACTCGGATTGTTCGGCCAACAACAACAGCAAACGTTAGTTTTCTTGTGACCCATAGATTAGAACTGACCCAAACTACATATAATTTGGGACTTGAGGTTTCGCTTTTCTGATAAAGAATTATTTAAACAACATATGTAGATAGTGAAAACAAATTAAAAAAAAAATAAAATTTTTTTTAACTCAGTTTAAATTTAAACATACATATGTACATATGTATGTATGTACATACATAGTTTCCTTGCGCTCAATTTAATTTTTTTTAACTCAGTTTAAATTTAAACATACAAATGTACATATGTATGTATGTACATACATACATAGTTTCCTTGCGCTCAATTTAATTTTTTGCAACTAAAACAAATTACTCAGCAATCAAGTTGACTGAATAATGAGTTTAAACTTATGTATGTAGTTTAAACGTCAAACAGAATTTAACATGCTCTGAAAAACTGGTCCAAAGTATGCTGGAGTTTAAACCAGCACTGAAAAATTGGCCCTTACCAAGGCACATCAAATAAGTAGGTAGCCGCAGCAAACTTTTTTTTTAATTTTTTCATATTTTATTTTAATTGAAATTTGACAATTCAAATTTTGAATTCCGTTGTGATAAGAATGCTTTCAGTGCAATTCAAGGTAACTGATAAAATATTTTTGAAATTTTAGCTTTTAAAAACAGAGCTAAAATTTTTTTTTTTTTCATTTTTCTACTGCTGCTACCTATTGAATGTACCTTGGCCCTTGCGGACAAAATTGTCGTTGTGCATCGCTTTTGGTATGATATGTCTCGTATAGAGGATTACTTTGGTTTCGCCAGAAACCATAAATAACACATACATACATACTACCTACATACTACATATGTACATATGTGTGTGTATATACTACATATGTACATACAGTGGGCGTCGAAAATGTGAGTTTTCGTACAAAAACCCAAAAAAAATCGTCAAAACATCATAGTTTACGCTTATTTTATGACTCACTGTATGTAATTTTTTTAAAAGAATTTGAAGTTTTTATAGAAAATTCTTGGTTTTTTGTAAATTTTCTTGTTTTCAATATGAAATAATGAAACAGCTTAGTTTCGTTGGATTTTGCCTGAGAAGTCACTGTTTATTATTTTTGAAGCTTACTTTATGTACGTCTAGATAGTCCTATGTACATACATACATATATTTAATAAAAACTATTTTTAAATTAACTTTTCTGCATTCACATTCTCTTTTAGTTTTTCTGGTCACTCATTGTAACTTTTCTCTACTCTCCACAGATCAGCTGTTTCCTAACGGTTTTTGCAATTGCAATCCATAGGAAAAAAAACCTTCGTAAGCGACAATATTTAAATTTTCCAGCAAAAATAGCAACCAAAAATGCCAACCATAAGACGCTGCTGTATTGTAGGATGTCTTTCAAACTCACGTCAAAGTCCACAATTGCAGTTCTTCCAATTCCCACGCCCGGAAAACCCGTTCTTCAATCTCTGGAAGCAGGCCTGCCATGCCTCATTGAGTCGCATTCTACCCTTCAAGAAGCCAGTTGTCTGCGCACTTCACTTCCATCCTAATTTAATTGGTGGACGACGACTGACATCTTCTGCCGTACCTTCGCTTCGTTTAGATGTACCAAACGATCTGAAAGCTGTCGAACAACAAGCCATGGTAGAGGAAATTGAGCGCAGCCGCAAGTGTGCATACATCAATGCTGTTGTATATGAATGGTTAGTTCGTGCCAACTTAAATCCACAACTCCGCGGATCTATAACCCACGGCATGATTAAGGATAAAGCTGCTTCCGCGAGTCAACTCATTGGGTCCACCTCGTTCGTTTCTGACAATCGTTGGCTGAATAGATTTCGAGAAACGCACCTAACCGGGTTTGCACAAAAATTGGCCAGCAATCTGTTGAAACCGCTGGGAGTATCATTGTGGATTCCAGATATTGTACAAGATCTACAACATCTCTTTCCGCCGACAAGTGCTGAGCGTGTTGCAAAATTGGATAGTTTACCAGAACAGTATATGGATTATATGCAGCAATATGGCGAATATGAAGAGGAGGATGATCAAGACTCACAGGGCGCAACTATGAAGGAACAGCAACAAAATCACGCTGGATATGACGCTTACGGTCAACCACTGCCAAATTATAATGGCAGTTATGATGGATACGAGGGGTATTATGAGAGGCAAAATCAACACAGCAATTATAATTCACCACAGCCACAGCCACAGCGTCCCGCCTCCCATTCGCCACCACAGCAACATCTGCCAAAGTTATCATCGCCAGCGCATCGTTCCACCCCAGTACAACAGCCACCTGCCAAACGACGGCGTTCGGACGAGGACGAGGACGAAGTGATGGAAATAACAAATGGTCACAACGTAACAGACTTAACGAGCGATTGCGAAGCCAACGATTGCGATGTAAAACCAATAAAATTAGTGAATGGTAATATGACACCAAATACCACCAACGGACACACACCAGCCCCTTCACCGAAACCCGCAACTAACGGCAATGGTAGTTCGAATGGCAATAACAAAAATATGGAAACAGATCTGGCGTCCTATGGTCAAGCGCTCGAATATCTAAAACCTTTGGAAGAATTTGCACTCTCAATGGAAAATTTCCGCGCTATAGGTTTAATCTCACAACTGGAGGTTATACTGCGAAAGGGTGAAAACAAGCGACTGCCTTTAGACCAGTAAAACGCAAATTTAAAACTGAAGGTGGAATTTAGGCTAGTTCCTGGCGCGTGATGTGATTTAGTTTTTGTAAATAGTTATTTAACGTTTTAGTATTATTATACTCCATATACTTATATTTATTATCGTTACAATGCAGTCCTAACATTATTATAAATGACATTAATTTTAAATACATGATTAACTTATTTAAGGAACTTTAGTATTGTCGATGAATGTAAATTTGTCGAGTCTGCAGCAAAGATTGTTAATACTTTTTATTATACTGCAAAACTAAAAATATTTGTATAAATTAAAGATGCAGATTTTTTGAATGAATCGAATTTTTTCTTTCTATATTTTAAACCTGGTTTAAAAGTTCTACATTATGAATTAGCTACAGCTTCAAACTTAGCCAAGTATTTTGATAATTACAAATGGTCGCATCGCCAACTCCAGAAGAAGTTACAGAAGTTAGAAATATTTCAGTGTTCATAATAAAAATTTAAAGAGAACAGGAAAAATAATGTAGTGCAAATAAATTCTTTATTTGAATGAATATTTTGCTTATAAGAAATGATTTACCTGTTGCATCTGTTTGAAAATTATGTAAATAGTTGCACACTATGTACATATATATGTACATATGTATATGTTCTTATACAAAAATTTGCGGGCAAACATGCTGACAACTTTTATATTTACTAAGTCCAATATCAAACAAGAATATGATTCATGTATTTATGTACATGATTTTTTACTATTCTATTTCATATGTATAAATGTGCAAATCTAGATATTATTAACACTAGTAATTTTCCAATACCTTATTTATTGATAGCACCTAAACGGTGTAACATTCTTGACAAAATCTTCCTGCTTCTACGTCTTCTTCTGCACGACAAACAGCCTTAAGGAGTTGCATTTTTACCATTTGGCGCCTTTCTAGGCTTAATTTGCGTGTCTCTTCAAACATCCGTTCAAAAAAGTCTTTAAGCTCCAGGTTTTTTAAAACATTTGAACCTTTAATTGTATTTAAATGACAATTGCATACTTTGTCGAAGCTGATGCGGCTTTCCAATAAAGAATTTCTGTTTGTTATTGAGTTTATTTTATAGGGTGGAGCTACTACGTATCTTTCACGCAATATAACATTTCTAACATTCTTTGATTTCGATGCTGTTGGTGAAGTAGATGTATATGCTATTTTCCGAGACTCTTGACTCTTTCCCACCATTGCTTTTTGCACTGCCGAATCTCGTTGTTTTCTGTGTTTTTGTCTACTTTTTCCCGAAGAATTCAATTTTTCGTTATTGGTCTCCATTGTTAGTAATTTTAATAAAGGCGAAGGTATAAGAAGGGAAGATGGTGGCTCTTCTTCCATTTTGTGAAATCTTCTTCTTTGTACAATTGGTGGTTGTGGGTACCGAAACGGCCAATGTGCAACCGTTATCTGGTTTAATTCATCTTTTGAAAATTTTGTCATTGTCTCTATATTTGTTGGGTTTCCACTTTCATGGCCTTCATTTTCTTTTGGGCTCATTTCATTTATTTCGTAAATGATAAAACTATCACTTGCTTTCGAATCAGGAGCAATCAAGGTGGAAACATTATTACTCTCTATTGACCCCACTTTTGGTGATAGATGATTGGAATTATCTTCTTCAGTCCCAATGCAAAACGGAAGGTCTACAATCTCCTGATCTGGCTCTAAAACATTACGAGTTTTCTCCAATTCTTTCCTTATCTCAGCGAGCAACTCTTCATCGGAGTCACAATTTTCAGTTTTCACAACTATATCTCTGGTATCCATTTAATTTATATTTGCTGTAATGAAACATATGCAGTTTAATAAAGTTGGTGATTATTTTCAATGGAATTCATATCTCTCATTTATTAAGAGGGTCTTTATTCAATAAGCCAAAAACCGAGAAATATGGCTTTAAGCTACATTTTTAGTCCTAGTGAGTTACTAGTTACAGGCATAGTTAAGAAAACTCTACACACATTTTTTAATATTTTTTGGATTATGACACCCTTTTAGTAAATGAATAATGTATATTATAAACAAAAAACTTGGTAAGTAAATTGTCTAGTTCTGTTTTTCGTATTCTGTTAATTCTTAAACCAAAACAAATCTTTAAAATTGTAGGTACGGTTAAATTACCTATTTCTGCAAGATTATTGATGATTGTTTAAATAATAACAGAACAGAATAGATAGTTTCACATATATATATAGAAGTGATCGAACTTTTTTATTCATCCTTAGCCATGCTCCTGTTTTTTCTTACTTTTGCGTTTTCCGATATGATCAAATTTGTAAGTTTTCATTCATATTGTTGGCATTAGTATGCACTCTATTGCTTTTATACGAATGACTATTTGTAGGTACTCATTTACAAACAATAAAATTTGCAAAAATTACTCTTCCGAAGCGTAAAATAATTATTCGATCTAAATTATAAATGGATTTATAAACGTAAACACACTAAAAATAAATATTCTTCGATACTTGTACTTGGAAGTCAACACCCGATACTTTTTTACTGAACCAAGTACTTATTTTTTATCGATGCTTTTTTAGAGTTGGGTTCTTGGTATCGATAAAATAATAAAAGAATAAGAAGTGAGTTTTACTGATATAATTTAGTGGTAGTTATGCAATAAACTATGTTAAGGCCTAGATTATTTCGACAAAATATATAAAAGCCGACTCAGGGGCGTTTAAAAAACAGGAGAGGGTGGTTACCAAAGAGGGGATTCATTTGCTATTTATTCATATTTCTCTTCTATTATCTTTTTAAAATTAATTATACACGCAAAAATTATGAAATACTTGTAAATTTTCTAAATCGTGTGTATATGCACGCAGAAATAAAATGGAAATGCAAGCAGTTGGTTGTTAAAGTGTACAAAGCGAAGCGAAAGTCTTATGTATATGGTCCTTTAGCGTCAAATTACAAATTATGCCAATGCGAGTTCATTATTGATACATCACTATTTTTGTTAAATAAATAGGCCTATTCTCATTGTTACTGTTAAAATAAATTTTGTTACGTATGTATAACACCCGAAATAGAATTTGGTATTCTAAAGCAATGGTTACGAAGTTACGAAGGCAACATCTGACATTTCGGCAATAAGAGGTATCAAATTTGACATAAAAAACGTAAATAAACTTACATAAATCAATGAAAGCAAATTGTTGTTTTATTTTCAGAAAATGTATAAATGTGAATAAACATTTGTCTTCCTATTTATATAAATAGTGTCTCGCAATCATTTTACACGTGTCTCCCTGAATTTTCGTTATCTTAAAGAATTTCTATAATGTTTTCTTCTTTTTCTTGTCCGACAGGGTGAATTGTTGATATTTGTTGGAACGATTTTCCGTCATCCCTTGTCAAGTTTGGTTTGGAGACCCAAAACAACCCAAATCACAAACACATTACGAACTACACTGCGACAAAATTATTTTAAGTTTAATAATAAAATATACCGACAAACAAACGGACTGGGAATGGGAAATCCAACCTCGGCCATCCTCATGGAGGTATTTATGCAAGAACTGGAGGGACAGTTTATGGAAGAACTGAAAGCCGAGTTAGGCGTAGTATTCTATGCAAGGTACGTGGATGACATTATTTGCGTGATCACCAAGGACAATGAAAAGCAGATACTGGATTACCTGAACAAACAACATGGATGTATTATGTTTACGATGGAAATGGAAAAGAAGGGAACAATAAATTACCTGGATCTGACGATTAACATAGACAAAATTGCCAAAAAACTTGTCTACGAAATTTACAGAAAACCGACAGCTACAGACATCATAATACATAACACATCAAATCATCCTCAAGAACACAAATACGCCGCTATAAGACAACTAATAAACAGACTTGAACGAATACCTCTATCGCCAGAGGCATACGGAAAGGAACTAAACACAATATACAACATAGCAACAAACAACGGATATAAAAAGGAGCTCGTGGATAAATTCAGAAAAATGTATTCAGTTCAAAAAACAAGCGACAGAGAGCTAGACGAAAAAACTTGGACAGTAATGACTTATACAGGAAAAATGACATACAAACTTGCAAATTTTTTCAGAAAGTATAATATCCACACGGCGTTCAAAACTGGAAACAACTTGGGAAGGATACTTAAAAGCAGCACGAATGAAGAAGACCCATTGAACAAACAAGGCGTGTATAAACTGACCTGTGAGTGTCAATATAGCTATATAGGACAAACAGGACGCAAAGTAAGAACAAGATTCCGTGAACACATAAGGGACTACAACAAAAGGATACAAAAACCCACGGCAATACCTGAATCTAATTTTGCAAACCATTTGGTAAACGCAAAATGTTCACCCGCAAACATAAAGAAAACCGTGAAGGTACTGCACGTACAACAAAAAGGACGGCGCCTAAATGCTCTTGAAAACATGGAAATATATAAACAAAAAACATTTGATGGGAGGATAATAAACGAACAAATAAACAGCAACTCTGATGCGATATTTGCACCATTAAGGCTTGTTTATAAAAAACAAAACAAAGACGTAGGTAAAATGACAGATACCAACATACAAAACAAACCTGCAATACCTAAACGGACTAAAATTACTGACTATATACCTGCTCTTACCGCAAAGACAGATTCGTGATAAAATATACATTTTTGGACTCTAACCGCGCGAGACTTTAGGTACCTATATTCAGGACACTTAACATTTGCTAACATTTACGATTATGCACTAATACCTGATTAATCAAATAAATGAAATAAATACGGAACAACAGACATAAACTGTACAGAACGAAATTTGACACTGAAGATGGCACAACGCCGAAACCGGTTTGTCTCCAAACCAAACTTGACAAGGGATGACGGAAAATCGTTCCAACAAATATCAACAATTTCTATAAGTTAAAATTGAACGAACATTTAATTAACAAAATAAAATTAAATAGCTGTTTTTATTACCTCCTCTTTCGCAGGTTACAAAATTTACCTGGTTATAATGAGCGTAGAATACAAAATGGTTACAAAATTTAGTGAATGGTAAATTTTTATACCCCAGTAAATTTGATTACCTTGCTAGAATAGAGCTACAGGATTTAGTGTTGTGGAAAGATTTGACGTCATATTAACGCCAGTTTCACTAATTGGCATCTCCTTAGGCAATAGTTGTTATCTTGATAATGACATCAGGCAATATTTTGTCAATGGAGACCGCATATTGCTCTAATCAAGCAACTATTATCAAAGATTTTATTTTGATAATTATTGCTTGCCATGAACTTTCAGTTTGCTAATTTGACAGCAAATTTTTGATTTCAACGTGAAGACTTGGTGTTATCACCTTGACCGATAAAATTAGCAACTTAGCCGATAAAACAAAATTATCGAAATACAATAGTTAGCCAGTACTGCCAGAAATTTTTTTAGAAGATTCTGACGTTGTGATTAATGACGGGATATGTATCTTGTCATGGTATTCAATAATAAATAATATACTCATCGTTGCCTTTTTTGGTTATTTTTCAGTACTAAAAACCTAACGGCAATTTATTTATTTATTTTATGCTAGGAAAATTTTCTATCTAACAGACTAAAGGCTTTTATCTGAATTTTTAATCTCAGTAAGAAATTAATTTAAATGGAAAAAACTTATTTTAAAACAAATACATTTTTAAAATATTTTTATTTGTATCATATTCGGTTTCACAAAAAATTAATACATTATTTGACTCATCTAGAACTTACTTACTAAATTGACACCGTAATAGCCTAAACAATTTTCACCGAACGTGCCAGCTGGGTTCAATTTTGTTTAGATATGGCTTCCGTGGTACATAGCTTTTACGGTCCAACCAAACCTCTAAAATAAAGAGAGTAACAGAAGCAAAATATCGTTTTATAATAATTCAACAAATTGGCAAACATTTATGCCAATTTACTTTTTTTCAGGAGGTTGCTGTTGAACTTTTATGTTATATTATAGTTGAATGTACATTGGCACTTTTTACTTGCACGGGGTTTTGGAAAACCTTGCGCAATGTCTGTTCGTTCATCATATTCACTAGTCTCACACTAACTCCGGTTAGTGGATGATCTTGTTCTGTTGAAAAATAAATTTAAATTTATGCCCTACAGCCAATAATAAACACTTTTTACATTTTTAATTACTTCAGTGAAAAATATCCACTTAGTTTTAAGTTCACTTGTATATTTTTTGTTAATTTTAATTATTATTTTCACTTCTCCCGATAAGGGA
Source organism: Philophylla caesio (assembly GCA_963971545.1). Lineage (NCBI taxonomy): Eukaryota > Metazoa > Arthropoda > Insecta > Diptera > Tephritidae > Philophylla > Philophylla caesio. The sequence continues at coordinate 101,389,016 of OZ020608.1, read as the reverse complement.
AAGCGTTCGTACATTATTCTTTCGAATAAATGTCAAAATTACGTTTCACTCGAAGTCCGTGATGGCAATCTCCCGACTATCGAAATTTCGTAAGTTGTCACGTCGGGAGCTCCAACGTAATTCATGATAGACCTGTTTATCCCTCGCTAACTGGCGCATTTAAAAACACCAAGTATACCCAGGTACTTTACCGCTTAGTCCTCTCCACAGAGGATGCCCCGACTTTCGTCCTTTTCGGTAGCTCAAAATTAAAAAAAATAGTTGTAAAATAAAAAATTTTGGAATTTTTTAAACTTCATGAATTTACGAAAATACTACAGCTTACGATACCTTGTAAATCCCCTAATTGTATGTTTCGTTCGTTTAAACTTTTTAAAAGCTGATCCTTTTCCGAATTGGTTATAAAATGTAATGGTATTTTGTTTTCTTCTTTTTCTTTCCAACAAATATGTAATGGTATTGTTTTACCAAAAAATATGCGGAAAGACAAAGGACATTTCGTTACAAATAACAAGAACACTAAAATCCAAGCTGCATAAAAACTACTTTAATACCCGAATTCAGTCCCTTCAGCCTCTAGTATCAAAATAAAGTCTCTAAATGTTGACCTGGTGATGAGCAGGTCACACAAAAAGCAATAAACTCCAGATACTGAATTCGGGCAAAAAGCCTATAGTCTCAAAATAAAGTCTCTAAATATTGACCTGGTGTTGAGCAGGTCACAAAAAATTAAAATTAAAATAAAAGAATAAAACGTAAAAGCAAGGTAAAGCAATAATCTCTAGCTTATTTTGAGACTTGAGATGATACGAAGTTACAGAACTCGGGCATAAGTTCTACAAAATCCACCAACGGACTAACGGACTAAGTACATACATACATATATGCAAGCCACGGTTCATTTCTTTGTATAGATCTTGTATGCAAGCCTACGTCTAGGATTCTCATGGAGGTTTTCATGCAAAACCCTCAACACTAATTTTTCCCATCGTCATGTTCGTATGCCATACATATGTATGTATGTATGTATAAGCGACCCCTAAATTTTAGTTTCACTCTCTCGCTCTAAGCGAATTTTATATTTTTGACAATTTTACTAGAAATAAAGGATCAGAATCAAGGCATATTTAATAGGTAGGCGCAGTAGTGTGTTTTTTGTTTTTGCTTTTAAAAGCTAAAATTTCAAAAATGTTTTATCAACTACCTTGAATTGTACTGAAAGTTTTCAAATGATAACGAAATTTAAAATTTGACAATTAAAATTAAAATAAAATAAGAAAAAAGTAAAAAAAAAGTTTGCTGCGCCTACCTACATATTTGATGTGCCATGGTTTGAATTGATATATTTTTAGTTTAAATGGTGCATGCTCTATTTCTTTCAAAAGTCATACGCGCTGTAAAGAGAAAATAAGTACGAAATTTTTCTCTTAAGTGATCTCTTTACATATATCATCATATACATATGGAAATATGATGTCGAAGTGAAAGGGGGTGTTGCGCTCTATATTGTATTCAACTAAAATAAACGACGGTGTTTACTTCGGCAACAACTGTATCTACAAACACGGTAAATATTCATTTGTGTTGTAGGTTGTGTGTTCTCAATAGAATCCACCGATAAGAATTGCTTGACATGCGCAATTGCAACTTTAGATGCTTTATTTGGTGAGCACTACGTCGCATCGTTACGCTACTTACTTACATACTACATATTCCATGCGTAAATTTAAATTGTTTAAAATGAATAATATATGTATGTACATTGTATATTTGTATTTATTTACACAAATATGTATGTATGTATATGTATGTATATAAAGAGGTTTTGTAATATATATTTGTTTTGTTGGTAGATGTGTGTTAATTATTTAAAAAACGAAAATGTACCAAAATAAGCCATAATATTTGAAGTCTTAGAGTCTTTTGCGTTTTTAAATTATTCCCTACTTATCATTTTCAGGAAGTCTGCGAAAGACTTACATTTTTTTTCTTGATTATTTGAAGTATGACGCACCTTGACGATTTGAAAGATAAACTACAAATATTTAGGTGTTCATAAAAAAGATTAACAAAGTTTTATAAATAGGCATACAAATTTTCTACTTTTATATATACATATGTACATACATGTACATACATACATATGTACATACATATATGTATGTATATAAGTATGTATGTATAACATTTTAAAACTATTTGAATTTTTATAAATTTAAAGTTTGTGCCACAAATGCAGGGACCTACAGTTTTGTGCTAACTACGAACGACAGATCTTCGCTTTTATGAGCAGCCTTTTAATGGCACAAATACTCTCGGAGTTTTGCCATAGCGACGAGTGCTATAACTCAATATGTCGTTGAGTTCGAGGTTCGAACTATTAAACAAATAAAGAAAGTGCTACTTATTGCGAATCGAAATTTTAAAGTTATAAGCCATGGCACAATTTACATTTATACCCGAATTCAGTAACTTGGTCTCATCTCAAAATGAGCTAGACATTATTGCTTTTCCTCGCTTTCACATATCTTTCTATTGTTTTTATTTTAATTTTTTTAGATTATTGGCTTTATTTCGAGCCTAATGCATACCAACTGGTCTAAAATTGTTACTTTTGTCTCTCTTAGAGAATGACCCCTAAATTCAGTAAGCTGTCTCAGTCTCTAATAGAGACAAAAGTCACAATTTTAGACCAGTTGGTATGCATTAGACTCAAAATAAAGCGTCTAATCTCAAAATAAAGTCTCAAAATTGTGATGTGGTGATGAGCTGGTCACAAAAAACTGACACACAAGCAAAAGAAAAAAACGTGAAAGGCAGGAAAAGCAATAATCTCTAGCTCATTTTGAGATTTAAGATGAGATTGAGTTACAGAATTCGGGTATTAGTATAATGTTAGTAGCTGATTTGAGTTTGTTCTTATGTGTAATCCATAACAAGTCAAACTTTTTTTAGAAAATAATTTTTTTTTTTTAAATAATAACTTTGTTTACAAAACAATCTTTGTTTACATTTTGTATATTTCTAATTTATATATTTAAACTTTGCGTAATCGTGATTTAAGAAACATACATATGTATGTATGTATGTACATACATTTGTATGTGCATACTCAGAAATGGGATATTGTGTTAAAAAAGACCTGGAAAGGTCGGATCTTATATTTAATATCCAATTGGAACAGAGCCTGGGCATGCTGCTTTGCATTTTTTGTATTCTTTTAAAATGTTATTAGAAGTGGAAAACACTCGATAATTTGAGGCAGAAGATTGCGGTACGTTACAAAGTGGACCGAGTTATAAAGTCATAACCACTAGGTTGTACATACATACATATGTATATGTACGTACATATGTACATATATACATATATCAGAATATACATACATACATACAAACTATGTATGTATATAGCTATCTACATATGTATGTATGAATGAATGTAAAAACACAAAAGCAAACGCCGGCGCTCTTTTCATCCAGCTATAAATTTAAGTAATCCCCGGAGCGACAAGGCCACAGCTGTGCTAATGGAAACGGCTTTGGTTGGTTATGGAGAGCGCGACGGTGAGAAATGTGCTGCAGATGCGCACGAAAGCAAAATTTCCAAATCTCGAACGAAAACGAAATTAAATTAATACTAGTACTTATGTATGTATGTATTGCAATACAAACAACAAGAACCGAGGAGTATTCTGAATAAACTTTAATAACACACAAATATATTTAATAAATATGTATGTATGTGCATATGTATGTAGGTAAATGCGTATGTATGAACGTATTCATTTATTTACCACGTGGAAATGGAGGGACGAAAGCAGCGCAAATTGTGTGATGCCGCGTAAAGAGCAAGCGCAAAGAGACGACCAACGCGGTTATTACCTTCGAATTGCTCTCGGGCTCTCCGCATTGCTTGGCGCAGCCAAATGGAAATGTAGTGGTGACACCACTAGAACAATACTCAGCCGCGGCGCTGACTCGTTGACATATTGGCTGGTTGACTGTTTCGCTGGTTGCTTCCGCTTCTAGACAAACGCAACGTTCTAGTTGGGACGAACCGCTCTGGCAATCTGGTTGGATATTCTCTACAGTACGTGTGCTACGAATTGTGCGTTTGCTCAAAAATAACACCGACCGCCCGTCTGTGTCCCAGCGCACCACCCGCCCACAATTAGCGGCATAGCCATCATCTGTGAAAACAAAGCAAAACAGCAGTCAGAGAGTGTTGGAACAAACAAATACGATTTTTAGTTGGTTAGAAGTTGTGCCGAAGGGAGGAAAAAGCATAGCATTTGTAACGAGCAAAAATTGTGCGCCACCCTTTAGTGCTTTCATAGTGGAAATATAATAATTTGCTGTGCTGTGCATATTCCTGAGTTTGCTGCACATTAAAAAGTGCATTGCATATTTGCTTGTGTTTATGTAGGTATGTATGTATGTACATACATATGTATGTATGTATGTACATATGTGCGTATATTTGATGAAAAATATTCTAAACTAAATTTATGCATTACAGAGCAGCGCAAGTCTTTTTGTGCCTGCAATTGTACGACAAAGCGACACGCCAACAACAACAACACCAACCAAACGATAACGAAGCAAAAGTGCGATAGTGAAATAATAAAATCAGCCACAACGACGTCTACCACAGTGGCAGGCACGGCGTTCACATCGGATACGCCGAATCAACAACAAATATCACGACGACGTCGTCGTCAAGAAATCGAACCACCTCCGCCGCTATTCACTACCACCACAACCAGTCGTGTCGGTCGACGCGTGCGCCTACCCGTGCACCTCGCGACATCGGTGACGGCTACCATAAGAACGGGAGCGTCATCAACGCTGGGTCCGAAAAAATTGCGAAGTTTGCGAAATTTATTGACGCGCGGCAAAAGAAGGCACCTCCGTATGCGCAGTGCTAACATTGCCAGCAGCAACGGTGGCAGTGCTCAACCACCTCAATGTCAGAACATCACCAATTGCAATAACAGCAGCCAGAGTAGTAGTAGTAGTAGTAGTATTGAAAAAAATACAAGTGCAATAATGAAGAGTGAAGACGAAATGAAAGTAAAGGAGCGCGAAAAGTTGTCGATTGATAAGAGTTCAGATGAATCAGAAGAGGTGGATGAAGCCGGCGAAGGAGGGGAGCGATTGCACGGAGCAGCCGCAGATAGCTACAAGTCCGAAAATGTAAGTTGATGTTGGACTCACAATCAGTTATTTATGTATGGTACACACATAACTATGAATATGACAAGAGACATGTTTGTACATATTTACCTGTGTATGTTTGTAACTATGTATGTACATATGTTTATGAATTCATATTTGTAGCAGACAGGCGTTTGTTTATGTTATCTGCTACAGTATACATACATACATACATACATACATACTGTAGGTTATGCATATGTGCATATGTACATCTTCGGTATTACTTCGGGCTTTTCCAATCGGTTTGCTCCGGCTTTTTCATTATTTTTGAGTTTTTTTTTATTAACCTAGCCCTAGAAAATAACCGAAATACAGTAGCATACATACATATCAACTCATTTTATGTCAATTAAAGTTTTATTAAAACAGCAATTAAAAACGATAATGAAGCACTAAAGAAGATAACAGATAAGAGAGCATAAGAGCATTTAAAATATTCAAAACTTAAAAAAAAATTTTCGAAAGAATCGAAAACAATTTATTTTAGATGGCTTTGTATATTTAAGCAAAGGTCATACTGAAACTCTGAAATATTATGTATGTATATACATACATACTTACATATCTAACGCCTTATGCACAATCCGTTCAACTACATAGTTCATTGATCAAACGAACATTCTCAATATCAAGTCTCACTGGCCGTTGCAGCAGAGTACACCAGTATTTTTCCATTTTTTGCTAAATAGCTGTAAATGCGGTCAAGTCCTTCGATTTTAGTGTTTCCTAGTGAGGTTTCAATTGTTACCTTTTTCATATTTTCTCAGTTCTGCATTTTTAAGTAAAATATTCTCTAGAGCCACCAACTTTCTGTAAATATTGGTATCAAAAATCGGTAAAAAAAAGTATATCATATACGCTATTTGTATTAAACATTTTTCATTATTATTTGAAATTATATTATTTCATGTTTTATGACATTACGTTGCTTAAATTTCTCTTGAATTTTTTTGTTGAGATTATATTTAAACTAATTTTAGAAAAAATAAGATTTGTAGGAATATCACTATTTCCTCAACTCAAACTCACATAAATATCTTCGATTGTAATACAGTGCAACAGTAAGAATCACACCTGGGAAAATCTATGCATACATACTATGTGGGTATGCGACACTAAAATTAATCGTTTTAGTTTTTCTCTAAAACATCTGATTTCTTTAAAGACCTCAAAATGTTAGTTACGACCCGGCATTAAAAAGTATAAAAAATTTGAAATACATAGACTAACATACATACATATGTATGTATGTGTATCAAACTAAGGAACATGGAAATTTATAAATCTAAGTAAATTTCGCCTAACAATCCCAGCAAAAATATTTAATTCCTATTTAAGTTGTACAGTCGATCTGTTTTTACCGCGTAAAAATAACCACATTTTAGTTCAAATTTGCTTTTTCGTCCCTATTTTGCGAAAAATCCGTACAAACAAAGAATTCCGCGTTAAAATTCTTACTTCAGTTCTTAAAATAAACTATTAACAAGCGCTGAGGTTTCTCTTTCGGCATGTCTTTATATAAATCCCGGTAGGACTAAACGTTCAACATTAGCGCTTGCAAAACGCGTTAAAAATAAAACAAAAAGACAAAATCAGAATGAATCGCGAAAGGCGTTAAAAAAGCAACAGGGGATTGTAGAAAACTCCACGTTAATTGGAGATTGAGTGTATACTCGGACATTATTTTATGTAGAAATTTTTGTATTAAAAAAATCCAAATCACTTTTCTCATACTTTTTTTTGTCGTCAGGGTTGCCTTTATAGAGTATATCGCTGCTAAAATATTCGCATAACTCTTCATTATTGCTGGATATTAATGGAATTTTTTTTAATAAGTAACCTTTTTCAAAATCAAATGCAAAATTTAATAGCACCAAAGTAAAAAAGTTTGAATATAAATTCAAGATTTGTGCTTTAATTTTTCGATCAGGGTGGACTTTTATTCGGCTCTGTCTGTACGCCGCTTTAATCTATCGATTAATGTTCCTCCGTTTACAAACATGCCACATTCAATATTTGCAGTATTCGCAAATTACGCAATATTGATTTATATATGTACATATACCATACATATATACATACATATATGACTACCACTGGTAGAATGACCAATTCTTGACTCACATTTTTCTTTGGCACCTTTCAGAAACGGCCACCGGTTGCAACGCAGCCTGTTCACGTAAAAATGCTTTACGATACACGTATACGGCGAAAAAATGTGTTGGCGCTGAACGAAAAAGTAGCAGCCATACGCGAGTATGAAAAGTCGCCGGTCTATAAGCGTGTTGGGCGAATTTTTCACTGCAGTCCCGATCAGATAAAGCGCATAGTGCAACAAAAAGACAGCATACTTGAGGCTTGGGAACAACGTACTCGCCGCTGCCACGACGCCAAAACGCTCGAGATGAAAGTGGTCCGGGTATCGATGCTGGGCAAGGCGGTCTTCGATTGGCTGCGTCGTATGATTTACTATCAGGACATACAAATAACCGATGGACTAATACAGAAGACAGCGTTACAGTTCAAAAGCGCAATGGGAATGCAAAATTTCTTTCCGCATCAAGACTGGTGCGATAAATTTCGACAAACATACAAAATTCACACAACAGATAGTAAAATGCTAAAAATCGGTTACACCCAGGGCTATTCGGTGCAAATAAAGGACGTCATGAAGGATGTGCTCAACGAGTGCACGCCAGATGTTGACAAGGAACAGCGAGGTGATAACGATGACGATGACGGCAATGATGATGATGATGTTGAAGAAATTAAGGAAGAGTGTGTAAATACTGGGAATCGTAACGAGAAGGAAGGAGATAATGATTCTGAAGTAGCGGCGAAACGAAGGCGTTTGAAATTAGGCGCAAGTGTTGTTGGCAATGTGCCAAACGCATCCAGAGGCACCCTCAATGTACCTGGAAATACAATTATCAATCGCATTAATATCACCAATTCCAATTTAAATATGCAAAATAACAATAAAGGGCCCAACAATATGGAGAACAAAGGTGCTCCACAATCAGCAATGCACAAAGTAACACCGCCGCCACACCTGCAACCCTTGCGCCAACTCGTCGCATTGCCACTACAGGGCAACGTCGCAGGCATGCCGCAAAAGGTGCTCGTCGCCACGCCCATTACACCTGCTGGTCAGGTGCCCGGCTCCAAACCCATGACAATGACAATCATACCGCTGGCGACTATAGCACAGTCGCAGAGCATGCAAGCAGCCTCGGCAGCAGCGGCCACCGCATCCGCCACAGCGGCGACGGCCAATACGCTGACTGCTGCATTAGCCACAACAACAGCCACTGCAGCCACGCCTGCCTCGGATACGGAGAAGTCGACAGTGCCACCGCCTATGTTGGATATCAAGAAGGAAATCAAGCAAGAGCCTGTAGAGATTAAACAGGAGTACATTTCGGATGCCGAAGAGGGAGAGGAAGAAAGAGTGGAGGCGGAGGCGGAGAGAAAGCGGCCACATAAATCAGCTAATACGAAACCAATCGCTGGCGAGACAGGGAATCGTGAAAACCAGAACGCTAACACATTCCCTACTGATAACGACGCATCTTCGTCGAGCGGTGGTACGGATGTGGAAGTACGTGTTGTTGGGAGAATAGAATCTGCTGATGATGAAAATATTGCTTTGGCCAATTTGCGGCGGCTAATACAGACACAAGGTAAAATTGTCGCAACCTCAACATCCACATCGACGCCCATGCGTCCTACGACAACAACAACAACAACAACAATACCCCCATTAGCGCCAAAGCCCATTTTACAACCAGCTACAACACAAACACCGTTGACAACATCTACCATAGGCGATCGCCAAAACTTGCCAATACCAACGACTGCCATAACTTGCATACCTGCCGCCAATATATCGGCCATGACAAGATCGTTGAGTTTCACTCCACCCTTGCCGCCACTGACAAAAGCGCCAGATGCTGTTATCAACCGCTTGGCAAATAAACGAAAACATAACACGAATAATATGCCAATGCTGCCGCCAATTAAAAGTTGTTTCGAGGCACGTAAATATCTGAAGCTTCTCGAGGATTTCGCGTTAGTTAAGGAGAATTTTAGATTAATCGGATTGATAACGCGCGCCGATGAAGTACTGCGGGAGTTGGACGGTGATGATGATGTTGATGTGGATTAAAATTGGAGGGAATGTGGTTTGCGGGTTGTGGTGTACTAATTTTGTAAAAAAAAAATAAGTACAAAGATGTGCACAATAACTTTTGCGCAGCCAAACACCCATATTGATATACATATACGAGTATGTATGTTTGTATCTACAAAGAACAATGTATGCTTTTTCTTAGAATACCAAAGTCGATAATTGTTACCATAGTTCGTAAGTGAATTGAAGAAAAGTTGGGGTTCCACATAGTACATACATACATACATACATACATAAAAGTAATAGATACATATTTGTATATACAAGTGGACATATCATATGTACATCCATAAATGCATACGAGTATGTATGTATGTATCTACATTCGTCGTTAACAACGCAAAAAATTTAATTTTATGGCCTTTTTTCGTATTTTTTTTTTTTCAAATACTCTTTGTTTTGCTAATATTAATAAGTGTAAAGCGATATTTTTATAAACCATACATTTATTGCTTTTCTAGTAAAGCCTTAAAGGCACTTCATTGTTTTCTTTAGTAATTTTATTTCGTTTATTTTACTCCACGTTTTGCATTGTTAACAAAGATATGTATACAGAAGTTAAACCGATTGCTTATACATACATACATACATACATAGACACAATTGATAGGCAAAATGCATTAATATTTTATTTTGTAATTAAATGTGCATTACCAGTAAAATTTTAGTGATAACTGAAATAATATACATAGCAGTAAGCGTAAATTAAAATAAAAAAAAATCTACTATCAAGATGTCAAAATTTTAAACAAAAAATAATTATGTGCTACTTAAACTATTTATTTCCTCTGGTGAGGCCATTGTGTATAATAACAAGTGAGATATCTTTTCGATAAACGTCAAAATTTGGAACAGCTGAGATCACCTGTTTTTGCAAAGTAAATTCGCAACCCTGGCGTTCCTCGTATATTTTACCCGAATGCAGGGACGGATACAGGGGAGGGGTTCTGGGTGTCTGGATTCCCCCCAAAAAATCGGTAGTCTCAGAAAATTTCAACCGTGTTTTCAAATTCGTAGCACACACAAAAACTCACTCTAGACAAAAAAAATTAAAAATTATTACCCAGTAACTGGAATACAAAGAAATGATTTTTTGCCGAAAAGTATATTTTATTCTAAAAGTTTATGACTTATCAAACCGCATTCGTAATATCAAAGAACATAAATGTATAAGAAGGGACAACACGTTACTTTAAGCAACGAGTGAATCTCCAGGGGCATGCCTTCTCTTTTGCTCAAATGAATTTTTTGATTGGCTAGAGTAAGAAAGCATGCCCCTGGAGATTCACTCGTTGCTTAAAGTAACGTGTTGTCCCTTCTTATACATTTATGTTCTTTGGTAATATGCAATTTTACAAACACATTTACCGAATTTTTCAAATCAGTGTTACGTTGCCAGTCACGGTGGCTCCGAGTGAACGGTCCTTTTCTATTTTACGGAGATTGAAGACGTATCTCGAGATATTGAGGTTACTAGTGACCTAGATATTTTGGCAAAGAAAAAGAGGAGAATCGATGAAGCACTTTAAACCCCTGACGTTTTATGATTCATCTGATTCAAATTATATCATAGCCTATCGATGGCTTTATAAAAATGCATTCAACATTTTACCCAATATTTTTATATCTATGTTTATAATGGATATGAATCGAATATCTCAAAACATGTAAAATATCCTAAAAAATTTAAACCTCCCCCCCAAAATATTTTCAGATCAGCTTTTTCCAACTTCGGGCCATTCGTAATTGTCGACATATTGGCGGCCAGCTTAGGTACCCTGTCAAACGCCATCTTAGGTATCCTGTCAAAAGCAACTGACAAATAAGATATCTCACTTGTTGTTATACACAATGGGTGAGGCAACAATAGAAATGTTTAGTAATCAAATGCAAACTAAGTTTCATTATTGCAATTTTTTCAGTAATCGGTAAAAATTTACCTGTAAGTTCTAAATAGGTATCGAAATTCGTTATTTGTAAAAATATATGTATCAGCCTATATATGATACATATGTATGTATGTATGTACATATGTATTGCAATATGTGTTTACTTGTATATATGTATGTATGTATGTATGTACTTTATTTATATTAACACTTACATACATATGTATACAATGTATGTACATATGTATGTAAGTAGAAAAATATTATAATATATGTAAGTACTAGATACTAAATATGGAATAACTCATTTGTTGTTTTTTTTTTTTGTAAATGAACTATATTGTTTTTTCTAAGGACTGAAAATTTCTATTTTTACATGCTAATCTTAAGGACTTACATATGCACATAACATATGCATAGTATGTACACATATGTATGTACGTATATACGTACGTATGCAGAACATTAATAGTTTACCAAATATCAATATTGAATAAAAACACTTAACAAGCAAACTTCTAACATAAAAAGCGTACTTTTTTAAAAACCATAAGGCGTTGGTTTGATTACCCCACTATCCCTTATTTCGGGCTTCAAAACGATTCATGAATAGAACAATTTTTATATGAAAGAACAATTACCGAACGAAAAATTACACCTTAAAATTATTCAGTGGAATTCATATTGAAAGTTTCTCTAAGCATTTTTGCAAATTCAATATTTTTAGTTAAGATCCAAACATTAATTTCTCTCTCTCTCGAAGGTTTGTATGTGTTCCTCAAAAATATTAAGAGACGTAACTTAAAACACAATGATATTTTGGTACTTTTTAAAAAGTGTTTGGCACCAAATTTCGTGTTGGGATGTGTTATTTGCTTCCGTTTTTGAAAAAAATTTTAGTAAGTTTTCTACATAAGTACATTACATCAACAACCGTATATGAGTTGTTTGCCTTTTTTTTTTCAGTGTCAAAAGTACACTTTATTGTTGTTTTATTTCCTAGTAAAAGCGCTCACAGGTGAATCTCGCACTTAAAAATTAGGTATGCTACTGCTTTGTGAAAGATCTAATATGTATGTATGTATGTAGCTATCAAAACGTTATCCCAAAAAAGGTTGAAAGTCCCAGCAGTGGTATTATTAATCGTAACACGAGCTAGAACCCGTTGCAAAGTCGATAGAACCTAAACTGAAAACCGAACGAATTGCAAAAACAAGATGAAAATAGTATACGTATGTACATATAAAGTTCGTAGAAGATTAAAAAAAAAAACAAAAACTATGAATATTATGCGAACTTATCCTCAGAGGATGAGCGGATAATAATAGCAACTTCACAACATTAAAATGCTGTTTATGGCAGCGATATGAAATTGCCATGTTTGACAGATATTAAAACCCCATGTTGTTGTTGTTGTTGTTATTGCAGCAGCTGAAGTGTCAATCCTAGGGCGGACATACATAAATCCGCGTCGTTCCGGTTTCGTCGATCCGACTGTTGTGGGAACGATGGAAAACCCCTTCTTACTTTCACTTGCTGTTTAAGATTGCTAGTAAAAAGAAATGGCTAAATCAAATTTCGTGATTTTATGTATTTTGGTTAATGTTTGTGAAAACTTTTTGTAAAAATAAAAAATTAAACTGTTTTAAATAAATAAAGCGCTTGGTAAATAAGTCTAAATTTTTCAATTCTCTCCTTGCATGAAATTGCCTTGAAAAAAAAATAAAAACTATTTTCTCAAAGCATACTTCACTGGTAGGTACCGTTATAAGATCGTCTGATGACGCAGAACATTTTTATAAAAAGAAACCAAATAAGAAATGGTTGTTGGATATTGAACTTTGGTATTGCAGTAACCCCGACAATTTATTGTGTAATTAATTGCGTGTGCCGGAAATTAAATACATTAAATTAAATAGATATGTACATACATACATATGTACATATATTTGCCTGCATCTATGTAAATACATAAACACATCTGCCTTAGTGTGATTTGACCGCCAATGCGCATGTCTGCCCACTGAGTTAAAGCGTCCGATAGATGACTTTCCGTGTCATATGAAAATACTCGTAAGGCGCCTTACATACATACATACGTATATAATCATACACATACATACATAGATGTGTACCTATAGGTACATATATATATATTTGCGTATGCGCAAATTTAGCTAATAGCTATGTGAATATACACTCACTACTCTTTGCTACAAGGAATGCTTCAACGCACTCTCTTCGATGCTCCATTCGGCTCTCCACACTAGAAGTGGTGCCGCTGTGACTGCATCGCCACAGAAAAAAAGTGCTAGCAATTAAATTTAGAACAGACATGCAAACACGCCAAGCTTTGACCCGACTAGTAGCGAGTCAATAAGTACGTATGTACATATGTACATACATACATATGTACATACGTACCCGCTGGCATGCAAATGTACGAAACGTAATTATTACTGCACACAATCGAGTGTTATTTAGTAAACATATGTAAGTATGTAGGTATGTAAATATGTATAAAATTATACAAGACTTAATATTAGTGTCTATGTATGTATGTACATATATAGTACGTACGTATGCATGTCCATTAGGCTGGCAAATCGAAAAAAGGAATACCAGTATTATTTTTAGAAGAAAGAGATTTTTAGGTCGCTCCAAGTTTCCTATGCATTTTGAAAGGGGAACATCAAATATACGCCGAAACCGGTTGTCTTAAAACCAAACTTGACAAGAGATGATGAAAATTCGTTCCAAAATCTAACATTTCACACCCTGTCGAAAGCAACAACAACAAAAGATTAGAAAACTAATACACTATTTAAGCAAAAAAATGTTGTTCTTTCCATCTCATTTTTTTTGAAACCTTGAGCTCTCTGAGCGACCTCTAAATTTCTTTTGATCTTAAAAAGAAGGTATTGAACAATCCTAGAGTACGAGAGAATTAAATTAAAATTTTTTCATCTATAAACTTTTTGGACCACCATAACGGTCATACATAGTGCACCCTAGTAAAGTGATTAAAATTCGCTGACTAATCCAAATAACAATAAATTTTTTGAAATTAAATTAAGATTTATTTGTATGCGCTTAAATATTTATTAATGTACATATTTAAATTTACATATCGTAACCTGAAGTTTTAAAGTGCGAAAATAATAAAAACTCCACAATTAATAACTTATCGATTGAATATGATACATGATGCTTTTCATTAAATTCCAAGTCAAAACATGGTTTTGTGTACATATCGCTCACTTAAAAAAAAATGCCATTACTAAGTTCACCAACAACAAAGAAAACGGCTATAAATTTTGAATAGAAGAGCTAACGTTCATTCCTGCATACTTAACTCAGTTTTGTATTTTTTTGATTATTAGTTATTTTGGCAATTAAGCGATATGTATGGTATATTAAGAAAAACGATTATTTAGCGAAATTCAAGAGTTTTTTCTTTTCAAGTTTTAAAACATATTTAGCTTTTAATATGCAAAAAAGGTTTTAGTATCAATTTTTTAAGTTGCTACACTTATTAGGTCAGACAATTCTTATTTCAAAAACATCTATTATGCATATAGTACTTAACTAGGAACTATTTACACATACCATTTAATATTTTGTTTATACTTTCATTAAAATAATTTATAATTAAATTATGACTGCATCTATTCCCGTTTTCTATTCACGCCCTTCTCGAATACCTGCGCCAGCTGCATAAGTAAATTTAGTGCTTGAAAATCTTCCTGCTGTGATGCAAAATCTTCCAAAGGGCACAAAATGCGCATTGCCTCCGCATAAGTGTTCACTGCCTCTCTCTTCGCACTTTGTCTTAACTCTGCAGCTGTTGCAGTCGCTCCTCGTTGTGTAGGCTCTGTTCTCTTTCGCTTGACACCTCGACTACTACTACCTCCCCCCGTGCCGTTCGTGCTTGTTCCACTTGTCACGGTCAGTGGCGATAGCAATGGCGGACTTCTGTTTCGACTACGACTGCGACTACGTCGTTCTTGTTTTATTTGTACCTCTGTTAACAATGGCTCATTTGGTGCTTTTATTGTGCTCGCTCGCGTCTTCGACGCCGTGTGGCTCTTCGTTTGGAAATCGGGCATTTCATCAGTGCCATCGTAATCAGCGTAATTGATGGTTGGCCCCTCTTCGTCCTCGTTGATCTCCTCTTCGTCAATATCAGCTGTGTCCAGATACATGCCAGCAAAGTCATCAATTTCATTCACTACGGGCACATCATCAAGTTGATCAGCGAACATAGAATCGGATTCATTATCGTCATAACTGCCAGCCCCACTAGTTGCTTCATTTTCGTCATCCTCCATGTCGTCATTTTTACTCTCCCTTTTCGATATCTGCTTTGGCACTTTTCCTATTAGAGACACTGCCTTCGATACCATGCGCGTGCAGTAATCGATTAGATATCTGTTATCGAGCGAACGTGGTGGTATACCGCAAATAATCAAGCCACCCATATTTTGCCAATTTATATTATATACCTTCTTGAAATCGGCAATCCATGCATTGTTTGGATGGAATTGTGGGATTTTGAGTATATCGCGAAACTTAAGCGCACGCTGGCGTATAGTTTCATCATTGAGAATTGCACTGCGATGGTAGTGAGCGCGCCTTATAAACTCGTATGTCACATTGCCGAGGAAGTTAATTTTTTTATTTCGTACATATTGTGGCGCATCCTTGCCGCTGATAGTTTGGCATTCACCGTAGTACCGAAGAATGTCATCCCGATTAGCAATTACATTGCGTATTTGCTCCCAACTGCATTTGAAAACTGAAGCAACACGCTGATAGACAGGGTTCTCCAGATATAAACGTATGGCCAATACGCGCTCCTCCAAATTGAGTACTTTTCGTGGTTTATGTTTCATTGAGGCACGCTCGCGCTCATAGCGCGTCGGCTGAAAGCAAAAGGGAAAACCAAGAAATAATGCGTCGAATTAGACAACCAGCGAGCATTGTGAACTTTTATGGTAGCAATAATAACATACGATATCGATAACCCATAAAAGAAAGTTACCAGACACGATAGTAAATCGATAAAAATTACGATACTTATAACAAAAATGTTAAAAATAAAGATATCGATAGCAGTAATGACAACAAAAGCTATTGATAAAGGGATAGAAAAGAATATATTGATAGCAGTTATAAAAACAATAGAAAGTTAAAGATATCTTAAAGTAACCGATAACAATATCGATAACGATTACCAAAACGATAGCGATAACGATATTAGAGAATTTAACGTGCGCGGATCCAATATGCATCGTCAGTTGAGACATACACCCAGTTTTAGGGATTTTCATAAAGAACAATTTTGTGCCAAGCTAAGTATTTTAATATCTTTTGATATTCAGTGCTGTACTATTTAAGAAAACATGTTTCTTCGTGAACAACAATATGGAAAAGTTCGCCCACTACCTTAAGGCTTAAATTCAAATCTTAGGAAAATAAGGAATCACTGTGTATAAATGCATACATACATATGTACATGTGTACGTAGTATGTTTTTATAAAGTTTTAATATCATTTGCGAAGGCTTACAATGCATTTCGATTGTTTTGTAGATTTGTGCGCTCCTTCGCTTAGTCTTGCGGCGTGGACAATAGAAGTTTGTCCCAGAGCAAATGCTCTATAATATTTTTTCCCAGCAGACGATGTTTCCATCTAAAATGTAATAAAAGAAAAAATTGCTAACGAACTTAAGACATTCTAAAATGATAAGCGCTCAGTTAAAGTCAAGATAAAGTCGACTCTAAATTTAGTAGTGTTCCAGATGCAGTAAGATTTTACAGGTTTTAGTCTAAAGTGAAAAGGAAGGTTCCAGATGGCAAAAAACACATTAAGAGTACTTTCGTAAGATTTTAGTCGCAAGTGTTTCTTTCTTACAGCTATGCTATCAGTGGTAGACAAACATTAAAAATGTAAAAATCATACACCGAAAGTAGATCGAAATAAATCAGAATAAAAACATAATAAATAAAGCGATTTTCTTAGCTTTTTCGTGTGTCCACGTAATTTGTTGCTTAAATTTACACGAAAAGTGTTTTTTCGCCTTTTAGATGACTTACTTTTTCACTATCGCTACTCACTTGCAAGATAATAATTTAGGTATTTACAAGTTTTTTTTTAGGATTTAACCCGAATTTATCTGAAGCACATTTGTTAGAAGCAGCTTTTTTGAAAACTCGTAGAAAATTATTTTAGAAAGCTGTTTTTAACTTTATAGTCGGCTGTACATTTCCTATAACTATGCGCCATAAAGTTTAAATTAAAATGCCAGGTCTAAATAATGTCAAAAAATATAATTTAATTTAATTTGTTTATACTTTTTTACTTGAAATTTTTATTTTATTATTACAAATTTTAATATAAGGGCAGGAACAAAAATAACTAAAACAATTAAAACGAAAACATATTGTTTATAATAGTCAAGAAATAATAAAGAATGAAAATTAATCTCAACTTTTTATTTGTATGTAAAACATAACTTTTAAAATAGTAGAAATTTTCTTATTTATTTTTCAACTTTTAATGATTCCAAAACCCCTAAAAGAAGCATACATACACATAAAACTTAAATTAATTAATTAATGAATTTACATACATACATACATATTTATATACATATGCAGGCTGGGCTTCGTTGGGAGAACTACCTTGGTAATTCTCGAGTTACATAAATAGGGAACCTTCGAAAGAGATAGAAAGGTATGTGAAGAGGCATTTTACAGAACTCAGCTGTGGCTGTTTCTATAGTTCTCGAGTTTTTTAAACTTTATTCGAATGAACTTCCAATAAGTACGCTTTTCGTTTGCTGTTCGAAAACTAAGGAAGGCAGCATAAATATGTCAGTAGTTAAAAGTTTTTGTCATGACCTTTGTTACTTTTTAAAGACATTCATAAATATCACAAACAATTTGTGAAGATGGATTGGAATGAGACGAAGTGGAGGTGCTAGCTGCCATAAGCTATTTTAAATGCTTTCCGTATTTAAACTCCACTTTTGCTTTTCATTTGACCAACAAAATCGTGGTAAAGCGTTCTTTTTCTATTTCTATAGCTTCTTCATCACAAAATCTGATTGATCAGAGAACTAAATAGAAATATCTATACTTGTATAAAAACGATTAAATATTTAATTATAATAAACACTTATTTACAAAAGCTGACCCGCAACTACAGCGCCGGTGTAAACTGTATATACATACATAAGTATGTACATACATACATAATACTTACATTTTTCATATCGCTATCGTAAATAGTTGAAATCCAAAAGGCGATGTGTGCGGACGCTCCAACGCAATATTGGTCTCTCCCACTCAACTCCAAATAAGTCTACGCAAATGCACAAAAGTAAAGCAAAAGCACAAAGAAAACAAATGAATTTAAGCAGATCTTGAAAAAATAATAACGATAACGGAGCAATTGTTCTCTTAAACTTACAAACACCCCCCATGTATGTATGTATGTACAAAGTATGTATATAAAAATTCCAATGCAAGTCAAAGTTTATATGTACGTACTTATGTACATATTTAAACTCATGTGTATATATCTACGTATGTATTTAAAGTTCATATACATACATATGTACATACGAACATATGTACATACTTACCGTTTGGCAAAAGCAAAAGCAAAGTCACAAACTCACACAGTTAAATCAAATGGTCGAAGGCAAAAACACGAGTAAACAACAACACAAAACACCTTAAAACGAGGCAACGCAAAACCGGCAAACTGTTGCAAAACGAGACCAAGCACGTGAATTTTACAAGGAACCCGGCAAGCGACTGAGAACAACGTACAAGAAAACAGACCGAACAAGCTCCAAGCAAGGCAAATGGATGGATTGTGGCTGAAGAGCGCGACACCAATACGCCGATAAAGGCCGGTAAAACGTACAACGAAAGAGACAACTGAGTGAGTCCAAGCCTCGGGTGCAGAGCTCGACCAGGCAACCAAGCGAACGACCGAACCACCGCAAACAGCGGTGGCATACAGAAAAAATAGGCGTCACTGAAATTTAGAGCTATTATTATTCCTACATATACCTTGCATGTACATATGTATGTACGTGTGTATGTATGTGCATATTTCAGCCGAAAGAGCTTATAGAGCGTTGAGTGAGAAAAGGCCTGTTGTTGACCGAGTCTGGGCAACACTACATAGAGGTTACTCGGGGGCCCAAAACAAGCTTTGTCAAACTAAAAATTTGCGTATTTATATATGTACATACATATGTACTTTATTTTTTTTAAATACATGCATACATGATACATAGTATCTGCATATGTGGTACATCAATGCGCGTTTAATTACAGTTTCGTACATACATATGTACATACATCATTGTACATACATACAAGTTCATACATTGTACATTTCACACGACAATTTGGTTATTGCATAATTATTTTCTACGAGCCTACGAAGTTTTGTTTTCAGCCAGCATAAGCTGCGTATGGACCCAAAAGCTAGAGGTGCTGTTAACCAGGCGGGCGAAAAACAGTTTAAAAAAGTGAATTCTACCTTGATCCAAATGAATGTTGCCAAGCTCTTTGATACATAAATATTATCTACGTGAAAAAAGAAGTGCTTTCATTGTTTTTTATGGCAGCGTCTACGATCTGACTCTGAAAAAGAGGATTATCAGGCTTACGTTAGTAAAGAGAATAGCAAAAACAAAAGGTCATATGCGTGTATGTACTCGTATATTATGTTTTCTTTCGATAAAGAGTCAATGTTCAGTCGTTTTTCAACTTTGCCTGAAGTGCACATGGAGGGTTTACCAAAAGTGGTTGCATACAAGATTACATACATATGTATGTGTGTATGTATGTATACTAATTGCTCAAGGTTACAAAGTTATGTAGTATAAAGTGAAGTTTATACTACTCTTTAGTAAAAAACCTACTTTATGCGGTCTAGAAATAGCATTTTTTCTCAATTTTTGAAAGGCTTGTTTTACCTGCATGAAAATATCGTTTTAAACGAAATATTAGATGTGTTCAATTTCAAAAAGTTGCTACTGGCTTTCAAATAATTTATAAGTTTTTACTGAAAAAGCGTTCAAACAAAAAAAACTTGCAAGAGAATATGAGAGCGTAATAGGACAAGAGAGCTGAAAATTATTGCAAATAAATGTTTTACCGAGGCGAATTTACATATGTATGTATGTATGTTAGCAATTTGATTAAGCTTCAAGCATTTTCGAATGGTAGATAAAAATGAGGGACCATGATCAAATTTATGCTGAAAAAGAAACCTTGGTCAAAGGATAATTGCTTGTAATTTTCTTTTAAATGTCATTAAAATTGAGCATTGAAACAAAAATCGACGCCAAAATGTGTAAAAACGAAAAATAACTCATTTTTATCTACCTGCAGGTACAAACCACAAAATAACAGCTTAATAGACGGGAACATCAGGACAAAAAGAAAAATAAACAAGCACAATTCAAATATATGTGTGGTACCTTAGATAAACAGAGTAACACACCGACCCACAACTGACCTGACCTACACGAGCATAGACAATGAAATTCACTGGAACGTTACTATGTATAAAAACAGACAAAGAAATCAAATTAACCAGAACGAAAAATTACACTGAAGATGGCACAACGCCGAAACCGGTTTGTGTTAAATCAAAATTTTGCAAGGGATGACGAAAATTAGTTCCAAAATTCGTCATTAAAATTCCTATTCAAGGGTTTTTAAAATGGCTGATCCGATATGCCAAATGGCAAATTTTTTTTAATCCATCCACCATATTCAATTCGGTTCATCGTGGCCACCATTAGAAATATGAAAGATCAATCCTTCTTGGCTTTCTAGACCTTTTATATGGCTTTCACGAGTCCTTTGAAAATAGTTAAAAATTGCTCTCTCTCTGTGCATAACGTCAGGAACCAATACAAGTTTTGCTTGCACTTGAATAATTGAACTGTGTGTATGTCATGAATAATCAATCGAATGCTGAATTTTGCGAAATGCGTCATTTATTAACGGATTTTTTTCAAATACGCAGTTTTTTATGCCTGCAAATTTGGTTATAACAAAGTGTCAAGTAGCTAAAAATAACCGTAAAATCTTCGGAAGAAAATTCAAATAAATCGGCGCTAACTTTAAGCCACTTCAAACTTGCAATATTTAAATTTCTACAATTGAAATTGTGTTATATCCAAGGCAGATTTAACAGGTAACCCCAATAGAGTTAATCATTATTTGATATTTTCATTTATCTTAATTCCAAACTTTGTTTTCATTACATAAAAACAAAAAAATTTGTTTATATCTGATTGGTGCTTTGTAGTGAAAAAATATATTGTGCATTTTGCTCATGAAATGCATAAATATTTTGTATATTTGCATTGTGTAGTTTGTACCCAACCTGTACAGAGTTTGGAAAGTACTTTCTCAGCAAGAAACAGCTAGAAAAAGGCGGAGTTTCTTTGGCAAGAGCCATGCCTGAGAATTGTTAGGCAGAGGGCTTTTGGCATCACGTTAACAGAAACAATGTGGTGTCCGTAGATCATTTCGTCAGCTGTGAATTGATTGCTGGCGTACACTTGAGGCCCAACTCTGTCCTAAGGCTCAAGCAATAAGTTCTGAAATAAACATGTATGTACATTTTGTAGTAATTTATTTTGGGTAAATTGAATTTGTGAATTGTCAACTTTTGTTTTCATTAGACTGATTTTATAGTTCTTATTGACAATAAAGATAAATCAAAAAATCTAGCAGGGTTGCATTTCTCTCCTGTGGTTACCGGTTAGATCTTCCTTGATTATATCTGTGAGCAAAGTTGTGAATTTGAATGGGAAGTTATATCGACCCCTTTGCGCAAAATGGGAAAATTTTAGTTTAGCATCCCCGGAATTGGAAAACAAGGGGGTGATGGGGGGGTAGAGGGGGACCTCCTGATCACAAATATATAGTTTTTAGCTGCCGCTGACTTATAGTTTTCGAGATATTTATACTTAAAGTTGAAAAAATTCCCCCTTTTATATTGGTTATTTCATTGTATATTACACTAAATACACATAACTTCCGTTCGTAAAAGGCAAATAATTAACATTTCCGAGCGCGCACAAGTAAGAAAATTAATATTTAAACGTTATATTAATAAATATTAAATAAATAAAATGAAAATAATCGCGCACTTGCATACACGCAAAATGGTTGACAATAACATTAGATGAGTGTGTTGCCATATCGGTGATGTGCATAAAAGAATAAGGGCCAGTTTTTCAGTGCAAGTTGAACTCTGTTTGTCGTTTAAACTAAGTTTAAACTCAGAATGCAGTTTTTCAGTCAACTTTAAACGGAGTTTAAACTAAGTTTAAACGGCCGATTGTGCTCGGTTAAACTTAGTTTAACTTATCAGCTGTTTTCTAACTACTTCGTTTTGGTTGCAACAAATTTATTTGGGCGCAAGGAAACTAAGTTTAAATTTAAACTGAGTTTAACTAAACTTAGTTTAAACTGAGTTTAAACCAGCACTGAAAAACTGGCACTAAGAAAAATAGTCATAGTCGCCTTTGATTGCATTCTAAGCGAATTCTGTAAGTTAAATTGTAAATGAGGAAATAGCGCCGCAGGCGAAAAGTCAGTATAAAATAACATATTTAGAAGACATATTTTTCGTATTTTATGCACATCACAAATATGGCAACACACTCATGTAATGTTTGTGCCGACCATTTTGCGTGAATGCAATTATTTTTATTTACTTAATATTTATTAATAAAACGATTAAATATTAACTTTCTTAATTGTGCGGGCTCGGAAATGTTAATTATTTTCATTATACAAACGGAAGTTATGTGTATTTAGTGTAATATTCAATGAAATAACCAATATAAAAGGGGGCATTTTTTCAACTTTAAGTATAAATATCTCGAAAACTATAAGTCAGCGGCAGCTAAAAACTATATATTTTGATCAGGAGGTCCCCCTCTACCCCCCCCCCCCCCCCATCACCTGCTTGTTTTCCAATTCCGGGGATGCTAAACTAAATCCTAGCCCGCAAAATTGTCGTATGTTACAAAACTCAAATTTACAGGAGGCTTCTAATTTTTCTCTGCTTTAATGTGATCGTCATGTTTGTTACTTTATAACAGTTTAAATTTTAATTTGCACATGAGCCGACACACATAAAACTATTTGTGATTTCAATTTGCGAAAGATTAAGTGTTTATTCCGACTTTTTTGATTTTAAAGTTTTTAAATTATCAGCTTTTTTAAAACTGCGCTATTTTTGTTAGCGCAGCGACAATAATAACTCCATATGTTGTCCTAGTTAACTTCTGGTACTCGCTAGTCTTTTTTATTCCTTGAGTGTCATTTTATGCATATGCATTTTTCGATTTTCTTGAGAGCTGTGTCATTTCTGCTTCTTAGTTCAATTTCCATTCTATTTTTTTTTTAATGTAATACAAGTAGCTTTATTTGTAATCGCTTTAGTATACAAATTTTTTATTTAAAAAGGTCCTAAACAGAGAGGTAATAACTAAAAAATGCAACAACCGAGAAAATAAGCTCAAACTTTTTGTCAATACGAGTAGTGCTGATTTTTATCGAACGTAATATTTCATCTAATGATTATTTGTACAACATTTTTTATAAATTTCTATATTCGAAATGTAAATAGGTCATTTCTATACTAAATTGAGAATGATTCAAAAATGTTAAAAAGGTTTATAAACAATGTACTCAAACTCACACGCATACATACATATATTCATTTCACATCTCAAACAACATAATTTCTAACAAATTTATTTTCCATTTTACATACTTTGGTTTCGCAATCAAAAATAAATTTTTTAAATGCTTAGAAATAACGATATCAAGGCCTTGAACTCCTATATTAAACATCATTACATATGTATTTTGTTGGAGTTGCTGGTAATCGGTACAACTATGAAATATACTTAACTCGATTTTTGAATGTTTAGGATTATG
This sequence comes from Philophylla caesio, assembly GCA_963971545.1. Lineage (NCBI taxonomy): Eukaryota > Metazoa > Arthropoda > Insecta > Diptera > Tephritidae > Philophylla > Philophylla caesio. Next base: position 101,364,709 of record OZ020608.1, on the reverse strand, counting down.
GCAGTATTTTAGTTAATAAGCGGTATTTATATACATACATACATAACAAGAAGCGGAGCATTAAAAATGTAGCAGTCGGGACAGAGAGAGAGGAGAGAGAGATACAAAAAAAAATCATGCTTGATTTGCTTGAATCAGTTGATATCCGACCCTCAAGCAGAACGGGCAATCAGTTTCTTGTGATTGAAGTTTTGTTTCGCTGCCGATAAGTCACGGTATATTTTGTTGTATTTCCACGCAATTCCGTTCAAGCACACAAATGGCCAGCGCCCGCCAACATGCACAAACGGTAGGCAAGCGAACTTTCTGGACAGAATTCTTTGCATTGTACGAAAGTTTGCCCGCTTTATGGGATCTAAATGATCCATCGTACAAAGAAAGACAAATTAAGTCACATGGTTATGAGATGTTAGTAAAAAAAATGCGTGAGATTGATCATCATGCCTGTCGGGAAGATGTACTTCGCAAGATAAATATTTTTCGTACCAACTATAGACGAGAATGCGCACGTATCAAAGCTAGCAATCGCTCGGGGAAACGATACACTACTTCGCTTTGGTACTTTCATATGTTGAATTTTTTACAGAATCAAGAGTTTCGGAAGGACCGAAAGCGATTGCCCAATGAGGAAAAGAAGATTTTGGGAAGCTTGCATGTATGTACATACATATATAGATATTAGTAAAATAATTTTAATATATTTTTTTTTTGCTTCTGTACAACAGCGCCGCACCAGTAAAATCTCATCGCCCTTCGATATGGAAACGGTGAAGTCGCATATTTCAGATTCATCGCAAACATTGCCCGATAACTCCATTGAATACAGGATTCATTCTTCTAAATATGAATACATAACGGACAAAAGAAATGATTCGGAAGAACATTTAGAAGCCGTTCAGTACGCAGATGAGAACTCTTTTCAACAGCAATTTCAAAATCAATTTCATACACTCACTTTTGCACACCAACGAAAAGCAAACACTGAACTATCATTGAAAGAAGAAACAGAAGCTGATGCAGAAGCTTTTCATGAAATTATCAATATTGACGACACGTCTCAAGCACATGAAGACATCCTAGAAGAACTTGAACCAATAGAAATTTGCAGCAAAGATGTACTGACCGAGCCTACAGAATCAATGTCACTAGAACTCTCGGAGGAACTCATACCAACAAAGAAAACCACGAAAACACATATAATTTCCAAATCAGATGCCAAATCCAGCAGCGAGCGAAATTCTCGCTCTGGCCAATATGGTTCAGGTCGTACCATTAGCGAATCATCAGAGATTTTAGCCAAGTCATGGGCGATACAGTATGAAGAAATGTCCAAAGAACAGCGAATATATGCACGCAAGGCAATTTCTGAAATACTTTTTGAAGGTTGCCTTGGAAATTTAGGGCGTCAGCGAAATACCCAGCCGAAAGCAAGTACTTCAGAGGAAGTGGTTTCTTCGCAATATGAACAGGCAATTACCGAGAATGTAACCGAGGAATCTTTATTGCATATGGACGATGATAGTCATACTTACGTTTACTCTGGCGGAGGTGATAATGTGCAGCTGGAAGAATATATAAATTAACTTAGCTCAATACGTTTATGCATGAACCAATCCTTAACTTGGCTACGTCATGAAATATATGAGTGTGAAGTTATATGTTGGCTATTCTCCTGTATACAAACGTTATAGAACTTTTCTGGTATATGGAGTTTCTATTTCTATATCAGGTCATCAATCAACATCTTCAATTTGCGGTTTTGCTTGCTTTTTTATCACTGATTAGCAATTCCCAATAGTTGTGTTTATTTGTCTCAACAAACCAGCTGACGGAGTCGTGTTTTTTGATTTTGCATTTGTACTTCAATTAAAATATCAGAAAACAAATTCTCTAACTAAGAAAATAAAATATGAAATTAATATTTTTATAAAATGAAGAATTCATTGAATTCAAGTAATATTAAATTGTTTTCGTTGTAAACACAATTTCTGAAGTAGAAATTTATTGAACAAAAAGCTGCCGCCAGGGTCGCGCTATACTCAACGTGGAAACTTTCAAAATGAACTGTAAAAGAACAGAATTCAGTTTTCTAGATTTAATTTTTCGATTATAAAATTTGATAACAATGAATATCTTGTTAAAACATTTATATGACAACAAAAACAATATTCGTAAAAGATATTCTTTTCAAAAATGGCAAATACCACAAAAGTTTTAATTTTGTAATGCTGTGTTTCATTGTTTTACGTTCACTCTTTTAATCATTCCGATAGGTTGCTTTTGGTTTGTTTATATTCATTTCATCAGCTGTTTGCAATAATTTTTGTTTTTGTTATTTATTAGATTTTTCACTGGACTTCTAGTTATATTTGTTTAACAATACCGAACATACGTATTTAAAAGGCGTTATCTAGAATCTTATTGTTTTTGCAAGTTAAAATGTCACCAAATAAGGACCCCAAATTATTGTTGCTAATTCAGGCTGTGCGAATGCATACCGCTTTATATGATGTGCGACAAATGGAATACAATGAGGCCTTTAAAAATAAAATTTGGGAAATCGTGGCATTCCAGTGCGATTACGAGAATGGTAATAAGTGCACATAAGAAACCAAATAAATTATTTTGCAAATATCATTTAAAGGTGTATCCGCGAAGAACGCTTGGAATGATCTCTGCACATCTTTTATGACCTGCTATCGAAATGAACTAATACGTCTAGCTCGTGCCAATTATAATGAAGATGAAGTTTCATTGCCACAGGAGCAAGCAATTAAAAATTGGAATTACTACAGCGAAATGAGTTTTATTGCCCCATTTAGAGATAAAAATAAGGATCCCGAAATCGAAAGACTTATACAAATAGCGAAACCGATTGTTCTGTCAAAAAGCCAGAACCACAAATCTTGCAACGAGATTTTGCCTACGATAACAATTTCAACTATCAGCGCATCTGCGGAGTCCCAAACTCCTGCTGAAAACCTTCTTATGGATATTCCGCCGATAAATGAAAAAAATATGTCGGAAAAGGAGATATGCTTGCGTGGTTTCTTTGACGCTATGTATCGTGCAACGCTTTCTTTGCCGGTCAAGTTCCAAAACAAGGTCAAACGTGACACTCTCCAGTCGCTGAATGAGGCAGAAATTTTAGCTGAAGCCGACAGAAAACTTGCGGAAAGGGCAAAAAATGAAATAGTTTAAAACGGCGTAGTGGCAAATTCATGTGTTAGTTTTCTATATATAATTGTATAGTAAGTCACATTCTCAAACATTTCTATTCAATATTACAATTTTGTTGTTGTTGGGTTGCACTTGTTAAAAGTGACTAAAAAGCTCACATCTGTCAACTGAGCTTTAAGCTTTACGTGAATTTATCCGCCAGCAAACTCGGTTCATCCGCCAGAAAACTCGGTTCATCCAATTTTAACAAAATAAATATTCATTTAGTTAAATAAACGCCGTTTGTATCATTGTGCTCGACTTGTGTGCTACATAAGTTAACTTGTTTCTTAAGTTCATCCAATTGGGGAATTAAGCAATTTTCTATTATTTTCACGTTTTTCTTATTCATAAGAATATTTAAACCGCATAAATGCCTAAATACATTAAAGAGGCGAAAGGAAAAAGTTAGTACCTACACAACTCAACGATACACCAAACAAGTGCTGGAAATTAGATGGTAGGGCTTGCGGATCGGACAAGAGTAAGTTGAATAAAAACGCAATTAAGTGAAATATACATAGAAGGTATTAAATAATTTGCTTTTCAGTGGAATCCTTACGTTGTGATAATAATAGTCACTATTAAGTGTGTAAATAGCTGATACTACGCCTTGAAGGGTTGTACTTACGGCGGATTTACCAGAAGTTATAGTAGCTCAGCTCATCGGTGGGTCTCTATGCGTCAGATATTTAAAACGTTAACAAAACAAACGTAAACAAAAAATGAAACTGGATATATTCAATTAAACACACGTACAGCAATGGATAATGAGGAAGCTTCAACATCACGAATAACATCAACTATGACCAGCAAGGGAACCAGAACGGCTACAAAATCGATTGGTACCTCAACGACAAGTCATATTAGCGATTCAGAGAAAGCACCGGTTGAACTGAGAGTCGGAGACAAAGTTTACAAAATAAAAATGGGTATTCGAGAATGGCTTGAGTCACGCAGAGATGATTTTGAATTAAAGAAGAGGAAAAGGAATGCTGATGAAATCGACTGCTGCCAAGCATTATCAATGAGTAAAATCAAAGTTAAGTCTGACCAAGCGTTATTAACGAGTAAAATAAATGTCGATGGGTATAGTTTAGAACAAGACCTAAGAAGGAGAAATATAAATACATCTGGTTTTAATTTTGACCAAACATTCTACACGAGTGAAATACAAGTTAGAGATACTAGTTTTGACCGAGCAATTTTAACTAGTGAAATTAATGTTGATGGTGTAAGAAGCACATTAAATAATGCCAGTATAAACTCTAATCAAGCCGTTTTTACCAGTATAACACAAGCTGATAACATAAACCCTGACATAACAATCTCAAGGAGTAAAATAAAAGTTGAGGATATTAACTCCAACCATGAACTGAGAACGAAAAAAACCGCTAGCTCAACTATGACCGATAATTTTCCAATTTCTCCATATGAAGAATTATCACCCGAGGAACAAAGTCTAAAAGTTTTCTTTGACTCTATGCTGCGCACGACACAGAGTTTGCCAGAATTTCATCAACGGCGCATTAAAGGCGATTTAGTGAAAGCATTGAGATATCATGGCGTAAAAGTGACAGCAAGTTAAAATTCTTTGTTAATTTAGCATTAAAGTGTACACAATAACCAATTTATTTCAAATAATTAAACCTAACAATATGTAAGGACATATGTATGTTTGTATATTTCCGTCATCATATTTTTAATAAATGATATTGAAGATGGCCCAAACCTTCCATAGCAAAAAAAAAGAGAAAAAATTAACTAACAATAAAATTTGCGAAAATTCCTTTAAAAAGAAATAAAAAAGGACGGTTGGATGAAGAATAAAACGTTTTATTTTCTGGTGAGCGGTTGCACAATGAATTGAAAATATACACAATCAATATTATTTATTTTGTTGATAATTTTTATTTAATATGAGTGAACATTTTTCTATAATATGGCAGACCAAGGCGAATTTATCAAGGAGGTGGTAAGCGTATATAAGTAAAAGGCCTCCATGTATTTTGTTTTTGCTTTGCTGGACTGAGTGATTTACATCGCCAGCCAATCAGAACGTAGCCCTTTGACGTAGGTACAGTCCAGCATAGCGAAAAAACATGGAGACCTTTTATCACTCTTCCAGACAATCTCATTAGCATCACTCTGTACACCAGACTCCGCATTGGTCACACTATGATCACCAATGAACACTTACTGGGCGGTAGTCACGACAGCCGGTGTCCGGTTTGTGAATCAACTGTTATTGTGCTACGCCTACTTGGTTTTTGTTCTGCACTGTATAACCTCAGGACTAACAACTCCTACAATGATGATCCTGTTCAGCTTCTAATGAACCCATCCATTAAGAACATATCAAAAATGAATAACTATCTGAAGGATACAGATCTTCTTCGCGTTTAAACAACTTGCTTCTTTTTCGCACCAGTCAGCCGAAAGCCTATGATGCGAGCGTTGCGTACTTTAGGTAATAGAATCATGTTTATTGTGCAAGCTTTAATTAAATAAATAAAAAAATAAAAAAATATTGTGGGGCCAATTGGTACATAAATTCTACGATAAAAGGTCTTTTTTATCAACATTGTTCAATTTCCAGAGGCTATTTGTTGAATGAGAAAATAAATGAAAAATTGACTGCGAAAAAGTTGCCAACCCTTTTGACAATGTTACATTTTTACAGTGTAAACAGCTTTTAAGTTTCTAAAATTAACTTATTGTAACTATTTTTAAACAAGAAAAAAAAAAAATAAAGTAATAGTTGCGATATTTTCTTTAAAAAATTTGAATGGGTTTGTTTATGTTTGACTTGATCACAAAAAAGTTAAGTTTTTTGCATCAATTATTAATATATAATTGAATCATGAGTTTTGTGTATATTGTTATTAATAAGTCAATCAAAATCATGATTCAATTATTATTATTTTTATTGAATCATGAATCAAAACGTTCTTGGCAAGAACTAAGGAAACTAAAGATTTAATGGCACACGAGAATTGCAAAATATAGTTCTTTTTTGTCGATTTAAGCTACACTATGGAGAAGTGTGTGAGTCCAAGTTCGTGGACAAAATTTGAAAATGTGAAGTTATGTTTCTTTAATTAAAAGACAAAACAAAGTACCGTGTGGCAACAAACAAATCCCTAGCATATTAGAAGCCACGTCACTGTTGAAAGTTACAACTTTGAAGTAGTGAATAACTTTGTACTCGTATACCTAGGATCCAGCATAAACACCACCAATAATGTCAGGTGCAAGGTGATCGCTTCTACCGCAGTCTGCGAGATCCGACCGAATTTCCCGGGTGAGGCAGACTCTCTCTCACAAGCGGTACAAGTAGAAGGAGTATCTGAATTACTGTATCATTGGCAAACTTTGGTCAATCGCGAAAGCTCTTTCGGAGACCGCACTTTCTCGGGTCCGAAGCGATGCGCGAGTTTTTTTAACCAGCAATTTAGTCAGCATCCTTAAGCGGAGACCAATAGGCTACGCAAACAAAACTTGCCGCACTCATAGCCCTCTCCAGAAATCAGTCGAAGGGGGCCATTGCGAAGGCGAAAGCTTTCAAAGCCATAGGCCTCGACGTGTTAAGCATGTTAATGTATGGTTCCGAGACGTTACATCAAAATCGAGGAGAGTTAAACAGGGTGTGGCGTCCTATCCCCGTTACTGTTTGACTTTTATGTCTCGAGGCTCCCTCCTCCGCCAGAAAGAGGCTAACTCGTTTAGTATGCCGACGACTGCACCATATTGGGAACATGTCTCTTTCCCCCTGGTGACCTTATTTACATCATGGACGAAGGAGGTCGGGGTGACATCCACATTGAGGGTGCCCACCCTTGAAAGCGTGATCTTCTTCTCGGCACACACAGCCACAATCATCAATAAAGTATAGAGCCGCAACAAGGTATTCAGCCGCTAGCCGGCACCACTTTGGACAAAGACAAAGAAACGTTGGCAACATATAAGGCGATTGGCCTGTGGGTTCTAAACTCTGCTGCATCAATTTGGTCGCTTGGAACCAGCAGGTTTCAGTAGACGAGACTGTAGACCCAAAGTTGGGTTTGATGAAAACTCTGTGAAACTTTTAAAGAGCTACCTAACGGACAGGCATCAACGCGTTAGGGTAGGTGTAAATACTTCTAAATTAGGAAAGCTTTCCTCTGGTATTCCTCAGGGTTCAATTCTTGGTCCCCTTTTATTTAGCCTTTTCATCAATGACATTTTTAGGGAATGCCAGTTCGCAAAAGTGCATGCCTATGCGGATGATATCCAGTCAAATAGTTTTGAACATATAGACTTATTAGCTAGCCAATTTAGCCAAGATATTTACTCCATTGAGCAGTGGTCCAAGAGAAACGGTCTTTGTCTTAACTCTAGAAAGTCGTTTGTTTTACCAATTACCAAGAAGAAACTTAACATAAAAGTTTTACCTAAGTTCGCCCTTGGTAATAAGCCTTTGGAATATGTAAATAAAATTACAAACCAGGTAACCCGATATGTGTATGGGCTAAAGAAGTTTGACCACATATCGCAGTGGAGGACAAGTGTTTTAGGCTGTGAAATACAGGACTATTTAAAGGCAAGAACCTGTAGTTTTCTTTTCCGGCTTATCTCAACCAAGACCCCTAATTATCTTTATGAGAAGTTAATATTCCCAAAATCTGAGCGCTCTAAAGAACTTATTGTACCAATATTTAATTTTATAACATCAACTAGACTGTTTTTCGTTAGTGCTATTAGAACTTGGAATTCCATTCCACCCATTATACGAGGCAAGTTAAACAAAAGCAACTATAATAATATCTTAAACTATTATTTCTCAAATAAACTAGACTGACCGTCAACATTAGTTTAAGTTTTAGTGATAAATTACTTTTAAAATTTTACCTGTATGATTTCATTTTATTTTCATGTATTTATGACTATTTGAATTCATGTATTTATAATTAATTTTAATGTTATTCTAATTTTGTTGTGCTAAAAATGAAGAAGATTCTTGTGGTACTAATGATTCTTGCTTAATAAATAATAATAATAATAATAATAATAATTGTGCTCGCTTTGCCTCAGGTAAATTACGAACAAAATATGTACTTATTTATTATACTTTTCTTCGGTAACTACGCGGTATCTTAGAAATTTAACTATAACATTTTTTCACTCAGTGATACATTTTTACTATGTATATATTATATAGCCTATATACAAACTTAGCTTGCGCTTAAATCCGGTTCTGTATGTGGTAACGTTTGCACAAGAACATCGGAAGATTTTTAAATAGTAGCAGGACCAGCTGGGTTTGATTTTCTTTCAATAAAGCGCCACCTGCTCCCGACAATTAGATGCTATTACAGCAAAAACAACTAGAGTATAATAATAAAAAAAAAGTATTGCTCTGTCAATACATACATATTTGTAACATGGGCTAAAAACAAATATGCCATGAATGGGCGATCAGTTGAAATGAATGAATGAATGAGCGCTTATGAAAGGAGATCGAGCGAGTGAGAGTAAAACTGAAAAAGGGTGGAGTGACGAGATGTTGGTGCATTCATATGTATGTACATACGCATTCGCTTAAATACTTGAATATATACATACATACATACATACATACATACTGCATGACTAAATACTATTTTTGATGGAAAGTCAAGTTGTGGCAACGATGACCACCAGTTGCAACAAGTGTTCAGTTAGTTAGGCTGTAAATTCCACAGGCGGCAGATGTTCACTCAGCAAGATTTATCGCAAAAAAAAAACAACAATAAATGATATTGTATTTATATATTCAAGCAACAACATTTCCGATTTTCACATGCAACATCATACATTGGGGACGGCTACAAAGCCACCCCACACATTTTGCGCTTTCGGCGCATGGATGAATGAATGATTCGTAGAAGCCAATGATGACCATGCGGCAAGAGCTTCTTCTATTCCTGCGAAGTTAAATGTTTACCTACGTTTGTATTGTGTGTGTATGTGTGTGTGTGTCGGGTATGTGTGTATGAGCGTACATGACTGGCATATAAAAACACTGCAGATAGCAAGTTGCAGCCGCCCCAACGCGTATACATATGTTGTCAATGAATGGATGCGCTCGGATGGACAGACGGGCGGCCGTGGTTGTTGCAGCTTCGTTTCATGGTCATCACTTAGCGCAGATATTTGCACATGCATACACGTATGTACGTACATACCAGTAGAAGTATACAACTAAATCGCATACACGCATGCCTGAGATTTACTCGTAAGTCGTATGACCGTGTTGCATGTTTGTATGTATGTATGTATGTTGGTATTTACATATGCAGGCACATAGTGTGGCAGCAATTGCCTGCAATTATTGCTGTAGTATTGTTTTTGTTGTCATTGGATTTTCTCGTGTGGGGGGGAAACTAGACGCTGCTTTGAAATCACAAACGGCAGGTGCAAATGTTGTCTGTTCTCGCCCGTCCACATTGTTGCCGCTTAAATGTGGCAGATGCTGCCGCCACATATGCGTCTCAAGTGGGTTATACTTGCAACATGCACAACCACTTCTCAAGCGATTGGGCTTTGATTTTTATATACCCATTTGGCAAATATTTATTCATCACTCACTCTCGATGCCATACTAGGCTTTAGTAACTATGTAGATATGTATGTACATACATATGCACATGTATATACATACATATGTACATATATTTATGTATGTACGTGTATGGGTAAGGTTATTTTTAAAGTCGCAGATGTGGCAACTGAGCAGCTGCAAATAAGTTTGATTATTAATTAATTTGCATTTGTGCACTGTACTAAAGTACATACAAACATGCATACAATTATTGCAAACTAGTCAACTAGTCAGGCAGTCTTTGAATCTCTTTTACAACATTCTATTCTTTGCTGATGGAGATTGGCGCATTCATCTTGTTGATCTTAGCTTTGATTTTATGCCGAGCCAAGTGGTCCACGTGTCCACGTCAAGAGTGGCAGCAATAATGTAAGCCATTAAAAAGTATTTGTATGTATGTAAGTTGGGGTGCTCCTTAAAAATCAACATTTTTTTCCACCTCACCCCCTAAATCGTCAATACCACAGCCAAAGATATCACATATACATTTTGGTCACGATTGGAGATACATAGTTAAGGCTTGTCGCACAGGGACAAATTCTTTGTCGATCACAAAAAAAAATTGAGAAATTTAAGCAATCTATCTACATTTTTTCAATTAATAATATAATTTTTCAATTAGTTTATAGTTATATTCATAACTTTTCCAAAAGTGATCGTGAAGCAATTGTATTTTGAAGCAAAAAATACGTACGTTACGATCAGGATACGAAAACAATTGGCCAAAAAAGGCAAATGTAGATATTATTTTCTAAATAAATAAAAAAAACAATAAAGAATTCAATAAAAAATTTCATATGACTGTCATTTAGCCATTTAGGGAACTGTGCGTTGCAAAAAATATGAGCTTATTTTATATTTCGTTAAAAAAAATAACAAACAAACGAACGGCGAAAGCTTGAAAATTTTGCAAACTTGCATCAGAATTAAATTTAGATCCCTCATAACTCTGCCTCTCCTCGACCAATTTGAATAATTTTCCTGGAAAAGCTAGTGAATTCTCTACCACAAAAATTAATAACTTACTGAATATTTAGTACCCAGTTTTTAAATCTCCAAAAAAAATTTGAATATGATTTCAGCGGAAAATTTTACATAATAACCATTGTTGAGCGGTGTTAGAGGAAGTAAAAAGCTTTTCGATGATACCTTGAAGGTTATTCAAAGAAAAAGACGTTAATAAATAAGTAAGGAGGCCCAACACGTTATACATAATTCGTAGAAAGTCTGCAGTAAATCATTTAAATAATAACATAATCGGATTAAACTTATTTAAAAATTTGATGTGTAAATTTTATATATCAACAATTTCTATTTAACTGCAGATTTGTTTTTATTTGAAAAAAAAAAACGTTGAACTATATTTTCTAAGTACGAAAATTTCAAACTTTATACAAAACTGCAAAAAAAATCAGCAAGTTTTCCTAAAAATTTCAAACGTTTTTTATACATACAGTTATGTGAAAAATAATAAGGACAGGGATGCAAAAAACGAAACTTCAATATATTTCTAGTGGCCGCTGTGGTCGAGTCTGTAGCGGTGCTAGCTATAACTCGATATGCCGGTGAGTTCGAGGTTCGAATCTCAGCCAGGCCAAGTAAAATCCTAATCATAGAAAAGTTTTTTCTAATAGCAGTCAACTCTCGGCAGGCAATGGCAAACCTCCAAAGGTTATTTCTGCCATGAAAAAGCTTCTCATTAAATACATCGGCCTTTCGGAGTGTGCGATAATATAAAGACGCACATTGCAAATGGTAGGAGACGAAGTGTAAGCGCCAAAATTATATATGTATAAGCGATGACAATATCCTCCAGGTAACGGCATATTTTTATCACTCATTATTTACAAAAACCAATTCCGTTAGATAAATGCAAAATATTTTCAGACATTTCTTAGCTAGCCATTCTTTATTCAACAAAGCCAGTATACGGTTGTGCGATTTAATGTCAATCAATTAAAACCGGTTTGTTTGGCGTAGAATACGTCTTCCCTTACGGTATGGGCACCCATGTCAGGTTTTTATTGTTGTAATCTCTATTTCTTTAATTATAAGGAAACGGCACGGTAACTTTTTTTAAAAATTTTTTTGTAGTCAAATGAAGATGTTAGCTTTCGTTTGACATATATTTCATGTTGGTTGATATCTTCCTAATATTTAAATTTCTCAAATGAAAATTGTATAAACACATGCACACAAATATGTGTGTGGTGTTTGGTTGAGTGTGTAGTAGTAGTTTGTAGCGTGAATAGACGTTTATTTTATTGCATAATTTTGGGCGGGAAAATTTAAGTAGAGTAAAGGCAGAGAAAGCGCCGCCAACTACTGCTTATTGGTGGTGATTTTAACACAGAAATCACTTCAAATACTAGATTGGCGAAATTTATGAGCGATACGTTTAATTTGGATTATATTCGAAATGATGCTCCCACAACTATTGATAACACAACCATTGACTTAGTTTTTGCGAGAAATTTAAATGTTAATTTAAAAACATATTTATCCTATTTTTCCCATCATAAGCCTATATTCTCAAAAGTAACTTTCAAATAATCAAATAGATTTGGGTCTGTTATTTATCATTTATCTTTACTATTGATAACTACCATTGACTTCGTTTTTGCGAGAAATTTAATTGATAATTTAAAAACATTTTTATCCTATTTTCCTATCATAAGCTTATGTATATCATCAAAAGTAACTATCAAATAAAGAAATTCATTTGCTTGCATTATTTATCATTATAAATTATCATTATACATATGTTTTCTGTCTTATCGGATGGCGTATTCTACGTTAAACTTAATGGCCGTGTCTCTGACACAGCCTCCTTCTTTTTTTATTGAACAGAGAAGTAGCGAGTTTACTTAAAATTTCAAAAACCATGGTTGAAAACGCAGTTAAGTGGGTTCCCCAGATTGAAACACCCGGCAGGAAGCCTAAAATAACACTGTATACCAAAAAAAAATATAATTCGCTGTGTTAAGAAGAATCCATTTATCTCATCCAAGCAAGTTAAATGTAATTTAAATCTTAATGTCGCCCCATCAACTATCCGCAAAGTGCTTATTAAAGAAAATGTCAAGACACGAAGCCCTAGTAAAGTGCCTATGTTATCAAAAAGAAACGTGCAACAAAGACTTAAGTTTGCTGAAGAACATGTGCTTTGGTCCCAGGAGAAATGGCATAACATTCTTTAGTCTGACGAAACAAAAGTAAACTTGTTTAGTGCTGATCGAGGTATTCATCATGGAAGAAGACCGCCTAATGTAGCTTACAATCCTAAATATACCATAAAAACCGTTAAATATATTGTTCAAAACAAAAAAAAAATATGTTTGTACATATCTAAGAAAATTATTAAAAATTGAAATTTGCTCAGAGCGAGAGCGGGATAAATTTCTGGTAAAAGTGGTAACTACAGAAACGTCGAATTTCGCCAATAAATGTACGAGTGTGCTTAAAAAATAGTCACAATATCAAATATTCCTTTACAAATTGTTTCGTCAAATAATGCTTTACAATTGACCTTAAAAAGTTAATCTTTTTTCTAAAGTTTAAAGTTATAAACAAAAACGAGTTAGGAAAAATTATATCCTTTTGGACGAATTCAATTTCTTTTCAATAAATTTTAACGATTCTAATATAAAAACTTTTTGATTTTACCCAATGTTGCGATGTTTTCCACCTTTCCGCTGGCTTGAAAAGTCATTTTGGCCGAAAAGTGGAGTTAAAAAATTGTATATTTATAACTTTTGAAGAACATTTGAAAGAAAGTATTTACAGAGAATTGGGATTTTATAACAAAAATTGCAACAGTGTTAAAAATATTTGTTTATTTCAATACATATGTACATTAATAATAAAATTTGATTCATTGATTGATGGTAACCATTTTAAAAAATATGTAGCTTTTTGGACAAGTTTTCAATTGAAACCAGTGCCACAAGTGTACTCGTTCATATTTTTCAATTTATTTAAAATGCTTAATACATTTTAAGTTTTCTTTGAAACTGACTTGGCGCAAAGTTTTTAAAACCGGTAGATAAATATTGTATTATCTTTTAATAGCTTTTCTAAACCAAAAATATAGTGTATATTATTTGTAAAGTATAAAAATAATGCTAGCATTCAATACCTACATACATATGTATCTAAAAAGAAAATATGTACGCTTCAAAAGAAACTTACCCACCTTGGTATGCATTACAACGCCAATGTTCATAACTAAACACGCTTAATGGGCAACAAATTTTCCGTCGGCAACTATCCGCGCCCATATTCGAGCATCCAAATCCAATGTAATAATAGAGATAGACATTTGGACGAAATACGAATATAGTTTAAGTACATACATATATACATACATATATACATGTATAAGGATCAGAGGTGCTGGTGGCTTCCATTGTTGTTTATACTCTCGTATGTAGTTTTAGTTTGAGCTCACTTAAACAGGATTATGAACCTATAGTGATCCCATATCTCACTGGCGCGGCGACGCCAAACAATGCTTGCAACATAATTCCAGATTGCATTGTTTTTCAACCACAATTGCTTAGTTGCACCGTTTATTATCGGTTGCGCCAGCAATTTGCCACAAAGATCGCTGCACGATCGCTTTGATGATCACTTGTTACGGAAAAAATAAGTAAATTTTGTTGTTTTTGTTGTTCAAGGTGGTGGTTTATTCGGTTGAGTGGACTCACAAGCACAGCTTTATTAAATGATTACTTCTTTGTACGAATTTCCGAATTGGCCGTTTGTGTTGGTTATGGCGGTTGCAGTTCATACCAATTGCTGTTGATATGATCGCCAAGCCTTCTTTTTAGATGCACATACATAAGCGACTAATCCTTGTATTAGCTTGGTGAAGGTGTAGTAAGCTTTCCGTTTGTATAAATTACATTGATTTCATTATTCCTTAAAAACGCTAAAATGCTTACAGCCTTAGTGAAATACTTGAGCCGCGAAAGCATTTCTGTTCTTCGAAGACAGCTTAGAGCGCTTATAATAGTTGTAATTTTTTAGTTTTTACTGTACATTATCAGTTTTATCTGTTTTTGAACGTTTTAAAGCAGTTGATTTTCTCTATTTCTCTTTTAATATTCTTTTACTCAGGACTTGGTCAGTAGTTTCATATGCAAGTGCGTATGTACGAGTACATGTTCGATTTTAAGCTTAAATTAACTTTTATATGCATCGCCTTCCAGCCATTATTCAGATCGCACGTGTGCGCAGTAACAAAAATGTGTCTTTGTTAAATGGTAGTATTTCAGTTTATTTGATTTTTTTTTAGATCCCACACGATTATTATTTTAATTATAAGTTCATGCAATCAAAAAACTTTACCGTTAATCGTCTACTTCGAGACTAATGCAGTTTACGATCAGCTATTCGATTGTTCGTATGCTATCCTCCTGCTAACAGGTACTTAGGCTCCCAAAGACGCATTATTCGCTTTGTGTGGACATCGCCAAAAGTGCTGGTGTATTTGCTCAATTCATATGTCAAGCGACTGATAAGTTTGCTGCGTGTTTAAAACATCATTAGTGGCAAGACAGTTAGAAGTAGACTCCGATGATCAGGCTAAGATAAGAACAACCAAAAACTGCTTGCAGCAATGCCACGACTCGTCTCTCGGACGTTGGACTTATAAACACATTCCGTATATAAGCAATGGCTCGACAGAAGACATGAGGAGGTGGATTTCCACATAACCCAAATTGTAACAAGGCTGTTTTAAAGTATGTCTATACAGAATTACATATAAAGCCGACCGCTACAGTACTTTCTGTACTGAACAGGTGAGTATAGACGCTGTGCATTATTTTTTCGTTTGACCGAGATTTGCAACCGAAAGGGTCGACTTAAGCAGGAAAATTGTGAGGCCACTCAAGGTTAGAAACCTTGCGGATATCTTGTTTGAGTCGATATAAAACTAGTCCGCCATTTGCCAAGTGGTGAGCACAAGCCTCAGAAAATTGCGTTAAGCGGAACAATCCCGAAAATATCCATAGAAACGCTATTGCGAAATAATACCTAACGGTTGTTCAATAGAAAGAGGGAAACAGAGCTGGGGTGGTTCTTTAGTGTGGTGAGCCGCAAGGTTAGTGCCACGCTTTTCAGCTTTCAATGAATTTTGGCATCTCTATAACCAAAAAAAAAAATAATAAAAAATAAGTTCGAAATAAAAACGTGGTAAGGACTGACAGTTTTCTTTTCACCTATTGTATTTATTGGACGGCGAAAAGGTCCGTCTTTACTAAAACGAGGACATCAACCAGCCGAGCAGAGGGACCTTCCCAAAAAAATATTAGATCATTCCAGTTGCGTGCCCTCAAATTATAATTCTATCATGTTTTCTGCATGCTCATAGACATACAGACAAAGTGAATCCATCCTGAAGCTATGAGCTGCTGGAAGCTTATGCCCGGTGAGTGGCAATCAGTAAGTTCCACACGTGTGCGAATTCTACTGCAGTGGACGAGAAAATTGCTGGTCTCGTTATGTCGTCGAAGGTGTGGTCGAAGATTGTTTTGGCTTCTCATTCGTTTTTATTTCTCATTTCCACTCACTTGCAAAGTTGTGGCTACCCAGAGTGCTTTTTCATGAATTCCGCCAAAAACTGCTTAAACCGTATGGAAGAAAATCGTTCTCCTTATTCTCAGTTGTATGGCGATCAGAAACCATGTAAGCATACGAAACCAACCTCCAGCATTTACTTATAAAAGAGTTAGACTAAATGACGTAAATTTAAAATATCCAAAAGATGCAATCTATCTAGAAGATTTTCTCAAAATAAATAAAAGGTAAATAAATTAAGTGTGCAGAAAAATCCTATATATTTTGTAGATATATATTTTTCTTCTTCTTCTCGAAAAAGTGATCATTTCGCGGTTTTGTTTGACTTCAAAATAAGCCGCCAAACAAATAATTTGCTAAAGCGGAACCCAATTTTTTCTTTCTTTTACCAAACTTTTCTGCGAGGTACATTTTTAAACGCATGTATGTATACATATGTATATGGGACATATATACATACATATGTATATGTTTATATGGAGTTACCTACAGAAGATTTGAATGCCATGAACTTGACAAAATTTTCAGATTCTCAGTCTCACACTTTTTTGGTTTCTCACACTTGCCGGGCGTGTGAAAGGCATTTCAGCGGATTGAAAATATTCAATGCGCCGACGCGCACACGCCACTTTCAATTCTATTAAGGCTTTGCGACATGCTGGCACACATACGCAGTATATTGAGTATGTGGGTATGTTTACCAACAATTCAAAAGTAATTGCTTTAGTTTAAATGTACTACAAAGTGATGGTTGCGGCGATCCGTAATGAAGCTTAGTTTGTCGTCATGTCCGGTATTGAATTGCAACAAAGCAAAGGCGATCAAATGAAATGAATGAAGTCATTGTGTGAATGCCACTAAATTGATGTGAATTGCAATTATGCGGGCGAGGGTGTGATGACTGGAATTTCAAACTCGCTAATAGGACCACAGAATGTGTAAGTTTGAACCCCACAATGATTGGAAGTATGTTGTTATGTAGGTCAGTCGCATGATTTTGACTAACGACTAACTACAAACAAACTACGTATGTATGTATGTATGTACATTCAAAAGCAACAAAAGCAAATCAAAAAGAAAACAAAAACCTTTCAATTCAGAGCAAAATGCTTGGCTGCACAAACAAACACTTAAAGTGGACAAACGAACGAAATGCAAAAAGCTGCAAAAGATGATTCTAAAATATTTTCACATCGCATGGAAGCGTTCTCGTGTGACTTTTCACTAATGCTACCCATTCCGATGAGAACTTTCACGGTCGACGACCATGCGGCATGTTAGCTATTTCAAAATTAGTTCGATTCACAGCGGTTATAGTAAATGAAAGAGCGCTTGTGCACCGCCAGTTGTATTTAATGCCGGCGTTAATAGCGCTTTAGTATGGCTTTGTAAGCGCGAGGCTTCACTCGATCACTCACGCAGCGCACAGTCTGTGCGTTCTCACAATATGAAAATCATAAACAACAAAATGTCTAACTCATTCAACCGCTTCATTGGTGGATTTGCTTTGTTTATGGCAACGGCTTATCAACCCCTAATGAGCGCGACGCGCTTTCACCTGAGCTGCATGCGCGCCTACCGCTCATCATACACGCGCTAATTCTGCTTATTTACTTTTACCAATTTTCACAATCATACTCGTATGTATGTATGTACGTCGAACGAGTGTTCACTTCGCTGCCAAATAGTAATCGCCTTTCATATTCAACCGTTATCAGCCACCCCCCAATAACGTAATTTGCCCATCGGCCCAGTTGTCTCGCCCTACAGCTGCTAGCCGCCCTCACTGCGCTCGTTTTGCGTGCGTACGCCACGTGCGCGTGGGAATTTTTCACTCGCACTCAAACTTCCAGTCGCTTAACAGTAACTTACTTTGTGTACTTTGGGGTGCGCTTTTGATTTTTTTTTTTGTTTTCTTTTGTATCTTTATTCATTCGCTAACTAAGTTGAATAATACTACCCTAGGATTATTGTTTCATGTGTGCATTTCCACTTTGTATTCAATTTCGATTTATTCGGCCTGAATGCGCTGTTTTGACAATGTTATTGTGGAGTGATTCCTTTCTTTTTTTTTTTGATGGGAGAATATTATTTCTCATCGGAATTGTTGCAGCTGTGTTTGCTCTTCATACAACTGCTCGATGGCTAATCAATTTGGAATGTGTTCTATGTAAATGTGTGCATCAATTTGATAGTCATATTTTATCATTCTCAGGACGAACGAGTGGACGCATGCCATTAATGTATGTATGTACAATCGGGATGTAAATTTTTGACATTTTATTGATCCCGCTATTTTCGAGATCTAAAAACAAAATCCCGGGACAATCCCGGGATCCCAAATTTTACGAAGTTTTGATTCGTAAATTTTAATTTGTCAAAAAAAATTTTACACATTATTGTATATATATTTTTTGGTCTTTTCAATCCCAAAAGAAAATAAACGCAAAATTTGACCAATATACAAAGTAATTTATTGTTCAAGTAAAAATATACGAGTACATATTTCGAACAGCAGCAATGCATATACAGTAAAAATATTTTTAATCACTATTTGAGACAAATATTAAACATTTAGTAAAAAAGAAATACATCAAGTAAAAATTTAACAAATCACCCATTCCATTTTGAGCGAGGCATAATTATTCCTTATATTGATCAAACTGCAATCTTAAAGAAATTCAAGCCTTAAGTGTGTTATTTATCGCCCCCATTACAGAAACTATAAATTTCTTTCACCAAACCTTCTGATAAATATTATGCCTTTCGATTAATTGACACTTGCGAACTGATCCTTAAAACTTGATGCAGTTTATCTTGGGGACTTTCTGCCTTAACCATCTCAAGCACCTCGTCGTTAATGTTAAATTTTTTACTCGAGCAGTATATTCTCCAGCTCATTTATAATGGCAAGGGCAGATCAAAGTTTTGAGGGCGTTAATAAGCCGGGCTATTTGTCGTATTGCGTTATCGTAATTTTATTATTGTGGTTGGGGAGATAGCACTGCGACCATAAGATCTATTGTGCCCCCTACTAGGATTAAAGAATTTCCTTTAGTCCAACCTCCGAGATAAATCTTAGTATTGAGCCTATGTCTCTGGAAGTTATCTCATCGTCCGTAATTTGATATTCGCCTAGACATTTTTGGCGTTTGTGCATCAATGCAGGGCACTTCTCAACGACGTGTTTAGAAGTTTCTTTCTCTTCCCTGCAGAATCTGCAACGTTCTTGCGAATATATTCCCAGTTTATTTAGGTGATAATCCAGCCTACAGTGTCCTGTAAGAATTCCTGTGCTCATTCTCAGGTTGTTCTTTGATAACCCTTGCATTCCCTAAATCTTGTTTGGTTGTAGCTACCCAAAAGGGATTTGGAATGTTCCAGACATGGTAGATTGTCCCAGTGTAATTTACTGAGGGCTTCCTCCTCTTTCCTCGTAGAGGCTGATAATGCCTTTTTCCGTTTCTCTGAAAATGGTTCTGGACCTATAAACGAGGTTGATGTCCCATTTTTTGCGAGCAAGATTTCAGCGTGATCTGGCACCCAAAAGAACACAGCCCCGGTTCGTTAGGCCAAGTGTGTTCAGCTTATCAAGACACTCCATCACCAGTTTTGAGGGCCTTGATGGCTGCTTGGCTGTCCGATATAATAGCAATATTCCGTCCCCGGTAGTTACGCTGGAGGTTAAACAATTTATTTTAAACGGCTTATTGCTGATTAATTTCATAAATACCACATACAATAATAAACGAAATTGCACAGTTATTTTAATAGCGAACTATAGAAATACGACAAATAACAGGAATTGTAAACTCTCTAAGAGATTTATGTATATTGCCCTTGAAGGGGAAATTTTTATGAATGATACAAAATTAAAAAAAAATTAATGTCTATTAAATTCACTGTTTTCAGCAATTCCGGGATTTGAATAGACTTATCCCGGAATCCGGCATTGACATGCCTAATATTAATGTGTATGTACATATGTATGATGGGAATATGAAAAATGCATTGCATAGAAGAAAACATGTGCATTACTCTCTTTACATTTATATATACGAAATAATACAAATCTCACTCAACCGTATAATTTGCTTCCAAAGCTATTTTTTAATATTTTTAAAAGCCATATTTCGACTTTTTAAACTAAATGATTCCTTCTTACAGTCAACCAAGCAGTCCATTATTCTTTTTTGACTTCAAAATGCAAGCAACTTAAAAAAAGTAGTAATTAGCTTAAAAGACCCAACATTCCTTCCAAATACTACCAATTAAAATCGCGCGTTTTAGCAGTTTTAACATAGAAAATGTCATTTTGTTTAGCATTTGCGACCTTTCACTTTATGAGGCAAATAATATCGAGTTCTCATAAGATGCAATAGGCAGAGGAGTAATTTTAATTGGGGATATGTCACTTCAAATACCAACACACAAGATCGCCAAATCTGAACATCAAGGCAAACTTTTTTAGGCTCAATAGAAAATTATACCCGCTAACTGCAGAATAAAAATCTTATTGAAGACATTAAAACAAGTATAATCTTTAAGGATTATCAGAGTAAAAAGTTTATAGAATTTAGTAAATAAGCAGAATTATAAGTAGTTTTAACATAAAATTAGACATTTTGTTAAGTTTTCTATTGGCCTTATAAATGAATAATAATTCACAATTTTATTGAGCTCGAGATCAGTTTATGGAAGATTTTTATTTGGAAAAACAACCACAGCTTTTTTATGGTAGAAGTTATAGTACTATTTCGGAAATCACCGCATTTTCTCATCAGACTTCTTTTTATTTAATTAATTACATATATTTATTATTCATCACCACTTTCGCAGGCTTTTAAGTAGGGACCTCGGAGTTGCAGAGCCAACAAGCTACATGCTGTGCTACGCCTGCCGAGTGGACGGTTGTGTTTATTCCATATTCCTTAAATAAAGCAACTACAAACAAGAGCAGGTAATCTGCCGCTATTTAAACTTGCTTATGTGGTTGTTGTTTGTGTTTTTAGGAATTCTTTATATTTAATTAGTTTTACTAATACATAACAGAGCTCAATAAAATTGTGGATAAAAATAGACAAATAAATATGGTTCCAACTTTCTACGAGTTGCATTAGATCTTTAACGAATGTAGAGCTTAGTACTTAAAGCTTTTTCTAACTAAATTTTTGACGACAGTTTCAGGAAAAGAAAGATAATGGGAGTTTTCGTTGGGTCAAAGGATGCAACTGGTATTTCGAGTTCTTTCGAAGTTTACAGAAAAAAAAAAAAAAAATTGCAATGATAATATTTTGGAGCGTAGTTTATCTAGTTAGCTCAGCTCGTTGTTATATCGAAATTCCCATTAAATTTAGGATATGCACCTTGATGCGGTATCACAAATCGAATACCAACAACTTAGCGCCGACTCTGAATGACAAATGATTTGGATAGGAAACTTTTTCATTACAGAAATACACTCACTTATTATTTTTAATGTTACAAATCGCGGTCGAGATTTGAACTCGACAGCATGCGCCGCTTTGTCGGCCGAGAAGCAATGGGTGTACTCTAAATACAAATTTTGGTAAATTTTTCCGCGCACTTTGCACATTCGTTTCACTTGTTGATTTATTGGCTTTTAAAGCGCCAACTAGTGTCTCAGTCTTCTACTTAGTTTGCAATAGTTTTGTATTAGACGCATGTGTTTGCAACCAGTTTCGTGTGGCACACAAACATGCTACACGTGCTGGTAAGTATGTAGCTATAGAGGCGCATTAAAATTCTTACGTTAACTCAAAAGACAAATACATACAAATCAAATAACTAAATGTAAAATGCACAAACAGGAAATTGCAAAATAGCTAAGCACATAGACAAAAAAGAACCAAAATAAATGGGAATGTTCACGAATTTATAAGCAAATAGCAAATCAAATAAATACTTAGTTGAAAAGCGAGTGCGACTAAGTGCGTGAGTGTGCGAACGATAAGAGGTGTCAAAATCAGCGTGCGGCAGAAATTCTGGTCAGTTACGCATGCGCAAGAGACGCTCAGCGTAAAGTAGCAGCAATTAGTTTGCGATGGAAACCAAACACTTGCTGATATATGTACATACATATGTACATACTTATGTATGTACTTATGATTTCTTGCTTCAAGCAGCAACAATGCTCATACTTTTAATATGCGTGGCGAGACGAGTTAATTGCGGAGCTGTATAAAAGTTGACAACTGGATTGGCGCGCCTGCGGCCCACTTGGTGCGAAAAAATATTAGTTTTTGCAACTGTCGCATTTGGCTTATCAGCGTGATAGGCTTTGAAACGCAGAAAATACTACAGGTATTCCACCTGTGCGTCAGCCGAACAAACATGTTACCCTCGTATGTAATTATGTAGAGGTTGTATGTGCATACATAAAAGTAAGTCAATATGTATTTAGCTACCTGTTGCAATAAAACGCTCCAAATTGCGGAAATGTTGATGATACTACAATATGCAAGCGTTCGATGCTTATCGCCTTGGCAGTGCGGCTGCGCAATTAATTGCGTGCAATTAAGCGTGCAAGACGCAGCAACAAGTGGCAAGCAAAGTGGCAATAACAACATCCTGTCACTGCACTCCAATGGCTGCCCATCTTTAGCGCTGCAGCTACTGTCAACAGCATCTGAATGCCATGTTTAGCTTTGGTGGTGGGTAAAAGTGTTGCTGCAGCCCACTGTCATTATCAGTCAACGACACTCATCCATTTCGTATGCGTTGGACTTGAAAATGTGCGGCGACATTTCGCCAAACCGACAGCCAACAAGCAAAGAGCTAACAACGAGAGTCAAGTGTTGCAAATATTGTGCTGCTGCTTAACTTGCACTTGTAGACGTACTCGTATGAAGGTACATACATACATACATATGTACATACTCGTATGTACATAAGAGTACATGTTTTGGCTTCTGCATGCCACTTTTGTTGATTATTCGGGCCGCTGTCTGCAGCTGTCGACGTTTGAGAAAAAGTTGAGAAAATTGATGATTTCAATTAAGAAAAGAAGTCACAATATTGTAGTAACATACAACAGATTTTTTCAATCAATTTTTTTATTTTAACTCGTATGTACATATGTGGTAATATTGGCAGTGAACAATTCGCCGAGTGACAGCAACAACCAATGGCACGCTCAGTAGTAGCATTGGCAATGGTTGTAGGCTAGCACAGCTACGCTTGCGGTTGCTGTTACGGCTACAACTGTCGCTCGTAATTAGGTGATTTTCAAATTGGAAAAACATGTTTCAAGTTGTCGTCTGGCTGCTGCAATCTCGCTACCTTCTTCTTGTCACATATCACAGCATCAGGTGGCACATTTGTCAGTGCCAAATTTTTGTGGTAGCTTAAAGATATTCGTCGTCATCGTCGTCATCGTCGATGCCATCATTGTCATCTTTAAGCAAGGTGGTGTTTTTTTTTTATAACGCTTTTTTAAATTCTACATATCTTGCGCTCTTTTGATTAATTTTATTTTTTAACATTTTTCTGCTATTGTCAAATCTTGAATATTGCAGCTGGCTTCCATCGCGTACCACGGCGTCTTTCGCTTATCAACGACGTGGTTCATTAGCGTCCACATGGGAACAAAGAATTTTGTGTATTTGCTGTCATTTGCAAATCATAATTTTTTTTTCAAATTGCCTCAAAAAAATTAACACTACAGATTTTAAATGAAAAATTATTCTGAAGCTAATTAAAATAAAGAATAATGTAAAGGTCTTCGTATTTTCAGGTGTCGAAAGAGCTTACTATGTACACATGTACATACATATGTATGTATTACATACCATATGTGTGTGCGTTGTCTTTTTTCGAACAAAATAAAGAATTGGTACCGTTTAGCTAAAAGAAGTAGAAGTTGGGCGTCTTTGATTTGATTTCAACGGTATAAATATTTTTTGAGCAAATGAAGAGGGGAGGCGTTAGGGAAGGGTAAAAGGGGAATTTTTAATATTTTTAAAAGCGTGTACTTCAAATATCTAATATTGGACATTTTAACTGATATAAATATTTGCATATGTATGTATGTAGTATGTATATGTATGTATATCGAGAAAAACAAAAAAAAATTAAATAATGCCCATTTTCTTAATAAAAAATATATTTAAAAAAATGCACCTTAAGATTCAGTAGAAGAAGACGGACTACGTCTTTTCTTATTATTTTCTAGCTCAACGGGCCCTATTCTGTACTTATGCTCTTTTTTATAGAGTTAAAAATCTCAAGAATTCGCAACAATTGAAATCGACTTAATTTGAGATATTTTTTCAAAGGATTTTTAATTAAACATCTTACACCTTAGTTCATAAAACAAAATAGTTTTGCAGTCAAATTCATAAAAATATAATTTGTTTGAAATGATTTATAAATGTACTACAAGACAACGGATTAGTTTTCATTTATCATTCAAATAATTTTGAATAAGGAATTAAAATTTGTTTTCTTATTTATCCATCATTCAATTATTCATTTAAATAATTTTGAATAAAAAATTGTAAATATCTAATTATTCATCATTTTAATATCGAATAAAAATGTATTATTTTTCCGTCATTCAGTTAATTAGTTTTATTATAACTGCCGTCCCTGGTACAAATTACATTTGTATGTACATATGTATGTATGTACATACATACATATATTTTCCATATCGAAAAACGAAATTAATCTAAAGTGTTCGCCAATCAATCGACTTAACATTATTTTTTCCCCTTCATTTAAGTAACCTTCTCCTTACTCTACAACCAAAATCACCCCTTAAGAGGATGGCAGTTATTTCGCCTGTTAAACTCTACTACGATTCTCCACCCCAAATTTTAACAGTAGTCATCACTCCACTTTGCCCCTTTACTTTCTACGCTACCCCTAAGATAACATGCATTCTTCCGCTATTACTGATTTCTCCAATGTTAAACATATTCCCCGTCACTCTCCACTGCACACTACATCACACAACCCCTACCGCTGTTAAGCTCACAGAGTGGGGAAACCTGGTGGAGAGTTCTCAAGAGAAGAGCACTCAACCAAATCGAAGTTTGTAGAAACGAATCGACCAGTCAACGAGCCAACATGCTTAGCAAAACGAACTTGGCCAACACGAAGCTGGTAGACGGCCGATCACTTGAGCTTACGATCGGCAGCCAGCAGCACAAGATGACTTGACAAATGTTAGCACCACAAGTGTGCTGGTGAGGCGCTAATGCAGCTGACTAGCCGACCAAATGGCCAAGTACCAAGCAATCATGCGGAAATGAGCGCATGTGGATCGCCAGAGTGATTGCAGTGGCGGTGGCTTAGCATATCAGCATTGGCGATCAGTGGATTAGCTGATGAGTTGGTTTGGGGCGACGCAGCAAGCGATTAAGCGAACGATCGTGCGATTGGATGTATTGCACTGCGAGTATAGGCCTGCCCAGCCATCAATCCGTTGCATGGTCAAGCGACCTTTCGACAACCTTGTGTACACTTTTTGCACACAAGTGTATGCGTTTGTTTGTGCATTTTATGTAGCTAGTTGCCGTTGTTGTAGCCCCCCCCCCCCTTTTATTACCCGTGATTGCATTGCAATTGCAAATTTGGTGGCGCACAATAGGGATCGTGGATCAATTACATTGTTGCTATACCTTATATTGTGCTGTTGTACTTTTCTCTATCATTACTTTATGTTTTTTTTTAATTTTTACAGCCGGAACGACCTTTTGATCTGTTTCAGTCAATTCAATTGTTGATTTTCGATTTATTTTTTGCTGATTGCAGCATGCAAAATTGCTTGCGCTTGCAAAATAAAAGAGAGAGAGAGAGAGGGATATGAATACATTGCAGTAACAATAGTAGCAGCCACAGCACCAGCAGCAGGCACCGCAGTAAAAGCAAATCACTATGCATTATCGGTTGGACCTTTTGGTCGGATCGTGTTGGATCGTTGTTGTAATATAATCAGTAGCTTTGATGCACTGGCTCTTCTTCGTGATTTGCTGTGTTTGGTAATGCTGTTTTTGTTTTTGTTATCGTTATTGTTATGATGTTGCTCTGTTCTATGCGGCGTATTAAAGAAATCAATCCGACTTTTATTTTTAGTAGCCACATCAACGTGGCCTTTGTGGTTTTTGCTTGGATTTTCGCTGAATTTACACACAAACAAATTGGCTCCGGGTTTGACGAATTTTTTTCAGTTTTTTTCTTCTTTTTAATATTGTACGTACATACATAAATAATACACATTCTTCAGCTGTAGCCGGGCGAAAGTAAGGGGTGTTATGGGTCTTGAACCCACACTTATTCTTCCGTTAGATACATTGTTCATTATGTTACTTCCATTTTTGTCTATTCATGCTTTTGAAACATTTTAAATTGCAAAATTTGTTTTTTTTTGGAACATAACACTGCATTACAAAAACGAGCTTTAGTTCTGTCCCATGAACCAAATATAATTTTTCGGAAAGGGGAGAAAAAATATAAATACACGTGTATCGGCGATTTGCATGTACAAGTAAAAAAAATTTTTTTTTTCAAAAAAAAATTCTAGGAAAATCTGAGAATTTATAAAAATCAATTTTTTTTTTAAATATGACGTGATACGATGACGAGTCTGCCTGCAAAAATTCAGCTCGATTGGATCACGGAAAAAAGGTTAAAAATCGGTTAAAAGGGTAAAAAGGGTTAAAAAAAAAAATTCTGACGTGTACATGAAAATCGCCGATACACGTGTATTTTTATTTTTTCTCCCCTTTCCGAAAAATTATATTTGGTTCATAGGACAGAATGTGTGTAACATGGTGTAATAAAACATAGGCGAAATATTTTTAAGAAGTGCTGCAAAAGTGAAATGATAAAAACACGAAAAGTGAGCCGATGGAATATAATAATATTTATAATTTGTGGCTTACACTTCGTCGATCAGAGTTTGACCAAGCCCTACCATTTTTTTAATTTGCTTTATTTTGTTGTACCAGTTATGATGCCGACATCAAATAGCATATGCTTTCTTATGTGAAACTTTTCATAATAGAAATACGCTCGGAGGTTTGCCATTTCCTGCCGAGGGCTAACGCTATTGGAAAATGCTTTTCTTATGATCTTGATTTTACTTGCCCTGGCTAAGATTGGAACCCTGAACTTCAGCGGCATAATGCATTTTTTCATACGCTACCACAGCGGCCGCCAAAATCTTTTTCGTTGCACTTGTTCACTTAGAATTTAAACGTCAATACTTTTTGTGTTACGGTTTTAATAACGCTTTATCCACTTACATATGTTAATGAGCTAGAGGCTAGTTTTTTTTTATTTCTGGAATATTTTAGGACCTCTAAAGGTAACTAGCTTATGCCACGATAAGAGCTGTCCGACGAGTTGTCCATCTGCTGACCTATGGGTCCACAATCGGCTTGTGAAGATAATTTCATTGAAATAGATTTTTAATTATATTTTCTTTGATTTGCATCACCCCCACTCAGAAATTTTTTCGCCCGCTTCTGCTTTAAAGTGTATCGAATGGAAAAGTTTTTAACATAGGTACATAGGTGCAGGTCATTGGAGCCAACTGAATATAAGCACTATGCCCTATGGTGCATATTCCAAGTTTCTGCTCACTGCAGGTTAGCGATCTCAGGTGCACACGTGTCGGCATTCATTAAACTTATTGACGTACTGGACAATTATGGTATGTACATGTTTGTATGTACATAAGTACGACTGTGAGAATTCGTGATCGCGTAAAGATCAGCATGGTGTGATCTGCATTTCATGCCTTATTTTAGCCACACTCATCTTCATATTTATGTACAAGCGCCCTAATATATACATATGTATGTATGTATCCACATTACAGACGCTGCTTCCACGAAAACCCATATGCCAGCGGTCGAACGCACCTGTAATTATTTTATAGAAATCATTAGGACAGCAACACGATCTTTAGTCGCTCATAGCTCAACCTTAATTGATGTAAAACGAAGAAAAAATTCAAATGAAAAGGCAGTTTAAAGATTTCTACCAGCCACTTGCGCTTAACTTTCAGTGAAACGGAAAAAAATTGTCGCCGCCGGTCATCAATTAATAACGAATCACGAAAACAAATTACGCCACGTTGCCGCAGCGACAGGCATAAAGAAAAAGAAGAAGCGACATAAGAAAAAATCCAAAAACCAAATGGTTGCAACATTAGCATACATTTCTATAGCAACGACGACGATGGTCAGACCGTGGCGGCGCGCGCTGAATGCACCCAAACAACCGACGTCAGTGCATGCAGCCTCGGCAATAAAACAAATTAAATGTTTATTAAATGACGCGCAATTTACACCAGTAAATGTCAAAATGAGAAGAAAAAAGAAGAAAAACACTGAAGCGCTGTGGTGCGGCCAAGGGATCCGGTTGCTCGATAGACAATTACAAATGTTGCAAGCGGCCAACAACACGGCGATCTGTGTCTGGTCAAAAGTGAGCACCTCACCCCAGTGACCAATCGATCTGTTCGACGTTGTGGCGCTGCAACGTCACCCAGTGCCAGCACCAGCAGTAAACGAGCGCATAAGTCGCCTACAGACGGTAGGCGGCAGCAGCCGTGGCAGCGTCAGCCGTCAGCTTCTCAGTTTGTGCCAGTCCAGTGCGCTTAATATCAAAATCACGTTATTGGTTGTTGGCTGCCAGCAACGATTTGGTTGTTGCATAGCTTGCTTTGGCTAATCGCTGCAGTGCTGACTGGCGCTCGTTGACTCGATGCCACTCCACCACCACCACCACCACCACCAGCCAGCCGCGCGCGTTGCTGCATAAGTTGTGTGCTGCGCGTATAAAATTACCTCTTTCGAGGTCATGGGAAAATATGAAGCGAGTTTGGTTGGCTACAGCTGACTGCTTTTCTTTCAGTTGCAATTTTTCGTTTAGCATTTGCTTTTTTTTTTTTCGGAATAACTTTGTTGCAACAATACTTATTGTTGATTGTTGTTTTTGGTAAATATGCAAATATCATTTTATACGTTCACCATCGGATTTGTATTTGAAATGTGGCAAAAGCATGAAATTGAGATCTCAATTTGGCTGGTGAATAGTTTTGTTGTGTTTTGTTTTTTTTTTTTTTTTACTTTTAAGCTTATTTTATTAAGGTGTAGCTTAGGAATTTCGGCTTTTCGGTTTATAATGGTGTTACTTTTGGTTGCAAATTGGTATGTCTAACAAGTACTGTAACTCGCTGTCGAAATTATTGATGGTTAAATTAATATGAACTTCTATTATTGTGAGACACAATATTATAATGAATTAATTCATTTGAGTTTCGCAAACTCTTTTTTTGATTTTATTTCTTAAGCAATTTGTAATCAATACAGGTTCTTTGATTCCATTTCCAATTCTCTTACTTGTACTTCGTTAGATAAAAGCTTCCGTAAAGAAATTGGCAATTTTAAAACCGTAGAAATTTATGACTCGCACATAATACGAGTATATAAAATTTAAAGATCAAAGTTTTCGTCTTTGTAACACATGTCCATATGTATCTCTTTCATGGGCAACTTTTATTTTTTTTAATTTATTTAATTCTTTATTACGGTCTGCTCACCTAAAATTTCAAAAATATACATGTATAACATACTCATACAAATGTATTTATTCAAAAATTAAATTATTAGGTACAATGTTTTTTATAAAAACTAAAACGTATTATAAGTAAGAAGCGTATTTTTACAATCACATATTCATTGACATAGTACACATTTATACACATTTTTATTTTATAGCAATATAATTTGTAATTTCTGTCGATAAGAATTTTATTATTGACGATGTCGGAATGGACGAGATTCCGATCATCATCGCATCTGCCCTATGGCGGCGACAGGTGGTCTGAGTTAAATTGAAGAGTTCCAGAGCCATACTGATTATATAATTCTTTTTCAGTTATAACAGACTTTTTGATGAGTTATGTACATAATTTTTCCGCTGGCGGAACGGACGAGATTCCATGCAGCATCGCGGTTTATTTTTCAGATGTACAAGCTTTTTAATCAGCAACACCTTATATAAGCTGTCGGAATGGACGATATTCCGACGCAGATGGTTTATTTCGCAGGTATAACAGACTTTTTGTTTAGTAGTATCTTATTTAAGCTGTCGGAATGGACGAGATTCCAAGTAACTTACATACGTGTTTAAACCGGTCGGTTGGAAAGGACTAGTTTCCAAGCCAAACTTTTATTGGGTTCTTTTGGCATAGGTGATTTAGTTCCAGAATTGCTCTGGTGAAACGGATAGAAAGGACTTGTTTTCATGCCGAACCATTTTATCTAATAGGTAATGTTCTGCAGTTATCAGCTAGTAGCCTCTTGAAGGTAGTAATGTTCTTACAATTTCTTATTAAATTTGGTAGCTCATTAAAACATTTCAATCCTTTGTAAAAAATGTGTTTCTTATCAACTTCTGTTTTGTATAGTGATAGCCTGTAACTATTATTTTCCCTGAGTAAATGCGAGTGCGTTTCATTTATGTTTCGAAGAATATCATTTAAATAATAAACAACCAATACAAAGCTTCAATCATTTCCTGTATAGGTGTATCGTAACGCTTATTTAATATAAATAGAGCTAATCAATTTGTGTGTCGCTAGCAATAAAAAAGATCATTGGACATTATATAAAGTGCGGCTCAATTATAGATCTGTATATAAGGGTTTTATATCTTCTTTCTAAGTACTTACACGATCTTTTTATAAGACCAATTTTTTTCGCAATTTTATTAACTGCATATTCAATGTGATCCGCAAATTTTAACTTACTATCTATATATGTATGTATATACCTAGATACTTAATGACATTTACTTCTTCGATTCTGTCATCCTTTATTTTTAAGCTGTAGCTTACTGAGTTAACATTAAATGCACTTTGTCTTTTTCACATTAAGTTTAAGTTTATTTACTCACAGCCACTTATATAAGCAGTCAAGATTTTCCTGCATCTGTGCCATTGCATTAGTGCCATTGCATATGCGACTTCGTTTAGCAGTGTTGTCTATCCACACACAATTAGTAATCAATTACACTGGCCAACAAAAAACAAAAAATTGGTTATTTCCTGTTGTTTTTTTTTTTTTTTTCTATATCAAATTTACACGTATTTTTTAAATATCTCAAGAATTTTTCTCTAACAGCTTTTGTTTTTGAGTTACAGCTAACTAGCCACATTTACTATTTTTACTTAAATTCGCCTTTTTTATTGGACTATTTCAGTATTTTGTTGTTTATTTCGATATAGTTTCGTCTAGAAAATGTTGTGTGCTTAATCCTAGTTGGTTTTGCTATATTTGTGGTGAATATGTATTTGGAAAATATTGAAAACCAATATCATCGGGCTTTGTAAAAACTGCGTATCATCAATACTTTAAAATAAAATTGTGTAATCAGGACAAGCCATGGGCTCCTTATATTGTATACCGGAAATGTATTTTATGACTACGGTTATGGTCCAGTGAAAAAAGATGTAGTAATGTTCGTAACCCTCATGATTTGGCGAGAATCTCGAAAGCATTATGACGATTGCAACTTCTGCGTTGTGAAAACAAACTAAAATAAATAAATTATCAACAAGAAATTAGTTTGAAATACACTTTCAAGAGCTTTTATGACTCCTGTCTCGAAATTTACACGTAAATTTATAGTCCAACATACAGACATTCATGTGAAATATCGCAGCAACCCAATTAACATACTGCAATTAATAGAGTTTAGCTAAACAAGCACAGTAGCGCGGCGTCGCGCACAGCAATTGTACTCGTGGATTTGAAGTGCGTATTGCCACAGTCGTCGTTGATTATGTTTGCTCGCGTAAATTATTTCCATTCAAGTAAAATTCCTCGAGTGGTATGCGGTGGACAGGCGTTGTACTAACTAACCAAACAACAAATCAATAATCTTAGCAGTTAACCAGCAAGTGTAACTTAATATCGCAAGCAGCTTGCAATCGATGCATAAATTATTGACAAAAAATTTCGTTTTGTTTGCACACTTTTATTTTGACATAATTGTGTCGCTTTAATTATTTAAATGTGTTTTATTTAATTGGAAAATTATTATTTCAACTGTTAAATGAGCAATTACTAGCAAATACAAGCTCGTAAATGTGTAGCAACAGAGGGCGAATGGCCAAGTGGTAGATTGTGTCAATGCGCACGCGCATAAAGGGTAGGTTGAGCCAGTTGTTGCCATACATACATACATAAGTAAATATGTATGTACATACTATAAATGTATGTATGTATGTATATGTGGATGTGTATTTACAAGCTTACATGCTACAATTACACACATAATTAATTTTTTTAATTACATAGTAACTTTGTAAAGCTAATAAAAAGGTTTCACAGTTACATTTACCCATTGACAAGTGGGTGTGCCAGCTGACCGTTAAAATATGCAGCATGCAGCAAGTGCAATAAAATATAGATTTATGTGCTTGTTATGTTATAAATTGTTGATGTTAATCCATTCATTTGCTTCTCAGTGAAGTTTGCATAAAATGTAATGAAAAGGAAGAAATAGTGATTAGTTTTGTAAAAACTTAGTGTGCTGTCAATGCAACGAATGGAATGCAATTGCCAATTAAGCATTTTTTTTAAATACATATGTATTAGCTCGATGTCATGGTAGTTATTGAGTTTAAATTCTTTAAAAGTTTACAAACGTATGTACGAGTATGTATGTATGGGTGTTCATGCAACTATATTAGAGCAGTAGGCAAATTTCTATGGCTAGCAATGTCTCACGATAGTTATTGAAACGTTTGGCAATGTAAGTAGAATGATTCAATAGAGTAAGAGATAATTTGCTAATATTCAAAGGACAATTGGTTTCTCTTTTTAGCCACAGTCGCTGCTCTTGTTGCCATGCTACTCGTTTATTTAGGCCGTCATATTCGGAAAGCCCCTTTAGGGTAATTGTAAGTTGAAAGACATGTCTTTTAATTAAATTTTAATACATTTTTTTCCCCATTTCAGTTAAGCCATTCAATCTTCTGGAGCAATAGCCCAGCAAGAAATTAAAACCCAATAAATATATTTGGAGAGACAAAGGACCATTTTCACAACTAGCCTGTTACGCTCACAGCTCATCACACTGATTGTGAGAACAATCCTTAAATTTTGTTTCTTAACATTATCAACTACATAGAGTATCATGGCGATCCCGGCAAAAGTACTTGTTTTGGTATGAAAATAGATGTTGTTCTTAACTTGAGAGAAAGAAAGCTCTCAACTTATTCTCCGAGCAACGTTGGTCTCTGCAATACTGAAATAAAAATGAATCAATAGTTTTATTATTTTAATTGAATAAATTTCTTATTTGTTTCTTTAGACAAAATTTTCGATCTCAACATGTATAGGAATGTGAGAACTACAAATGTCTCCGATTCTCGTCAAGTTAATGATTTGAGAAGCATGTTGAATATCTGCTTAAGAACTACAAATTTATCAAAATTTCATTAAGGTTCGAAAATCGTTTGATAATGACATTGGAATTCAACCCAAAAACTAAAAATTTCCGCAAGGTAGCATATTTAACAATTGTAGAATGATGTTGCGAACAACAAAATTTGTCAAGGACAGAAAAA
The DNA here is from genome assembly GCA_963971545.1 of Philophylla caesio. Classification (NCBI taxonomy): domain Eukaryota; kingdom Metazoa; phylum Arthropoda; class Insecta; order Diptera; family Tephritidae; genus Philophylla; species Philophylla caesio. Next base: position 101,330,666 of record OZ020608.1, on the reverse strand, counting down.
TAATTTTTCGATATTGTTTAATTTAGTGATGTAGCTATCACTTCAACAAGACGACATTAAAATCCAGAAAAAATATTCTTACATATAAATTAATAAACTATGAATTTATAAACTTTTTAGGTATCAATTTTGCCAAAATTTGCGAGAATTGTCAAAAAAAAATCGGGTTTTAAAGATTTGGCAAAAATTTGTATATAAAAAAAAATAGTTTTTTTTTAAATGGAAAAAATGTTGATATTTGACAAGATAAAGAAGAAAACAATATGGAAAAAATGTGTTTTTACAAACTTTATTACAAGCAAAATATATGGAAATACATTTCTGGAAAAATTTTCCGACACTTCCCTTTTAAAAAATTTATTCATTTGTAGATTGTAAAAGCTTAAATTTTTGAGAAATAAACTAGTTTTTGGACGTTGTTGGGCACTTAAATTTTAGAAAAATTCGTTTATACATATATATTTTGTAATTTTTTCTGATGATCTTTCGCATTTTCTGTTCATAATATTTAAACCAAAATGTTGTCTATTTAGCTTCAATAATAGTTGCAAACGAATAATTTTCAAGATAATTATCTGATTCTTTGAAAAAATGTCAAAGCAAAAAAAAACCATACATTACTCATTGTGCAACATAATAATAATAAAAAATTGGCGCTTTGTGCAACATGGATTGGTTAACACAGGTTTTAAAGTCTTAATTATGTTTTGGGCTTTAAAATGTAAGGTTTTTAGTGACCTTTTGCCTTCTACTCTTACCAAAATAAAATACAAATCTTTACTTAACTCCTTTAAATCCCATAACAACTTTCCCAGCTGTCTCGACAGCTTCGCGAGAATTTCTTCAGAAGACAAACGCACGTGCAAAGCATCGCTTAAGAAAAGAGCTAAGGAAATGTTGTCAAGCATTGTTCTTGTCGCTTTGTAATAGGAATTTTTATTATAGAAAAAATCATTGCGGTCGAGTCTGTGGTTGTCAATTGCAATTTTCCATGCAGCACAGAGAGACGTTTCACAGAATTTCTCACGCTGTGATTGCAGTAAACAGAGGAAGAAGCAGAAGCAGAAAGCAAAAGCATGCACCAACAGCAATATTGATAGTAACACACTTGTAACTACGCAGGCGCAACAACATTTTTACAAACAATGTGCCTACCGGTATTTACAAGCTGACAGAAGCTGCATCTAACGCTTCTGCTATTTACAACAAACATACTCGTAAACATAAAAACAATTGTGAATAGCTGACTGCTTGTTAGCTAAATATGTGGCGATGCAACACAGTAGTCAAATGTAGAAGCAACAAGCTGTCAACGTTATCAGCAAATGTGAATAAAAACTGTGAGCAACTCGTAATTCAACTGACATGGGTAGAGCAGCAGTTGAGAAACTTGGAAGCGCTTGAATGCTACAACAAACTTTCTTAGCAACAAACTACCAACAGCAATTAAAGTACTTCTGTATTTGTATTCGAAATTTTAGTTGTTGTTGTTGCTGCATAGATAATCTAGTTGCTTTTAACAAAGTTCACTGCAGGGAACTTTAGGAGACCTCCAGTCAGCCGATTGAGCTTTTGATGCCGCCTGAATCTTACTGATGCTAAACAACCGTGTTGGAATGTGGTACGCCCGTATATTTTAGCTTAAAAATGTAAGATTCTAGTGGCGTTGATAAAAAAGAAGATAAAATGATAAGGCATTTCTTCGGTATTGTCAGTTAGTAACAAAAATTAGCCACCGAAATTGCACTTATTAAAATTTTTTTTATGCTAAATTGCATAAAGTTTTAATGAGTTCTATAGAAAGTATTTAACTTTTTGTCGACAATCCAACCAACAAGTGTTGAGGCGCAGCAGGGCTACTTTGCATTTTGATCAAAATAAGGTCTACTTCTGGGAATGGGTGATGTATTTTATTTTTAGTTGATGTATTTCTTTTTTTACTGAATGGTAATATATTAGTATTTAATATTAGTCTCAAGCAGTGATTAAAAATAACTTTACTTTATGCAGTTGCATTTGCTTCTGTACCAAATATTTGTATTTGTACTTGAAGTATAAATTATATTCTATGTGTGTCAAAATTTATATTTATTTCTTTTTTTTCTTGAAAAGACCATTACAACATACACGACTTACAACAAATCGTCTTTCTTTGTTATATTAATGTTATTTTGTATACTTCTATAATACAACGAATACAGATGTGTTTTATTTTCGTGCAAATTTAAAATTACGAACCAAAACTTCGTGGAATTGGGGATCCCGGTATTGTCCCGGGATTTATTTTTCAGATCTCGAAAATCAACAATATGCCCGAAATTGACATTCCTAATTCCAATATTGCCCGAAAGGTAAGCTATGTACCATTCATATTGGCAACAAACGCGCTGCTGTATATTCGCGAAGATTCACAATTTAAATGCGCTGAAAATATGCACGACAACAACGATGATGTCCAATTACCTTGCCTGAAAAAGAAAACGAAAACATTCAGCAGACAAGAAACGGCGAGCTAGATTAATAAGAGTAACGAACAAAGGTGAGGCTAAGCGCGGGCCAACAGTTCCGACCCTTAGTAAACTCGCATGGCATCCATAGACAACAACGACATGTGACTTATGATTAGAATCACGGCGTGACGTGGGCCATATGACCGTGAGACGAGGCGTCTTCAGAGTAGTCTGCAAAAGTGGCGGGGAGCCATGCAATAGAAAATAAAATCAAAGCAGTTGTGAGCACATGCATGAACTTGCTGCAGTAAACAATGTTGGTGCGAGCTAATGAAGCGAAGAGTTTTAGTACTCATCCTGTTGTCTAGATTGTTTGCAAAATCTAGCCTACCTCACTCTAGCTGATGAGTTCAGCTGATTAATTTCCATGCAAGGCGGTGAAGACAACTATCAAGTATGTATGTATATATTGAATTTCAGCTGCTAATACGAATACTTTGCAAGCAGATGAGATATGAGATGAGTTGGGTGCTAAGGAATCGGTAATTTGGGTGATAGCTCTAAATGTTTGTTGGGAGCAGCGACTTACAACTTAACTAGATACAGTAAGCCAACGAGAATATTCATTGCCAAAAAGGCATAACCTTTTGCGTAGCTTACCACTTTTCTAAATTTTGCAGCAAAGTTTTTAAGCAAAAAATGCATTTATGATAAATTTAATATTACTGCATCACTGTTTTTTTTTTTTGCCTTATACAGATTTTCTTTATTCATTGACCTTTGATTTTGTGATTGAGTGAATTTCGGTAAGTTTTGCAAAAAAATAAATGTTATTTCATTATAATATTACAACTTTTCATTTGAAACATCTCATATTATTTAAACATTGGCATTTTCTGGCCCAGAAGCTCATGAGTAAATACCAGTTTTGTTTTTATTTGTTTAAATACATCAATGATAAATCCCTTTATTTGCAAGAGCTCCAGTTGCAAGAGCTCCAGTGAAGAGGAAAGGCGCCTAATATGGAATATGTTCCAGGGCGGGAAAAATATTAGTGAAATTGCCCGTTGCATTAGAAGTTCGCGGAAAAAAATTCAAAACGCTCTCAGATATTATCCTGACAATAAATCATTTGCAAATAAAAAGAGATCTCGATGCAGAAAGACCACAAAAAAAAAGCAGGCGCTTAAAGATCCCTTTGCAACTTCCTCACAAATACGAGCTACAACGCAGAAGGAATATGGCTTAAACATTGCCAGCAGAACTTTTAAACAGCGGCTTTTGGAAAACCACCTTCGGTGATGTAAAAGTTTACACAATAATCGGAAGGTGAGATTGGAATTTGTCAGATTGCATAGGGATTCTCCTCTTTCGTTCTGGAATTCTGTATTTTGGAGCACCGAATCTAAATTCAACCCACACGGGCCTTATGTGCGACGCCCTCCAAATAAAGAATTGGACCGGAATTTATGGGCAGTTAATTAACAGGAATGACAGAGAATTCCCAATGACATCTGCGCGTGTCATCTATGCCAAGAAAATGTACATCCGGAATTTCGCAAAATGGAAAAGCAACTAAATATTGAGTAAGCATAAACCCATACTTTTCTTTTTTCAAATTACTTTCAAAATTGTAAAATATTTGTTTACTCTTTTTCGGCCAATTTGCTTCTATATGTTTTGTTTTTATTACTGATTTGTTACTAAATACCTATGTATACTTCAATTTCTTCTCGATATTTTTATGCTTTCCTTTAATTTTCTGATAATTAGTGCATATGGAAGGGAGTGCTAATTAGTGTGCCACCCCTGTATGTTTAGATGTTGTTACTCAATTAAGCAAAAGCGGCTCAACGATTTGGAATGAAATTAAGCAGGAAGACTGCTTATAATCTGAATTGAAAAATATAATGATATAGGAATGGCACTTCCCATGCATGTTAAATTTGCGATCGACTGATGGAAAAAGGTTTCATGTTAATAGAGGAAACTATAGGTTTTTGAAAAAAAGGGTGCTCCCTCCCAAACATTTCGAAATACATTTTTTCTTAGTTTTTATAATTAAAAAAATTTTAAAATAGATACTATTATAATAAGTATTTTATTTAGTACTTTTCTACTACCTTCTTCGCAAAAACGGATCACATTCTTCCCCCTTTCTGCTTACTTCCAAAATACAACTATTGATTAAGGAGTGTCAGAATTTAGCTGGTACTAATTACAGCACGTTTTATAATTGATTCCTACCTCGACTCATGCTGCGCCAAACGGATTCAAATACGAGTATAATCCACAATTTTTGAATTCTGACAGGCAAAACGTTAGTGGTGAAACGCCAAGTTTTGACGCAAGGCCACACTCGCAAAGCAAGAGGACCTTACTCGTTTATGTGAAATCCCCCTCGAAAAAAATGAGTTTTCATTCTTAACCTCCCACAGTAGATATGTGGAAGGTATGAATTTCTAGTTAAGAGTGTAGTTAATGGCAATTCTGAACTTGTGCACTTTTTTTTGTTAGTTTGCTTATTTAGGTCAAATCGTGCAGTCGATTTTAAGCGTACACCCAGTGAACTAGAAATGTCATATGAAAAGTTAATTAATCCGCTAAATGGCAAGCAGTCGATAATCTGCAATGCCTTGAAATTATGCAAATGATTAGTTAACAATCAGCTACTTTACTCGCATTCAACCATTTGCTCACTGTGTAATTTTCACTCGCTTCTCAAGTGCCGTTGCCACAAACGAGGAAAATAGTCGTTGTGATTACGTGAAAATAAGCGGAGTAGCAAATGTGCTGTTAATAAAAAAAAATATCAAATGGAAACTTGAACGTGCGCATAATCCACTAATGGCTAATAAGAATGTTCTTAAGTGCCCATTGTTGTCGGCTTTTACTTTCCATTCAACTGTGTGTCTGTTATGTACATGTGAAAGCTGTCTGCCGAACGGAGCGGCGCATCTTTCACATCCTACAGCCACTAACCAGAGAGCCTATGCAGCTGTGCGCTACATGGACAGGTACATATTGTCAATTTTAAATGGCCAAAAATGGGCAAACAAGAAGTCAGATAGCAACATACTTGTCTGATCTGGCTAGATATCTAAGTATGTATGTATGTAGATATGTATGTACACACTCGTACACCGCTGGTTTGCTGTTGTCGATAGTGTGCGGAATTTTGCTGTCGAAATTATTAAATACTTACAAACGTATTTTGTCCACTTATAGTATGATTATGTGCAGAGATGCTCAGGATTTTGCGCCACAATGCTAGTACACTTTGTAGTTGTGTAGATCGCCGATCGACCTGTCTGCGGCATTTCCTTAAAAGGTGGATAATTTAGGGTAAATGAGCAGCCCATTGGGTTTGTGGCGACCAACCTACATTTGTACGAGTATTTTATTGTTTCTAGCATTTATAGACAGACATGCTTGTAGCTTTATTTGATTGCTGATAGCGGATTTTCTTCTAATTTAACAACAACTGTCTTTGTTCAATGCTTTGATATGAGAATGCTTTTGGCATTTGTAAGCTGCAGAGTTTCCATACAAGGCACCGACATGACAAGCGGCTATTTTTATCATTAATTTCATATAGCAAAGTATGATTTTTATTCGAAATTTCATCCTCATTTAGTTTTAATAAAATAATTTTTTCTGCTCTATTCAATTATTGTTAGTTACCTCACATTTGTGCATTTATTTACAAAGGGAAGCAGGAATTATCTTGGTTTCAAAGTAACACTTAACGGTGTATTGATCATAAAATATATTCAAAAAATTTGCTTTACTATTCACTGCTCAAAAATAGTCAATCAAATACGTAATTATGGTTGCCAAGCGAAAGAGATTAAAAAAAGTTTTATTACGAAAATATTTTTGTAATAATATAATTCTGAAACCAAAAAAAGAGCTTCAAACGAAAATGTTTTTGCTTATCATTATTTTTAATTTTGTTTTTTTGTTTTCTTTGCAAAAATCATAAGTTTTGGATTAATAAAAATATTTTAAGAACTTTCATTACATCTTAATATAAAATATCTAAGTTGTTAGAATAATTTTATATACAGGGTGCCACAATAATAGCGTTCTTTAAAATTTGTTACCGCGACAATTGATATTGCACGCGCTGTTAACGACTTCGCTCCTCTTGGAAACGAAGACTGTGTCCCTAGACAGGTTCCGATGGAAAAATTCTCCACTTAAATTTAAAGAAAATATCAGTCAAGAACTCCCGAGATTACTATCATAATGAAGATGCAGACTGGCGTGACCGAGGATAGTAAAAAAAAAACTCTCACAGCACACACACCGACGCAACTTTCGATCTTGATTGCGGTCTTGACGGCGCATTGTGGGTGACAAGGTTCACCACTTTCTACTAGACAATCCAGCAAGGTTGACAGTCAAACATTGCAGCTTTCACTTCTTATATAGCCGATGGCGGAACTTCGAAGTTGGCACGCGAAGTTTCTCAAATTGTTAAAATAAAAACTCGGTTCTAAAAAAAAATCAATCACAAAGTCTTAGTGTTCAACTGATCATAGCATTAAATAGGGTTATTTCCAATCGTCATGTTCGTAACTCATAAGATACATATAATAAAATTTTCTACAAACTATGTATGAAGAAATACATATATTGCAATGCAATAAGGAATCTTAGCTTCTGCGCAATTCGCTGAAATTGATTGCAAGAAGTAAACAAACAGAAATCCACTTGACGTACGTGTACGTGCATTCAAGTGTATGGAATAATCAAGCAACCACACAGGAACAGCTCTCGCACTCGTACTTATTTATTTATTATGTGTCCCTGCATGGATCGTGAGAAATTTATTTTTTCTGTGGTCAACACTTGACAGCGAAGTCTTGCTCTTGATGCCAATGAAGGTATTGATATTGTCAGTGGCGTGTGGTGTTGTTGGCATTGTTGCGGTGCAAGCAGTTAAAGTGGCGAGCTTTGCCCTTGACAAAGACCAAGAATGGGAGAAAAAGTAAAGTCAAGCCAAGCCAAGCCAAGCCGAACAAAGTCGAAGTGAGTCAAGCAGAGTCATGGCGGCAATAAACAAAACGCTGCCATAGTCGATGACGTTGGCGATATTGACTTGGCATTGCTGCAGCAGCAGCAGCACAAGCAACAACGGCGGCAGCAGTCATACCAATCGCCAGACATCAAGAAAATCAACAAAGCAAATTAAAAGAAAAGCAAAGCAAAAAAAATCAGTACATACATATGTATGTAGGTATTTATGTTTGTTTGTTTGTAAATGCATAAAGATGGAGTTGGGGCGCTGCCTTTTACCGCAGAATTATGGGCCAGCAGGGTTAAAAAACACTTGGCGCACCTGAGAATGTTGATAGCCTCACGTACCAATAGCGTCAGCAACAAGCTCAACTGCCAATGCATCGACAATAGCTCGCACACGCGCACAGCTCGAACAACTACAAGAATAGTGTAAAAGTAGAAGGCAACCGGAGGAGTCGTACACAACATGCAACATTAACGCGACGCTGCAATGTGTGGCGAACGTTTTAGTTTGGACAACGCTGGAAGCAGCAATGGGCCACAAAGATGGTAGTGATGGCGACAGCCACCAAAAAGGGTCCTTTCGCGCGCTCGCACACACATACACCGCGCGTTTGTTGGCGAGTCAGCAGCAATAACAGCAAACGCTTTGGCCACGAACGAAGGCAGCACGTACATACACAAACATACTTGCCACGCAACTTGACTGGCATCACTTGCCACGACTTGACTTGACTCGACTTGACTCCATTGAAAACGTTAAGTTGCGTTGTGCGGCGGCGAGTTGGTCGCATCGTTGCTGATTATTCGCGCAAAGGCGACAACAACAATGCCAACAACGGTTCTATAGCCATTACGAAAAAGTACAACTTCAATACTCGTAACCATGAAATCAAAACCACAAAGGACAAAATGTGGTGGACGCGTAAGGCCAAAGGTGAGCCAAACACGCGAAGGAAGTGAGCCAGCGTAGCGACTGCAGAGGTGGTGTTGTTGGTGTTGTAAGCAGCACCAACTGCGCATGCGTTTGTTTGTTTAGCTTTATTGTTACGTTTACGTATGTATGCATGTGTGTATGTACATACGAACATCATTGTTGCAATTGCATTCAAAGTGTTGCAACTCATTGCTGGTCGTGACAAAATCAATGTTGCTTGGGGCTTTTGTCGCGTCGCGATAACAACATAAATCTGCAATTGTTGCTTTGTCACAGTGGCGCAGCGTTGCGTAAATCAATAGTTCCATACAAGGAGCATATACCCGAATATTTTTCAAAAGATTTTCAGAAAGAAATAACTACTCGTATGTATATCAGCTTCAAATTTGGGCTAAGATTCTTTACTCAAGATCCAATAGAATAAAAAGCATATTTTGGATGTTACTATTTTATAATCTCAGAGACAAAACATGCATTTCATGCAGAATGAAGAGTGTATATAAAATAATATTAGTTTTAATATTTCTCGAAAGTAGCTCTCAAATGTACTTTTCAAAGAACTTTTGGCGCAATTACATCACAAACTATGTCAGAGAGCTCCTCTTGCGTCTCAAAATTCTTTACGAAGTTCTTCTGCTTACATAGAGATCTTTCGTGCAATATTTGTGACAAGAATTGTGGGCGTTTATGTGAAAACTGATTTTAGATTTTTTTCACTTTCAAAAGTGGATGCTTGAGCAGTTTCATTTGCAGCGCAAATCATATTTTCAAGCATGAAGTTAAAGGCATGATAACGAATCACTCGGAGCGGTTCAATGCCAATACAGACTAAAGTGTTGGAAACTTTTTACATTACTCGGCAAGACATCGAATCGACATTTTTGCTTCGGTATATTCGGTATATATATATATATAGTGTTGCTGTTTTAAATTGCTATGATTCACGCATTTCACTGCCACTCACGAAAGAATCGTATTCTTTTTATCTTTAAATCAATTAAAAACAGAAGCGACAGAGAGCTAGACGAAAAAACTTGGACAGTAATGACTTATACACGAAAAATGAAATACAAACTTGCTAATTTTTTCAGAAAGTATAATATCCACACGGCGTTCAAAACTGGAAACAACCTGGGAAGGATACTTAAAAGCAGCACGAATGAAGAAGACCTATTGAACAAACAAGGCGTGTATAAACTGACCTGTGAGTGTCAATATAGCTATATAGGACAAACAGGACGCAAAGTAAGAACAAGACTCCGTAAACACATAAGGGACTACAACAAAAGGATACGAAAACCCACGGCAATACCTGAATCTAATTTTGCAAACCATTTGGTAAACGCAAAATGTTCACCCGCAAACAAAAAGAAAACCGTGAAGGTACTGCACGTACAACAAAAAGGACGGCGCCTAAATGCTCTTGAAAACATGGAAATATGTAAACAAAAAATATTTGATGGGAGAATAATAAACGAACAAATAAACAGCAACTCTGATGCGATATTTGCACCATAAAGGCCTGTTTACAAAAAACAAAACAAAGACGTAGGTAAAATGACAGATACCAACATACAAAACAAACCTGCAATACCTAAACGGACCAAAATTACTGACTATCTACCTGTTCTTACCGCAAAGGATTCGAGATAAAATATACATTTTTGGACTCTAACCGCGCGAGACTTTAGGTACCTATATTCAGGACACTTAACATTTGTTAACATTTACGATTATGCACCAATACCTGATTGACCAAAAAAATGAAAAAAATACGGAACAACAGACATAAAATGTACAGAATGAAATTTGACACTGAAGATGGCCTAACGCCAAACCAAACTTGACAAGGGATGACGGAAAATCGTTCCAACAAATATGAACGAAAGAATCTTTCTTCTATAAAAATTTCTTTAATCAGTGTAAAGCTCCCAAATGCTCGTATATTTATTTCATCAACAAAATTTTCAGCAACGGCAAGTATTTTTTCTAGCAACAGAATTATGGAAAAATATTTCTGGAGATATTTCTTGAGAACTGTATTCAAGCTTTAAAAGCTTCAATTTAAAAATATTTTAGCAAAGAAAAAAGCAAACAAAACTTTGAAATTAAATTAATCGTTTTCGAACTGCTTTCACGTTTTCGTTCTACTGCACTGCATAAATGTTGAACGCCTAAGTATTTAAGTTTATTTTTAAAATCATTACAAAATATGTACATTGAATTTACAGCATAAACCGAGTTTCATGGTCCACCGTGTATGAATTCCTACAACAATGCGCCGGCATGTCCAAACTTTGGACAGTGATTCATGGTTTATTAAGCGCATTATGCTGCGGGACACTTGCAACGCGGTACGCACACACACACACACACACACACGCGTACAACGCAACTTTCAAGCCGCACGGCTGCGATAATACCGATAACAATAATGACAGGAGCCAAGCGAAAAGTGAAAGAGTCCAGAGTCGCAAACAACCAACCGAGAATGAAAAGTTATAGCATTTAGAAGAAGAAGAAAAAATTGCAAACTTTACAAATTAAAAAAAATAAACACTTACACTACAATTGCTAGGTGGCAGTTAAAGTCGCCAAATGGAAGCAAGTAAAATGTAAACGTAGTAAAAGCAGCAACTAAAAAGCATAAGCAAACTACGTTTATACAACAAAAGCTATGCCATAAATGAGCAGTTGGGCACACGTGTGCGCCATAGCCACAATCACTGCAAGCCATGAGGCAGATGACTTTGCCGCCACAAGTGGCACCGATGCGCCGCCACTGAAGGCAGCAAAGCAGCGAAGCACAAACACAAACGAACACGTACGTTTTAAGAAAGAAAAAAAAAAAACACCCAACTGTGCTTGACCATTTGCTAAGTTGCTGTGCTGCCGCCCATTGTCGATACAGCAATAAAACATTGACGGCGCGTTGATGGCGTCTGACGCGGCGTCGTCGCAAGTGTTGCCGACATTGTTACGGCCATTGCCACACTCTGCAGAGCACTTGCCTTGCCACTTGCATGGCGGCAACAAATATTGACTGCAAATGGAATTCATGGCAATTGATTACTTAACATGTTGCAGACGAATGCAGCGGAATGTGGTCGATGAGCGCCGGAATGCGGCGTTAAGTTGCGGAACGGCGTCGGCGCGAACACAATGTGCAACTAGCGGCGAGAGTGCACGTATGTATGTACATGCTCGTAAATATGTACTTACTTGCTTACGTACGAGTACAAAGGTATGTACGAGTGCTTGCCACAAGAACTTGGATTAAAATCACATATGTAAGTACGAAGTGGAAAGAAATCAAGGTTTCACAGCAGCTGCCTCTTCTACTCGTGCAAGTACATATTTGCTATTGTTGTTGTGTAGAGTTTCAAATAGAATTGAAACAAATCGTTTTATAATTTCCGCAAATGTAAATCCATTTATTTTTCCACTGCTCGCTAACGGCCGCAATGAGTTGTCAAGACACCTACGTGCATTTACATATGTACATACAAATGAAGGTACACAGCCAGACAAAACTGTTTGTCACCGTAATTTTTTACAATATTTCCGAAGCTCCTCATGTTCAATATTTTTTTTTTTTAATATTTAAAGCTCTTTACCTTACTGTGGCCATTTAAGTGAAAGTTTCATACCATTTTTTATATTTCGAAGAATTTCACGTATTGCCAGTTTTTAATTAAAGTTTTTTATAACAAGTCAAGGCGAATTCAATAAAGGTGGTGTTAATCAATCAGCTGATTGGTGGTTGGTTGTCAAAATCAATTGGTTTGTTGCAAGTAAACAATTATTAACTTTAAAATATGGTTCAATAAAACTTTTTAAGGTGATTAAATAGTGTTAAAATTATTTCGCATAAGTTAAATACAAAGGAAACAAACTTTGGCAGTAGCTCACCAAAGCATTGCATTTTTAGAATCGCTACCGCCTTACATAAATTCGCCTTGGAACGAGTTTTCGTCATTCATTGTCAACTTTTTTGAACCAATGCCAACTTAAATGCAGTTTTTTTATTTCATCAGCATTTTAAGTAAATAAATTTGCGGTTTTGTAAACTTTGAAAAGTGCAAGTTTCAAGTCGGTAGAAATTACTGTCAATTCTTATATATAAAAAATTTCGAAAATCGGTTAAATGCAAGGAAATACTAAATACCCTCGACAAAAAGAAAGATTGTAAAAAATAAACGGTAAATTTTAGCGACTTGACGCCAGCACTTTGTCATAATAAAATTGAAGAGACTACGAAACTGCATACTCGGTTTTCTAAACAATATTATGGAAACATTGCAATTTTGAAACCTTCTTAGACAACTATGAAAAAAAATGTATTTTGAAATTGTACATGAAAACCTCGGTGACGAGCTCTTTTGTCCGTGATCGTATTCATAGTTCAATAGGCAATTGAAGGTCATACTCGCCGTGATTTTTGCACTCAAATACATTGCCAATGCTTACCTTTCGCTGCACGCATTGCCATTATTACCAAAAGAACTCAGCAACAGCCGCTGCTGTTGTACTCGTCTGCAGTTGCATAGCGTTCAGTAGCACGACATTCTGCCCCACTAGTCAGCCTAGTATCAACCCACCTACCCACCCAATTGAGGTCACCTTCTCCGCTTCACTACTTTCAAGCAAAAAATGTTTTTATTTCATTTTTTTTTCTCCTCACTTTTTTTTCTCCCTAATGGCCGCTATCATTTTATTCGCCAGCATGCAGCATCGATTTCCTGTTGCCCGCCATGCAACACGATAATTTAAAGCGTCGGTCTATTATTTTCACCTGTCAGCCCACAAATCTTTCAAGTGAGCGCGCATGCGCAACAACAAACTGGCACTTGAACAGCTTGTGCGCACCCAAAGAGTCGTGTGCACCCGGTCGCTTGTGGTTGGTGGTTGCTGCTGTACACACAGCTACTTCCTGCACCAGTTGCATTGCGAACCACTTAGACGGCTCGTACCTTGCATCGAGTTGCACACTTTTTTCTTACTCCATTTATTGTGGCTTCTTGTTGCCTGCTCTGATTTTATGCGCCGCCAATTGGTTTTTAATCACATTTGCTGCTTTTGCCACTAATTTATGTATTGCTGCGCGGCCCACTTGGATGCATTTGCTCGTGCCTGTTAATTCCTTTGCCACACTTAAACTCCTAGTGAGGAAGTTTTTTTTTGGTTTTGCTTTTGTTTGTTGTTGGCACTCATTCAACTTAGACACGCGCATTTTGTTTGAAATCTAAGCGGCCTTTATTGGCCAATAAAGCATGTGGCTTGTTTGTGTGCAAATTGTTGGTTGGCAATGGCAAATGATTTTGTAAAATGACGCTATTTAAATAAATTATTACAACTGATTCATAATACTTGTTTAAACTTAAGTTCAAATTACATAGAAACTCGTACACATTTGCGCATGCGTTTTCAATTCAATTAAATTCATACTGATAGAAACTTTACTGATATTTGGTTGGTATAAATGGATCAATAACTTTGAAATAATTATATAAATATTCTAAGCGAGTTCCTGTACAGGGCGCTAAATAGATAATTCCTTCATCTTTAAACTTTAGAAAAGCTGAGAAGATATTTGAGGATACTCTGGTTGTCGAGCACTAATCGCAATTTTGGCGTAACTAACAAAATTTTCGATTCTAGTTTTTAAACTCCGATCGATAATTTTCCATCATTAAAACCATCTCTCGAAATTACACATCCAAAATAAAGGTGATTATAAAAGTACAAAGTCTTATTTGATAACAATTAAAAAAAACTTCTCATGTAAAAAAAATTATTGCAACTACGCTATTTAGTTAATGTTTTTGTAATCGAAAGTCTCTGTTTTCTATAAAGCTTATACATGAAACTCATCCAGGGTTGCATTCAATAACATAGTTTTGGTTTAAATAAAAAATATTTATTCTATATTCAATTAAATAGAAGTGATGAATTTTGAAAAATTTTGGAAATTTATTTTTCTTTTTAAAATAATTTAACAAATTTTCATCAAAGTTTCAAACTTTTTTCTTTGAAGTTTCCGAAAATTTTCGAAGTATACAGCCCATTTAATTTTTGAAAAATAATGGTTGTATCGTGTAGCTAATTAAAAAAAAAAATCTTGTTGCATTTGAACTACTTAGACTTAGGCACTTAAGTTCTTTTGAGTGCACCGTTCAGTTTTAGTTCGTTCACCTTAGTGAACTAGATTGTTAGTTCATTTAGTTCACTAGTTCATTTAGCTCTATTTACGAAGACATTCATGTTATTTTAAATAAAGTTAAAATTTTTTTATTATCGTATTGCATATAAAGCAAAAGCTTTGATATTTTGAATTCACCTTGTTATTACATATATATTTAAAAAAAATGTATATATATATATATATAAATTATTCAGTCTTTTTCAATGGTTGGCATACTTTTGTACCAATCTAAGAATTTTTATTATAACACAAATATATTTTGTAACATACGCAGTTAATTAATTTTAACATCGTTTTAATAAGAATTTTCGTATATTTTCGCGATCCAAAATAAGAACTAATAGCACTGAAAAATTAAGTTCAATGGAAAGACCGAACTCGTTCAGGAACTACCCAAGCCTAATTTGAACTAATTTTATTTTTAAATTGAAAAAAAAAACTCAGTAACCAAAATGATCCTCAAAAAATCAGCGGCAATTTTTAGTGACCTGAAACTTGCGCATAATAGTAGTAAAAACAAGGAACTCGACAATTTTCTAAAATTTCGAAGGCGATTTTTTTATTTGTAACTGCTTTGATTTATTAAAGAAACATTTAAAGGAAACCAGTTACTTAGCTGAGGAAATCTTTTAGAATTTTCTTTAAAAATTCGCGCTGGAAATTCTTTACGCCTACATATGATTTTCGAATGAAATTCTAACATTCGAGTGATAATCTTTGAATTTTTTACCACACAAAAAGTTTTTACAAAATGATCGTTTATGAGTAGAAATACGAGTTTTGGATACAGGGCCTTTTCTTACGCAACGAATGCTAAAAAACGATTATGGCATGTAAGACTTAAATGTGAAGAGATTGTGAGCTAATACCTCTTGTTTTTAGAAGTTTTAAAAGAAACGAAAGTAAAAGAAACATCGCTTGTATAAAAAAATAAATTCGGGAAATATTTTGCATTCCAATATTAAACATTGAAATGAATTGATTAACCGAAAAAACGATTGGAAAGCTCCGATAAAATGCAACGACGTTAGACTATCCTGTGAAAAGCGAGTAGTTCGTTAAATGAATATACAAACAAATGTACGTATAAAATTGTATTGAAAAATTGTTGCACATCAACACCGCCAGTCGTGCGAACATTTTATGCAACTCGATCTGTGAACAAATCGCACGCACATGAAACACCACTCCATCACTAAGTCACAACAGCAACAACAAATTAATCAAAACACAAATTTGTTTAATTTATTTAAATTTGAAGTGAATCGAAAGAGAAAAATTGCCAACATTTCTCAAAAACAAATCACGGGCACGACATCTTGAAGCAGCAACAGCAAAACGAGTACAATAACAACAAAAACAATAACAATAACAACGACAACAGCAATCAATATAATGGCAATACGATTTGACTGAAAGCACAATATATTGGCCGCCGCTGGTGGGTGAGAAAGGTATGACGGGGCGTTTTGCGCATGCGCAGCTGCATTAACACTTTGCCATTCGCAGGCTGGCTGGCTCAGAGCATGTGGTTGCATGTGCAAATGAAATTAATTATGCAAAGTTGGCGTCGAAGTGGAATTGAAATCGCGTCGGCAAATCAATGAGTAAAATCGTGGAGAAGAAAGAAAGAAAAAAAAACGAACATAACGTAACAACGAGCAGAAGATGAATTGCTAGTAGCAATACCAGCAACAACAACTATAACTACAAATATTTAAATGCATGTATGTGTGTGTGTGTGTGTAAGTGGAATGCATATTCTGTTGATATGTGTCGCTTGATAAGATTCGCATATTTATACAACTTCTATTTGAGTTTATTGGGGTGGTCCAAGAAAAATTTTAGTCGGTATTTTAATCCTCTCACACTGTTTGTTTTATTTATTTCTTTCCTTAGCAGACTTCAATTATTTTTATATTATATTTTTTATGGATCCTACAAAACTCAAAGCATCAAAATTCGGACTTTACTTTTTCCCCATACAATTTGACCTCCCTAATACATATGTGTTTGTAACATATAAGGCCCTGCTTAGCTTAAAATATAGCAGCAGAAAATGTTGTTGCTTTTTAGCACCATATGCGCTGGTATTCACTTATTCTTTTAGCTGCAACGCGTCCTAAGCGTCTCAGAGGATTGCAATAACGAAATTCTGAAGACCGCGTGCTAAGGTGCTGGACAATGTAAATCTCATAAAGGAATTGGTTTCACGAAGCCGCGAATGTAGCGCCGCGATGGCTATCAGATGGAGCACGCAACAACAACACTTTGTGGCAGCCACCAAAGTTATGCAGCAGCAAAAGTTTTTTGTGAAAATTTTGCAAAGTTTTTTTTTACACATTTTCTTATTCCAATTTTTTTCGATCACATGCTACTATTTAATTATTTTCGTTTCGATTTCGGTTGCAACTCAATAAATTACAAAATTGTGTAAACTGTTGCAAGTTGTTGCCGCCGTATGCGCCACCGCATTCACATCACACACACACACACTCATATGTGAATTGTGCTTGCACACATACATATAGAGGTGTATAAGTAATTATGCAAATCGCCATAAATCTTTTTCTTGCAAATCAGTTGTAAATTTTGAAGGCAGCGCAGCAAATGACTAGCGCGCGGCGGCAAAAAAACGTGAACGAATTCCATTAATGGCATTCGTAAACCAATGTCTGTCCCGCGCACTGCCAATACAAATGAAATCGTTTCGCATCGAATCGTTCGGAATGTGAAATTTCGCACATTTGATTTACGTGCCACAACTAGAATTTAGTGGCTGTTTTAAGTGCCATTAAAGTTAACTCGCTTGTTGCACGCAATCGTTGTTGGTCCGCTTGCGCAGCAGATGAAATCGTTGTTGCTGTACTACGTTTTGCAATTATTTGCTATGCAGAGGTGAATTGATTATTTAAATGCATGTAAGTACCTTTTAATGGTCATTTGCTAAACATCGAAAGCGATTTAAATCCATTTGAAATAAAATATATTCCAAAATGCAATTAGTAGGCCATTATCGTATTAAAAACTATTCGTATTTATTATCGAAAGTTTGCGATGTGAGCTATTAAGCGGCGAAAGAAATGTTTACTAAGATAGATACAAAGTAGATCTACATTAAGATGATTGAATGAAGTGTCAACCTGAGCCCCTAACACTGAAGGGTTACCCTGTGGATCCGTGGTCAAAACTTATGGTTATTATTAACTCCGTCAGTTAGTTTGCTTAACCGCTGGCTTAACTAAAGCCTGATTGTGGAAATTTAATTCGCAATTTTTTACATGTAAATAGTATATTTAAAAATTTTGTTATACAATTTTTCATAGAGCTCATACAAACATACATACATATGTACTTTTCTAAAACTGGTAAAAAATTTCTGAAAATGCTTCGATGACTTTTTACACAAACTTTATTTTATTGTTATTTTCGTTTATGGTATTTGTTCTTAAGAATAAATAGCCTACATGTTGAATTCGAATCTAGCCAGAGGTTATCATAT
Source organism: Philophylla caesio (assembly GCA_963971545.1). Lineage (NCBI taxonomy): Eukaryota > Metazoa > Arthropoda > Insecta > Diptera > Tephritidae > Philophylla > Philophylla caesio. The sequence continues at coordinate 101,312,544 of OZ020608.1, read as the reverse complement.
AATGTGAAAATTTTTGCAAGAGAACACGCGAAATTGAAATTAAATTTAAAACACAAAAAAAAAGATCCAAATTTCTTGATATAAAAAAAATATATGTCTACGCGCTAGGGATGTGAATTTTGGGCATTTTGTTGATCCCGGGATTTTCGCGATTTGAAAACAAAGTCCCGGACAATCTTTGGATCCCAAATTCCATGAAGTTTTGATTCATAATTTTTAATTTGCCAAAAAATGTAACACGTCTGTAATCGTTGTATTATAGAAGTATACAAAATAACATTAATATAACAAAGAAGATCGATTTGTTATAAATCATGAATGTATGTTTTTATTGGTATTTTCAAGAAAAAAAGAAAATAAACGTAAAACTTGACACATACAAAATAATTTATACTTCAAGTACAAATATACATATTTGGTACAGAAGCAATTGTTCCTACATAAAGTAAAATTATTTTTAATTACTGTTTGAGACCAATATTAAATATTAATGTACTACCGTACATCAGTAAAAAAATAAATACAAGTACGAATTAAATACATCACCCATTCCATTTTGAGCGAGACAGAATTATTCCTTATTTGAATCGAAATGCAATCTCAAAGTAATAAAAGCCTTAAATTTGTTATCGTCAAACCTTTACCTAAATTTGTTTGCATTTAAAATCTGCAGCGGAGAAGCACCGACTCAACACTTGTTGGATGGATTGTCGACAAAAAGTTAAATGATCTCTGTAGGAATCAGCCTTTTTCGCCACCATTACAAAAACTATTTATTTCGTTTACCAAACCCTCTGATAAATTATATGCCTTTCGATTATTGGACAATGGCGAGCTGCTCTTTAAAACGTGATGCAATTTATCTTTGAGATTTTCTGCCTAATCCACTTCAGGCACCTCGTTGTTAGTTCTATTAACATCGCTTTCATAATGAGGCTCATTTTCTACTCGAGTGGGATATTCGCCAGCTCAGTTATAATGGCAAGAACAAAACAAAGCCTTAAGAGAGTTAACAAACTGTGTTATTTGTCGATTTTGAGCTCTCAAAATTTGAAAAATAAATGGCTAATAAATTCATTGTTTTCTATAATACCGGGATTTGAATAGACTTATCCCGGGATATTCGGGAGCTAAAAAAGAGTATTCGTGATCCCGGGAGACGTGAATTAGTAATAGATTATAGCTGTTATCTTTTAATAACTTAATATACCAATCACTCAGACACTCTAAGTGACAACTTGTCCCAGTGATTGATCAACAATTTAAGGTAATAACAATAACTCAAAATCGCAACTCAAAACAGTTCAAAATGAAACTCAGAACAAAGAACATGAAAGCAGGATAGAAAAGCTTAATGATGAAGAAAAGAATGAATATATCGCTGAGCTACAGAAGCGAGGACGCAAGAGGGATTATGAAAATAATGTCGATGCTTTCTTCCATACCCAAAATGAAAAGTTCCCGAATCGCGCTTCGAATATATCAAGAAAATTTATAATTTCTTTTTCGAACATTTTCGTTTTATTTGCATTTTCCAATATTGTATTTCTTATTTTCCATCAATCGCATTATAATTTTAAAATATTTGTCTGATATCAGGTTTCTGAATTCATATTGGAGGACTTAAGATTTTTTTTTATTTTCGACAGATTTCTACACAATTATGGGCATTTTAATCTGAAGCCTCGCTTACAATAAAGTTCGTGTCTTAAATCTTTCGTACGACGAAGTACTGGTAAGAAAAATCGGTGTTAGCTGCCTGCATAAACAGTATGAAAAATATTTTTAAAACAAAATATTATTTTTGTTCGTGAATTGTTTAGGCTTTCAATAGTAAAATACGCCTTAAGTTGCTGTCAAATGTATAAGGTCAACAATACGATAAATAACAATCAGTTCTGAAAAGAAAAATGTATATGACGAATATGAATATAAATGGGCTGTGTATGAACTGCATTATTGTTGTACCTGTATGTATGTATGTGTGCGTTTGCATACCCTTCACTGAAGTCATATGAATTTGCATGGCCAAAAGTCATTACAATAATTCATCGGCTCATAAAATTGCCAATGGGCATCTAAACAAATTCGGTGAGACACGAAATTGTGGCATGTCATTATGTGGAGCATACGAGTAAAGTATATACATACATACATACATATGTGCGTTCTGTGATTTTTCACTCAAGCAGCAACAATAATAGCGATAATAACGAAATAACGACAACATGTAAGTGAGCGCTTCAAGGCATTGCAAATGTGTTGCTCAGTTGGCAATTGTTGAAAACATTTGCAACCGTTTGACAGTGATTTAAATGTTGTTTTGTCCAACTCGCTTTGTTGTTGTGATTGGATTTTGATGTTGTTATTGCCATTGCTCCCTAGCTAGGCATTTACGGTTTATGTTGCTTGGTTGCCGCCGCTGCAATCACTGCGGCAATTGTTGTATTTGCCGTTTGTTGCCACGCCTTTATTACATCGATATGAATCACACCACCGCCCGTTCTCCCGCCCGTTCATCTGTCTATGCGCACGTTAATAGAATTTTCAGTCAATCGTCTGACAATCGATTTGTTTGCGCAAACAGAACCACCACAGCCACCACTCACCGACTATCAGCGATCCGCGTAAATTGTAGCCAACACGGTTTAAGCAAAAATGCATGCCAACAATAGGCGATGGAAGCTTAAAGCGTCGGCAGCTGTTGTTGTTATTATTGGTGGGGTGGAGGGAAACGCGTTAAAAATTCTATTCGGAGGTGTGTCAGAACGCTTGTCACTGCCCAGTTGCTCAATTTGATGACTGTTGCTAACGTCGCCGATTGTTTTCGACTGTGTATGTATGCGTGTGTGTGTGTGTGTTTTATTCAATTATTTATTTGTAGATATAGTTGTTGGCACTGCTTGCTTGTTGCATGATTCAATTAAGCATTTTGATATGAATCAGAAATGTTGAAAATGTATGACCGCATTGCTGGCACTCGTGCTGCCCGTTTGCTAGCTGTTGCTGCCGTTGCCACCTCGATTGGCTGTTGTTAGTGCTATGGCAACACCTGCCTTGACAGTAATTACACAGTGCATGCGTGCGCGGCCGAAAACATGCAATAAATGATTAAATATTTCACATTGTTATACCATGTGGCAGCGCGAAGAGACAAGCAATTTGTCAAATATTTAATGATTATACTCAGATTCGTAGGCCCGCGCTTGTAATCGCGCATCCAGCATCAAAGGCGCACTCGAATTCTGTGTGCAACATATGTATGTGTGTTTTTCGCGGTGATTTGGCAGTAATTTGCACGCCACAACGCGGCTGTATCTTACTACCGATAAAAAACAAAAAAACAAACAAACTTAAAAGGATAATCACAATCACAAATACACAGTTGTATATACGTCACGCCTGCTCAATCCTACAATTAACCTTATTAGTCTGCGCGCGCATGAAGAATCGATGTGCTTGTGCAAATTGCAGTGCTCCAACAGGATAAAATAATCATCGTCATCATTTCCTTTATGTGCAAAAATATCGGTTGTCGTTTGTCTTGTTTGCACTACAAAACGCGTCACTTAAATGCACAGTGTAGCAATGTTTCATATTTAGAAGAAAAACTGGTATTCCAGCTTCCAATGAACTATTTTTGAAAGGATAAGAATTTTAGTTGGCTTAAAAAATAATTGGTTCATAGGCGATCACTCCTTGATTTGCAGCTGATAAAAAAATTTTCGATCTTAGCTGGGCCATGTGCCATCTTAAATTATAGAAAAAATCTTTGAAGTAACACTTCTTTAGCATATTCTTACAAGAGCATCTTAAATTTTATAAAAAGGTTTTGAAGTAAAACATCTTTATTGGCGGTACTAAATTGATAATTCAGTATGACGGACATAAACGTCAACAAGAAATTCTACTGCTCTGCTATTTAAAATTACGTTCCGTTATGATATTTTATGTTATGTTAGTAATGAAACGCTATAATATTTTATGTTACGTTGTTTTATATCATGTTATGTTATGATAAGTAACGTTATGTTATATTATGCTATGTTATGTTTTATTATTATATGTTAAGTTATTAGTTATGTTCTTGCATTTTTATGCTCAGTTTAAAATTGCTCATCCCAGGGTTATGTTATGTTTTCCTATTTTATCCTATGTTATGTTCAGTTTATCGTTACTTAGATAAAGTTATTTATGAGAAGATTTACTTTCGTGACTCGGTCCTGATACATTCTTCTTTCTTTTAATAGCGGTCGGCGCTAGGCAGGTAATTATGCTATGTTATGTTATCTTAGTTATGTAATGTTATAATTTGTTTTGTTAAGTTGTTTTATGTCTAGTTATGTTATGATATGTAACGTTATGTTATGTTATGCTATGTTTTGTAATATTATTCTATGTTGTTTTGTTATGTTCTTAAATGTTTATGATCAGTTGTAAGTTCAGTTTATTGTTACTTAGAAAAAATTAGTTATGAGAAGATTTTCTTTCATAGCGCGGTCCTGGTACACTATCCTTTCTAATTATAGTGGGCGAAGTAAGGCAGGTATTGGGAAACCTGGCCGCTGTGGGCGAGTGTGTAGCGGTACGTGCTATAAACCGATGTTCCACTGAATTTGGGGGTCGAATCACAGTCAGAGCAAGTAAATAAAATATTAATCATAGAAAATGTTTTTTTCGAATAGCGGGTACCCCTCGACAGTGACAATGACGAGGGCCTCCAAGGATAATCATGCAATGAAAAAGCTTTTCATAAAAAACATCTTGCATTCGGAGTCGGCACAAAACTGTAGCTCACTTCATTTGTCGTACAATTTAAAGACACACCCACAAATGGTAGGAGAAGCTCGGCCAAATTCTGAGCTACATACATAATGTAACGCCAAATTATTATTATTATTGTTATACTATTGGGCCATTTTTAAATCTATGAAACTCTATTACCCTTTATATTAAGTCCAATACTATATGAAGTCTGGCAAACGGAACAATTGTCTGAATGAAACAAAGAACGAGTAAATCACTCAGATCCTCGACATATGTTAGGATCATAAATGTTCATCTTCTTCTAGCAAATACCTCAAGTTTCTAGTGGTTCTTCATTTCTGCACTTTTTACAGATTTCGTATAAAATCTCCTCTAGTTGTTTATTAAATATTAAGATCTTTTTATTTTGTCTGCAAACTTTTTTAACTTGAGTGTTTTTAAAGTTTTGTTCTATAAACCGATATTTTAACTGGAAACTCGCAGCAACTACACATACTTATATGGAATTGAAATTTTATTTCTGAAATCCAAAGTCTAAAAAATGTTTATTCATGTGTACCACTGTGGCATCCAATAACACTTGACAGACCGAAAAATTGGTGCAAACTAATAATTAGGCACCAAATGCCTGTCTGCAAAGGTTTTGTTTCCTGGAAGGGATGTGTTAAGATTTATAATATCCAAAGCGTTAAGTGTCTAAGCATCAGCACAACATGTGCACGTACTTAAATAGAAATATACATATGTCTCTTGTATATGCGCACTCAGACTTTTATTCTGAGCCTCAATTATAAAATGTTGTATTGTTTCCACTATTCTTTTTTTTTGGCTGGTTATTCTTTTCTTCACAAAAGCTCCCATCAATTGTTTTTTCTGTATAACTTTTATATTTGTATTTTTATTGTTTTTTTTTAATACACTTATGTCTATGTATGTATACATAATGTGACCTTGGACACGCTGAAGCGCATTGCTTGTTCTGATTCTTATTTCAGACCTTCATCCCTAATCTGATCATACCATATTTTGCTTGTTCGCTTTATTTTTTACTTTTCGCCCCAAACAATTGGCCCATAATTTACTTGACTTGATTTGTCGGATTTCACACTAAATTATTGTGTATTTTATGCTTGAGTTGCGTAGCTCGGTTGTCCTTTTGATTAACCCGATAATGCCGCCTCTTAAGTTGAGAGTACGTTGGGGAAGAAAAAAAACAGCATGAACATCAAAAAGGTGGAAGTTTAAGTGGAATCTTAACACTTTTTGTATTTGCATGTTTTTTTTACTCGAAGATATTTTCAGAAACTCAGTGCATTTGTGTATGTAAGTTTTGGAAATGAGTTCTAATAAAGCTAGGTTGTTTTTGGTTTATGATTTTTTGTTAACACATTGTAGAATTCTGGCCATTTTTCTTATTCTTAAAGTATTTCAACTTTTGTATCGCAATAAATATCTACTTATACATTATGTAGCCTTACTTTCTACTTATACCTTATGTAGCCTAATCCTTCAGAAGTTTTTTTTTAGTTTTACACATGCTTAATTTTGACGAAGAGTATTCGAAATTCACTTATAAATCACATGTCAAATGTAAAGCTCTGAACAGTAGAGCCATCCAACTAAGATTTTACTTTTGAATTTGTGATGATTTCTAATTTAAAAAGATAATTACGCCAAGAAAAGTAAGATTTCTTAAATTGCTATCGAAATCATACCGAAATCGATGGAAATAATTTTTTTCTGGAATGACTTAAAAAAGTAAGAACTCACTTGATGCCATCACGTGATATAGCATTTCAAAGTTTATCATAGTTCAGTTGGAAGTGTCCTTAAAATGCACTCCAATCGCATCATGTCAAAAAATCATCTGATATTATCAAATGGTTTCATGATGTGGTGCACATCGATTGGTATGATATCAAGGTAAATCCAACTAAATTAATAACACAAGTCTGCAAAAAAAAAATAATTGAGAGCTGTTTTGGTTTTTTTGTGTAATTCTTATGTTTTTGGGTGTGCTGAATCCGAAAATTTTATCATAGAACGTCACATTTTCTGACAATGTAGGTGTCTATGTTACACAAGTTATCATCTTAAAATAAAATATAAAAGATTAAAAAAATTGTTTAAAATTTATAATTGCGTAACAAAACTAATTTATTTATGTAAAGTACATTAATTAGTAAGCACTAAACACATTTCTTTTTCTCAGTGAGACTCCGTTTGGTATATTTCCGCTTGTGGGAAGCATCGGGAAGGTCTCTTTGAAGCGTCCAACAGTAGTCTGCCATCAAGGAAACGCTCCATCTTCCCTGGTATCTTTTTTTCATCACCTTAATATCTTGGTAAAATCGTCCACCTTGCTCTCCTAAATTTTCTGGAAAGTAGTCGAGGTGGGAATGAAGAAAATGTACTTTTAAACTCATCAAGCAATCTAAAACTTGAAATGCTTAAAACATTCTTTTGACGATTTGTTTGAAGTTAGAATCTTTGTTATTGCCTACAAATTTCTTTATGACCCCTTTGAAGGCAATCCACCCTTCTCTTTGAGGATCCGTCATGGTTGTGATTGGTAAACCCAGATTGTTGTCCGAGCGCCATGCCCAAGATTTAAAAATCACCGCACACTTGCCAACCGTGGTCTTTATATTTCAATTTGCAAAGAATGAATTCCAAGTTCTTGTAGGTTTCCTTGAGGTGTACGGAATGACCGACAGGAATGGAAGTATAGAAACAGCCGTTGTGAAGCAGAACTGCTTACTTTTTGAAGAATCTATGAAAATACGCCACTCTGGGTCGAGGAGTTAACACGTAATTGTACCGCGCCAATTTCTACACTACTCCGATAGGGCACCCTTTTTATAAAAAAAGTTTTCGTTTTGTAAAATAACCTTACGTTCTGGAATTTGTTGAGTTTTTTTTTATTTTTAGAACACCTATGTAAATATATAGACATCAGTTGGAAATATCCAAACAGCATTTTTGTTGCAGACCTGTGTAATTAAACGTAAGAGCAGGCATTAAACCAAAAAAACATGTCAAACCGGGCTGTTCCTTTTGGATTTACTTCTCATACATCGCGCGTGGATTTTCTGAGACCCAAATTCAATAATTTTTCTTGCGGGGGAAATCATTCAAAAGCCGTCTTTTATTTTGTTTTTAGTACAATAACTGTAATCATACTAAACGATTTTTCAGCGCTGTGCGTCTCCTGCTTGTTAAAATATCGGAACAATCGTGTAGGAGACTACAATTGTACAGAAAAAATTTTAATCGCGAACTTTAATCGAACATTCATATATGAAACAGAATGTTGATAATAAAAAGAAATACAATAAAATCACTGATCACCATGCAGGTCAATTCTAATTCACGCTCGCATATTTGACTGTTAACTCTACAAGGTTCCACCATACTCATATTTTTTCCATTACAATCCAGATAACCAATTTACATGCCACATGCATATGCGCTTGGTCATTTCATTAATTTAACAGTCGGGAGTCGCGCGTTCACTTGTAACAGAGAATAATCTGCATCATTCTTTCTTCTCTTGCAATCCTGTATATGCCACCGAGCAGTTTGTATACTATTTGACAATATGGAATCGCGCTCAGTCGCGGCAGCCACGCGTGTGGCCAATGGACGTTCCACTTGATTGTGAAGATCATTTGTAAATTTGCACCCACGCAACTTGCCATAATAATCAATTTAAATTTGCATCGATTTCAAATTGTCACTGGCCACACCTAGTATAAAAGCCGCATCCATGCGCCGACTGATATCAGTTTTGTGAATCCTTCCGTAGCGTAGCAATGCCGATTTGTCGCTGTATCCGCAGTGTGGCAGTGCTTTGCGCATTGGGATTGCTGGCCAGCGCAGCCACCGTCGAATGTGAAGATAACACCACTGCGGAGGGATTGGATAGAGAGTTGTCGGACATGGTGCTGACCACAGCTCTTGGGAAAATACGCGGCACACTGCTGCCCTCGCAGGCTGGGCGTAATTTTTATGCTTTTCGTGGCATACCATACGCCAAACCGCCGGTGGGCGCTCTGCGTTTTAAGCCGCCCGAGCCGGTTGATCAGTGGTACGATATTTTCGATGCAACTTTCGATGGACCGCGTTGTCCACAGCCGGGCCTGTACAGCGAGGATGTTTCCGAGGACTGCTTGCGCGTGAATATATACACGCGTGATTTGCCTACCGAGAAGGAGCCGAATGTGAAGAAACCGGTAATTGTATTCATACACCCAGGCGGATTTTATGCGTTATCAGGGCAAAGTAAAAATTTCGCCGGACCACAGTACTTTATGGATCGTAATATTTTGTTGGTAACATTCAATTATCGTCTTGGTTCGCTTGGTTTCCTCAGCACTGGCACTGAGGAGGCGTTTGGCAATATGGGCTTGAAAGATCAGGTGATGCTATTGCGCTGGGTGAAGTTGCACATATCACGCTTTGGTGGTGATCCCAATTCAGTGACGCTGCTTGGGTATGGTGCCGGCGCTATAAGCATTACATTGCATATGGTCTCGCCGATGTCGAGGAATTTATTTCACAAAGCAATCATTATGAGTGGATCTGCCACAGGCCAATGGTCTTTGCCAATGGAGCAATTGGATTTGGCCACACGTCAAGCGACATTGCTGCACTGCACTACCGAGAATCTAACGGACATGATGAGCTGCTTAAACTCGGTGTGTTAATTTTGAATTTCTTAATATAAATAATTTACTAATCGCAAATTGCATTATCAGAAGCATTACCTCGAGTATGCCAACACCTTGCCACATATGTTCGAGTTTGGACGCAACAATCCGTTGATATTGTGGAAACCAGTTATAGAACCGGATTATGGTCAAGAGCGATTCCTCACCGAGGATCCGGTGTGGTCCTATCAAAACGGAAATTTTATGAAAATACCAATTATAACCGGCATGACGAAGGATGAATTTGCAGGACAAGCTATATGTAAGTAATAAAAAAGTATATAAACTCAGCACTGTCAACTCTTTTGATTAATTGCAGCAATTCTAGAGAATCCACGCTTGTTGAAAACATTAGCCCACAACTTCGATACAGTAGCTCCGATTTGTTTCCTCTACAACCCCGACAGTGCACGTTCGCAAAATATTAGCATGGAATTAAAGTATGCCTATTTTGGTCAAGAGTCTTTGGAGTATGCTGGCACGCTGCAACCGCTAGTGGAGGTCAGTTCAAAGATTTGTTATTACTCGTATTTTAAGCAGCTATTTTCTAATCAACTATGAATTTTTAGCTATTCTCTGATGCTCTTACTGGTTTTGGTGTACATCGCTTCGTACATTTAGCTGCGCGTTCAACCAAAGTCTACTACTATCGTTTCAGCTATCAAGGACAGCGGAGTCATATTTACTATCCAACTGATAAACCTTTTGGTATGATAAAAATAAAGCTCTTTCATTTATAACATCCCATAGCCCCACTCATCCGCAGGTGTTGTGCATCATGATGATCTGATGTATTTATTTGTTGAACCATCTGTGAGCCGCATGTTTACCGAGGATGATCGTGAATTTAAAATCGTCGATAAAGTAACTAGAATGTTCACTGCGTTCGCCTATAAGGGGTACTTTAGATGTAGAAAATATCCAATTATGTTATGAACTAATATTTCTTTGCGTTTGCTTCTTTCAGCGATCCTAATAAACAGAGTGATGACAAACTGCGCGATATACGTTGGCGCGCCTTCAGTTTCAAGCGTCAGCACTACTTGGATATTGGCCAGGATATTGTGCTCAGAGAGGGTCTAAATATGCCACGCTATGATGTTTGGAAGCGCTTGTTTCCCTTGAATTGGAAACGTCAAAGCAAACACGACCTCTTGGATTATGAGTAGAGAGAAGTTTTTGTAATTGTTCTAAAATAATGAAACGCAAATTTACTTAAGTATATCATAAAGTTACTTACTACACATACAATTAATTTGCAATAAAGTTTATCCAAAGCAGTTAAACAGCAGAATACACGGCAATCGAAGTTTTGAAAAGGAATTTATTTCAAAGTAGGTGGTAATACAAAATCCAAGCTGGTTTTAAGTGACGAAACATTTTCAAGTAATCGATAAGTATTATTTTGAAACTTTTATTTTTATAATAATTACAAAATTGGAAAAAATCTATAAGCCCTTATAAGCGGAACTTATTCAGGATCATTTCGAGAATGGTTCGGTACTTTTCTGATGCCTTTTCGGCATATTTTCGATGCTTTTTTTGGTACGATTTTAGTATTTTTTCGGAATATTTTCGGTACATTTGCGGTAATTTTTGGTCGGGACCAATTAAGGACTCTTGCAGGCAAGACCGTATTTAAAGGGGGATTAAAGGGGTTCCAACGCTCAAACAGCCTAACCCCGAAGCACCGAAACTCCTCCCCCCCGAATTGTTGGCACAACTACAGGGATTGTTCCTCTTTATTAGCAGGATTGACAACAGTTTACCTATTTTATATTCGACCATGTTAACATTGCTTTGGTGTTGAAGCAGTTGCATGCTTTTGCAAAGTCAGTTAAAAGAACACAAATTTGGTTAAAAAAAACTAAAACTATATTTCCGAAAGCTAAATCAAGTAACAAAAATTTCACTCTGCGCAACTCGTTGGATGGAAAATCTTGATGTTTTACTCTAGTTGATTTTACTGTATCAAATGCAAAATAGTATTAAAACTTACAAAGGTATTAGTGGGCTCAAGTTGAAAGAAAGAAAGATCTTTTTCAATACTGAAAAGATTAAAAAAAAATTGTTTGACGAGAGAGGAACGACTTAATGGCTAAGCCATAATGAGTACTAATGGTCGATTTGATATTGAAACAGATGATATAATAGCAGACTTCGAAGCTAAAAAGTCTCGACGACTTAATTTCATATAAAATTAAATTTTCAATAAAGATACCTGCCTTGGGTGTTTAAGCAATTATTTTTAAAGATATATTTGCACATACTTATACTCGTATATAACTACATACATATATCCGTAAATTTACTAAAATATTTTATTAAGTCGTTTAAAGAAACTTATACATGCGTATCTGTGAATTTTTCTATATTGCAGATTTATCAATTTTTTGTATTCTAATCAAAAATAAAAAGCTATTTTTTTACTTAATTATAAATATAAAAATTATATTGACAAATTATAAACTTTTGCAGTAAATGTATAAATGCAAAAGTTAACAACGTTTTTCTTTTCTTTTTTTTTTGAACACAAAAAGTATCTTGCCTACGGCCTTGCTTGCAGAGCTATTTCATGAAAAGAGTTCATGACTGAACTAGACCGGCATGGTCCCAAAATATTCCCTAACTAGTCCCAAACATTTCCTGAACCAATCTCGACATGGTCCTGATCGAATTTTTGCTTATTTTTTCTCGCTCATAACTATTATAAATTAATCTAGCTTTATTATGAAAAGACTTTTACGTAGTGTACCCGAAGTCTCAAAATAAAATTTATATATGACTCGCAAAATGTTTATATTAGTTGTTCATTAACTTTTATTATTTTCTTAAATAATATTTTTGTTTCTGTCTACAACTCTCTTACGACACTTTATACCATTTAGATCGTTGAGCCATAAAATGTGGCCAGCAAAATATGTAAAGTTTTGTACTAGTTAGTGAAATATTAACTAAAAATCATAAAGCTCTGAAATTGTATGCCATTCCAGGTGCTTATAGAGAGAATAATCTTTTAATATTTTTGAGATTTAATGCCGCCCAAGCAATAAGAAGTATTTAGTTAATTTCTTGGAGTTCTTCAATAAGCGAATTTGTTCAATAAACAAAAGTAGACACTGGCTCGTGCGACAAAGGTCCCACCAAAAAAATATGTTGTGTTTACTAACGTAAATAATTAATATATCGCGGCGTAAAAGACTGAAAGTCGCATTCAACATCCTAGAGTTGCATATTATTAATTTGGCGCTCACCTTATATAGCTCACTCATTGGCCGAGCTTCTCTTACCATTTGTGCTGTGCGTCTCTTATGTTGTACCACAAATGGAGGGACCTACAATGTTGTGCCGACTCCGAACGGCAGATGTATTTTATGAGAAGCTTTTTCATGGCAGAAACACCCTCGGAAGTTTGCTATTGTCTGCCGAGGGGTCAACGCTATTAGAAAAAAAAACTTTTTCTATGATTAAGATTTTATTTGCCCTGGCTGAGGCTCGAATCTCGAACTCAGAGGCATATCGAGTTATAGCATGCACCACTTCTATCTGGTCATAGAATTTTATTTTCATTCGAATCCTGCATTTGACCCATTCAAATACACTATCGCCTACGTTGGTTCAGGATTTGCGTTAATAAAATATGAATAAAAAAAATTGTTTCGATGCCTTAAAATTCACTCGATCTCAGAATTAAGTATTCGAATTTCTTACAAATAACTCAGAGCGAAGTAACAATTTTATTTAAAACTTAACGATTAAGATTGAATCAAATGTTATTTAGTGAACTACCACATCATTATGTTGCCTCTAATTAATTGAACATTTGAATGCTGCATTACTTTAGCTAATTACTTGTCACCGCAATTTTTTCGCATATTAAATAACAAAGCTGCCAATTTGCTGTGGGCAATGGACTTTTATCATAACTAATAATTTGCATTTAATCACACGGTTCTAGCGCGCTCGAACACAAACACACATACAATTACAACAAAAAAATGCAGGAAGGCGCAACTGAGATTTTATTCAAATCTCTTTACAAGTTTTTGGCGCCTCAGAGCAAACAACGCCACAAAGGTTAGACTGAGATATTTGCAATTGCTAAATGCTTGCCGTTGTGATATGAGTATGATTGCCATTGCCGTTGGGGGTGTGGTGCTTTGTCGCGCTGGCATGTGCCACAACAAAGTGTCAACATCATAAAGAATATGTATACATATGTATACATGTATGTATACATATATGTATGTATATGAGCATAAATGTACGAGTGTATTTGATTGTACGTGCATTCGAGTTTAACGTGTAGAATATTCTCTCTTAAGAAAATTTGCATTTTTATTCACTACTCGGCGTCTGCTATTAATTTATTGTTGCCACATTGAAAAATTAGTGCACATTACAATTATTCGTGGCTTTTCGCTGTTTAATTGGTTCATAGTTTATTGTCGCCATGCGTTGATGTTTTTATGTTAATGTTGAGTTTGGCATAGCTGGAATTCATAGACATACGTATACATAGTAGCGGCGTTATTCAACACCTTGCAAAATTTATGGCCGTTTCTTACAAAATATTGTCTCGAAATTTGCATACTGGAAATATAAACGCTTCTAATGTAGAAGTGTGTGCGTACTTGTGTACGTCAGCATATAGTTTTATTAGATATTTTTGTGGCATTTATATTCACAGTTACATGCTTATTAGTTGGTTACCTATAAAAGTAATTAAAGTTTAATTTATTTGTACAGCTTTTTTTACGCTTTTTACACCATTTTTATTTGTTTATTTGCGTTATTTTATTTGTTTATATTTTTAAATTTTGTTATTTTTCTATCGGCCTAATAAATGTTTAATAATTAACAATTTTATTGAGCTCAAGCTAATTGGAAAAAACAGTAACAGTTTTTTTAGTGGTATAAGTTATAGTACTATTTTTGTTTTTCATCACCACATTCCCAGGCTTTGAACCAAGGAGCTCGGAGTTGCAGAGCCAACACGCCACATGCTGTGCTACGCTTGCCGAGTGGGCTGTTGTGTTTATTCCATCTTCCTTAAACAAACCAACTACAAACAAGAAGAACTGAATAAAAATATTATTCATTAAATAAAAAAAAAGTCTGATAAGGAAATGTGATGATTTCCGAAATAGAACTATAACTTATACCATTAAAAAAACTGTTGTTGTTTTATTCATTTAAAGAACAGGGTTTTCACATGTTTCAAAAATTTAATTAAATTAAATAGATAAGATAAATACCTTATTATAATATTGTTATCAAACGAAATGTGGTGTTTTTATTGGTATTATTGTAATAATTATTACCAATATACAAAATTCATTTTCATACCGAGTTGCAGTAATAGAATTTAAATCACTTACACGCCACTGCCACGCATGTGACAAAGTCTGAAAATGTCAGAGATTTGGCGCTGGGTTTCTCAGAATTTGAAATATCTTGTACTCTAACTGCATTAAAGATACGCCATTTTGTTGCTTGCTGGTAAAAAAACACAAGTACTTATGGCCAGATTCTCTAACTCGAAACGAGCGTTCGTCTCGTCCGAACTGTCGTATGTTCGTGTATTTGTATTCTCTAATGTCGCTGTGGTCGAGTTGGTAGCGGTGCGTGCTATAACTTGATATGCCGGTGAGTTCGAGGTTCGAATCTCAGTCAGGGCAAGCAAAATCTTTATAATAGAAAAAGTTTTTTCTAATAGCGGTCATCCCTCGGCAGGCAATGGCAAACCTCCAAGGGTATTTCTGCCATGAAAAAGCTTCTCATAAAATACATCTGCCGTTCGGAGTCGACACAAAACTGTAGGTCCCTCCATTTGTCGTATAATATAAGGACGCACACCACAAATGGTAGGAGAAGCTCGGCCAAACACTGAGCTATATAGTGTAAGCGCCAAAATTATTATTATTATAATGCGAATTCGGTTCCCTATCGACAACGTCTAATATCGTCTAATAACATCTGATTGTTGCGAACGAAAACGTAACTAATGTGAATTCTCTATCACGAACACGATTGAATATAAAGAAGCTAATATGTATTTATATTTTACAGCTATGATTTGTTGAAAAATTGCTCCTTCATTTCGTTTACTTTTTCCTCGGTCCTACACACGGATGGACGTTAGTTTTCAATCGAAATAGAGACTTCCAAATTCAGACAATTTCATTTGGACACGAATCGTTCGTCTGGCCTTTCGCTCGAGTTAGAGAATCAGGCTGTTAGTGTCATGAAATTTTACCATCTATTTAAAATAAAACCCGTGTTTTAGAAAATTTTCTCAGTAACTTTTTTCTGGTATGAGTTGTTTTTTCGAGTATCAAACTAAAATTTGATTAAGATGATACTTAAAATTAGGGAGTTTTTTTTAAGTGTTTATTTGTAAATTTGATTTCGAACATAAATTTTTTTTTAAATCTAAATAAAATAAATAAATAAAAAAATAAAAAAAATAAATAAAAGATTAATCAATTTAAAGCGTAAATATAAGATGCAATGTCCCAAGTAGAGCCCTCAGCATCTTAAAATAAGGGAGTTGTTAGGATGAAAATGCGCTGCGTGTCTCGTGCTAAGTGCCTCCAATATTTCTTCTGGAATTACGAGTGGGTTAAAAAAATTCGCTTATTTGACCAGAAAAAAAACCCCAAAAAATCATTTCGTATTTATTCTTAATCTATGTCTTTTTTATCTGCTCTACATAATCGCCATTCATTTCAATGCTTTTCTCAAGCCTATAAATCCAATTATCAAAATATTCTTTTAAATATTGCTTTTCAAGCTTACCAAGATCAGTATTAACCGTATTCCCCTCAAATTTCTTTTACTTTTTGGAAATAAGCAGAAATTTGAAGGTGTTAGATCCGTCAGATATTTAGCTTTTTCTAGTCTATATTTTAACCAATTATTAAAAATTTTGAATGAAGTCTCGTAAATCAATTGCAAAGGATTTGGTATTTTTGGCTTAAAAAAAAATAATTTAGAGTCACCAACAAAGCAAACTTTTGTTAGTCCCCTCGTACTTATGTATCATACATACATACTCATAAAAATACAATTGTGGCATTAAAATTAGATTCGAAAATTTTCAAGTTCATTCCTTTTTAACAGCTGGTTTAATTCAACCTCACTCTGATCGTTCAAAATGGGTTATTATCGTTTTTTAAGACCTCGCAAAGACTTTATAAATGAATACAACTCATTTTCCGTTCATTTCTACTATGTCCATCAATATGCATATGTGTGTATTAAATAAACGACTCATTTATATCATGCAGTATGTTGCGAGTAAGCTACAAACGTGCTGCATGCAAACTGACATCCGTGCAATCGTTGCAACCATTTTCACAGCATTGTAAACGTCAACGCTGCCACACGACGGCTTCCATGACGTCACTGACAATTAATTAATTCTTTCCGAACGTGCTGTATTGACAATGGCTTAGCCGATTGCCGATAGCATGCCACATATGTATGTACATACATACCTACACTCTAGGCGATAAAACATAGATACATACATACACACATACGTAACTACATTCCACACCATATACGCGTGTAATAAGCTTTAAACATGAATATACTGGCTCTTATCTCATTCCCTCGCGGTGAGTGTGTAATTTTTTTTTTTTTTTTTTTTTAATTTTTTCACTGCCAAATTACCGGCAAGCTGACGATGCAACATTTTGCGTTTCTAGCCACGTTTGGTGACTATGCTTGGCAATGTGACGACAGCAACACGAACAACAATAACGAAGAATTAACAAAGCGAGTATGCACTTCTCGTCTATGCTGCCTTTGTTGCTCCACGGTGGCGGCACATTTCAGCGCTCAACATTTGCCAATTGTCTTGTTGCCGCTGCAATGGGTAAAAAGCTTTGGTTGTTGCTGCTGTTGATTTCATTGTTGCTTTGACCATATTGCTATTCTTGTGTGCTGCACAGCAACAATGCCAACGTGCTTGTTGTTATTTTTGTCGTTGTTTAATTGCATTTACGGTGCCATATTAGTGTGCGCACAGCACTTAGCTGTCAGCAACAATTGCCTGTTCAGTAACCACTACTTAGCTGCCGGCTGCCATCGAGACAGCAATATTGTTGGTTTCGTTGTTTTTTTTTTCTTTATTTTTTTTTTTTTTGCTGCTGTTGTAGCGATAATTGTGCTCTGATTGTGCCTATGGATGCACGTATGTATGTATGTATGTATGTTGTCGGCATTTGTTATTGCCACCATCAGCTGTTTTTTTTTGTTGCTTTTGCGATATTTGACAACTGAATAGGGTTCACAATTTTTTCATTTATTGGCAAATTATTGAGCATTGACAGCACATTTAATTGTTGCAAGCATTTACTATGCGGCATTGTTTGGTAACATAGTCATCGAATATTTACGTATGTACATACATACATATGTAGGTAGCAACGTGAGAATGCTGTTGAGAAAATTTGTATACAAATACGAGTACATCAAGTCAAGGGATGTAAACGTCTGCAATTGTTTAGTGTGTGTTCTAAATGTGTTGACTTTGGAAATTTAGGCGCATATTTATTAGGTAATTGTTGACAAGAATTTTTGCATACATACGACCAAGGATATTAGGAGATATTTATATATACATAAATGCATAATGTCATTAATGCGCTTAAGATAAGACTTTTTTGAATGGAACAAAATTATCTTAAAATTAGTGAAGACTGTATAAATAAAAAAAAGTGTGTGTTTAAGTAAGAAAATCCCTTTTCTCTTAAAATTCCGAATATAAATTATATAAACCTTTGGATGTAATACTCATTTTCGGTATGAGGAATTTTTCGTTCTTTTGAACTTGCTTGCATTCTGTGTAGCCTCAAAAAAATAGGGTGTGCCTGTGACACACCAATAGTATAACAATTTTGGCGCTTACACTATATAGATCAGTGTTTGACCGAGCTTCTCCTACCATTTGTGGTGTGCGTCTTTATATTATACCACAAATGGAGGGACCTACAGTTTTGTGCCGACTCCGAACGGCAGATGTATTTAATGAGAAGCTTTTTAATGGCAGAAATACCCTTGTAGGTTTTCCATTGCCTACCGAGGGGTGACCGCTATTAGAAAAAACTTTTTCTTTCCTTAAGATTTTGCTTATTCTGACTGAGATCCGAACCTTGAACTCACCTGCATATCGAGTTATAGCACGCATCGCTACCAACTCGACCACCGGCCACACTATGTAAGTGAAATTTCTTTTGATTAATTTCTTAATCATTCCCTATGCCTGATACTTAGTTTATGGTTTCCATCTACTGACCTTAACAAAATATACTTAAATGAAGAAAGTGACTTTTGGTGATTTAAGTCTTGAGAGTTTAAATATGGTGAATTTTGGTGTGGGGGGTTTAGGTGTTAGGTGAGCTCCAATATATGGTGCGGTTACGAGTAGGAAATTAAGGTGTGGTATGTTTAGGTGTGGTGAGTTTAAGAGTCGTGAGTTCAGTTCTGGTGATAAAAAAGAAATACTGTTACCATCCACAACTATCTCCGAGTACACAGTTTTCGCCGTTTTCATGCATGGCACCGTAACATTACCCAAAACTATATGTATAACATAAAACAAATTGAGTTGAGGAGCGGTGAATTTCGGTAAGGTGAGTTTTGATATAAGGCTTTAGAAATGAGATATTACTTGCATTCACAGCAAGAATTCTGAGCCGAAAATATACTTGCCGCTGTCCGTTTGCAACATTTCATTCGGCATGACTGCCGTCGCACCATTTCTGCCACATTCTCTTCAATTTACTACCACCGCTTAAAATTTTGACTTCCTACAAAATATACATATGTATTCGAAAACCTTCCTAGAAACATTTTTTTAAATTTTCGAGTTCGTTTCTTAAGTCTTTTGTTAATCAAGCCCAATCACTCCAAAAAATTGACAAACAATTACTTAATTGAAGTTATATTTTTTTTATTTTTATTTTAAATTAGCTCTTACCTGTCAAACATATTACTACATAGTTTGCAAATTCTTATGAGTACTTTTGTTTCAAGACGTTTGTATGTATATATGCGGATCTCTGAAATAAAAACTTTAAAATTTTATAAGATTAACTCAAATCTGAACTAAAAAAAGATAACACAAGTTTAACATTCTCCGACCAAGCCCTTTACCGGGAATAAAGTGTGAAATATCGTATAAAATAAGTACCGCGTCGTAATTAATTCTTTGTTTAAACTGTAATAGAAGAGACAACCACCTTTTTCCGGGATTCATCTACGGGTAGAACAGACTATTTAAGACAATCTTCCTCTACTATTCACTAAATAAGTTTAAAAATTAGTTTTTGATGATATTCGACACAAGCATTGTTTTGAACTTCTCACTGGTTGCATTAGCTACATTCAAAAAAATGGGCTTAGATATTGCAATTCACCCACGACAACAGCCTTGACCTAACTCACAACGATTACTATCTTTTTTTAAAAAATTAAAACATAACCTCATTTGGGACTCAATGAACTTTTAAACAAGCTTGAAAATGGATTCTTTAAATTAAAAAGATCCTCTGCCGATAGTAAAATTATACTTGTTGGTTTGTCTTTAACGATTATATCTACAACCTTTACTTTGTCAATTATCTGACACAACGACCCAGAAGAATATATATATATGTATTTGATGCTGGTGCCTAAAATAAGTTATCCAAATTTTCCTTAGAATTATACAAGTTTTTCTAAATTTAATAATTATGAGTGAAAGAAATTTTTGAAGTCATCAAAAACTAATTTTGTGAGGCGTACGTTATAAAAGTATTCTCATAATATTATAGTCGGGACTTGTTCAGGGCCATTTCGAGATTAATTCGTTGATCTTTTGATATATTCTTGTTACATTATAGTTAATTTTTGTGTATTTTTTTGTAAATTTTTAATAATTTTTCAATACTTTTCCGGTATATCCTTGGTACAGCTTTGAGGGTGTTACGAGGTTAGAGCTCGATACTAATTTTAAATGCCTCAAATCTAGTCTCACAACGGTCTTAAGTGAGTCTTGAAGTATTCACGAACTAGTCCTCAATTAATCCTGCTAAATTCGTGAGTTGCCTGGAATTGTTTAAGCCTCAAAGAAATTGATATTTTTGACACAAAAAACTTTTATTATAATCTCGTATATTTTCACTGTCTCACCGTTTAGTTGGTCTGTCTTATTTCGCTACTAAGTAGTGATCGAAATCATCGAAAAAGTACTGATATTGAAATGAAATGCGTCTGATTAAAGTTTAAAACCTTAAGTATTTATATGTATATATTTTGCTTTAAACATGTCTCTTCTATGATAAATTGAAAAAAGAAAAATTAAATTTTTCTGTAGTGGTGTACCTAAAATCGCAAACAATCAGGCCTGTTCGGCATTTCGATTCCTTTCTTCTAAATCTGTTATTAGTTTCTTCAGTTCTGTGAGGATGAGAACTTTTTCTTTTCATTTCGGAGAATCAGAGACAATACTTTAAAACCAAAAATAAATGTTCGCTTTCGATGTATAGTAATGTCTTTCATTCCGATTCCGACCAAATCGAAATGCAGAACAGGCCTGATGAATATTTGTTTAAAAAAAAACTCCGCATTTGCTTTTTTCATTTTAATGATACTCAACCAATAAAGTCTTAATACCCCAAAACTGCGCATTATTACACAAAAATCATAAAATCTGCACCTTTGCAAGCGGATCAACTACCTTTCAACACAATAACCAACAATAACCATTCGCCCTAATTCATTATTGATTTTAAAATGTGCGCAAGTGGCAGGTATTTATGCATCGCATCTATCTGCTTATAGAAGAATGCATACGTATTCGTGTGTGGAAAATACCCCGCGGTGTATCATCAAATTAAGTTGGCATGTCGAAAGCGAACGAATGAGCTGAATCGTAGCGCACTTAAGTGCACATATTTATGTATATACAAGTAGCTGTTGCTTGCAACACACACATAACGCTATCACCAAGCTTTGCGGTTGCATGGCTGCAAGCAAACAAATAACAATTTTATTAATTTTCATTATTCGACAGTTAATGCAGACGAAAGATGCTTAAGGCCTTAAAAGTGTATATAAAAAAAAAGAAACGAAAAGTATTACTTAACCAAAAAAAAGCAGCAAAACAAAAACAAACAAAAATCGACATGCATACATAAGTAAGTAGAAGAAGAGACAGCAGGTAAAGTAGCTGCGTGGGTTGTCGGCATAAATTGGCAGTATTTGTGGCGGATTGGCACATCCTCAATGGCGTCGTTGCCACAGCCTCTGCTTTAATTAAGGCTCTTTGAATGGCAAATAAGTTTCAAGATGACGGCATAGCTGCCTTGAGCGCTAGCTACTTGCGGGACGAGGCTATGTTTTTGGCAGCTTGGCAACGAACCAAACCAAAAAAAGTTGATTGAAAAAAAGTGTCTGAAATTAAAAATGCGCCAAAAAGGGCCTCTGTCGATTTTTATGATGAGAGTGCAAATGCATGTCCGTAGCGGCAGGCAATACAACGATTCGTTGCTGTATTTGCTTGCACGCCTTCCTGCCTGCAGGTGCTATTTTGGCAATTCGTTGATCTTAAAAAATATTTCCTCAGATAAAATAATCATAAAAAATGCCTAAAATTGTTATTTTTTGACAAAAAAAACAAAAACAAAAAAAAAGAAGCGATCGGATTGCCGCAAGTCCATTAGCATACGAGAGTTGGGATCGTAATACTCGTGCATGTTGAACATCTTTTGTGCCAATTTATGCCGCTTTATGTCGGGCTCATTTTCATTCATTCTGATTAAATTTCGTTAATCATTTCGTTTATTTCTTTCACCAACCCAAACCCAAGCTCATTTAAAATGTTCTTAATATGTTCAAAAGTGGTCTCATCATAATCAGCCCAAAGGTGTTTGCCTGCAAATTTATAGACACAATGCGTAGATGCTTAATTTTTTGCCATTTTTTTGTTTTTGTATGTATACGGTCGTTAATAATTTTCTTTCAGCAGTTATCATTTTGATTTGTTTTTAATGCGAAATTTTAAAATTCCAATTAAAGCAGGTATTCACATTTTATCCCAACATTTAAGCCGCCTTTCAGCTTGCCTTTTAACGCTTGCCGCCGTCGACACCAAAGATAGCATTTATTTAAATTATCAGCTATGTGTCCACGTTTTAACCTCTGACCCTCAGCGGACACAGCAGCTTCAGTTAACGCTTTTACTTGCCCGCATTGCGGCCTCAGTGAAGCTCTCACATTGAGCCTCCGTTCCGCAACTTTTGCTTAAATACTTTTAATTGTTGCGTGGATATGTTGCCAGCCACTTTTGATAATCACCATTAAACGTTTTTTTTTTGTTTTCAATTGATGCCACTTTAGTTGGCAATATATCGACAGAAGGCATCGAAATTACTAAGCAGCTGTGAAATTAATGTTTATGCATAGGTCGCGGTCGTAAAGTGTCAGAAACGTGATTTCAGTTAAGTTTACATGCATACACTTACATACAGGCATACGTACATACATATGTAAATACATACTTAGGTGAGGTGTGGCAAGCGATGCGGATTATGTGCACATTGAATGATTTTTAATTTTGACATAATAGTCCAATATTTTCGAGAAAATATATGCAGATATGCGTTTTTATGCAGGTATGCTTATGTATGTAGGTATGCGTATGAATATTTTTCGATACTTCCGATGTTTCTTACTTATTTAGAGTGGAGTTGATAAAAATAAAATTCAGAAAAATATGAATCTACGTAAATTGTTTATATTTTTCCCATAATTGTTTTTCATATTTTTATAACTTTTAAATTGAGTATAATATTTTATCAACTACCTTGAATATAACCGAAAGCATTCTTATCTAAAAGAAATTCAAAATTTTACTATTCAAATAAGAATAAAAAAAAAAATTAAAAAAAAAAATTGTTGCTCCTACTTGTTCGATGTGCCTTGGTTTTATAATTAAAACAATACTGCTGGCCATGGTGGAATTATATACAGGTGATGTCAGTTCGAATTCACCAAATGACAGACTGTCCTAATTGTGGCATGCATTTTTAAAGTAGTAAAAAGGGGAGAAAATAAATCCAGGAATAAAAAATTATTAAAATGTATGTAAATTGTTGGGATTAGATTTGCATATGTATAATTTCATACATACATAATTTAAATATATACTACATATGTTATGTATGTAAATTCAAAATCAGAAACTACTCTTTAATTACGAGGCCCAATTCGGACATACTCTGGTCATATTTAGGTATGTATTCGTATGTACATATTTTGCTCAGTGGAGAGAAAAATAGTCTCCAAGAGATGATTTTGTAAAGGAACTTGGAGACATTCAACTTTAACAATTTTAATTTTTGCAATTCAAAATCAGAAATATTTAGTACAGTTTCATTAGCAACTCAAGTCTTCTCTTCTTAATTTTCTGACAGGCTGTAAATGTGACAGGCTCTAGGTGCGAGCTTTGTTAGTGTATTGCTGTTTTTCTTTCAGAGTATTAATGGAACGTCTGACGCAAATGACATTTTAAGAAATGAAAATTTAAGAACAGGTTGTCGCATATTTTTGGAAAATAAATTAAAACTATTTTGAAAATATAAAGGGAATATCTATATCATTTTTAACAGTTCATTTCTTGAATTTATTTTCTACGTTGCAATTAAAAAAATCTTAAATTATTATGGCAAAGGTATAATTAAAACTAGCGCAATAATGTGACGAGGACGAGGCGACAAGTGTTCTTTATTTAAAAGAGAAACAAAAATTAAAATATACAATAATTTTTGGAAAATTATTTTGTTTGATTATAAAATAAATAACACACAACTGTTGAAAGTTGAAATATACGATGATCAGAAATCAGAAAGTGAATAATGAAATGCAAGCAAACAATATCATTTTGACATTTTCTGTACCACTGCAAGGAAAAAAATATTTAATTTTGCTCCTTACTAACGCCACCTCACCAAATTTGCCTTGAGGCAAAACAAAACTACTCATCAAAAAGAGAATATTTATATTACTATTTTAGTTTGCTTTTGCAATTGAGGGTACGATAGTGGGCAACACTGGAAATAAACCAGCGGGCTATGTCAAAATTTACAGTTATTCGGTTGACTGACATCACCTATCACGACTGCTGGCCATACCAGATATATATGTATGTATCTCAAAGAGCTGATTGAATTCATATTGTTCTGTCAAAAACCTTACCCAATAATCACTGCAATATTTTTGATTCGATTTAAAATATATATCTTGATTTTCATCTGATTTTCCGAAAATTTTATTTATACTCGTATTGGAACGATTTTCCGTCATCCCTTGTCAAATTTAGTTTTGTCACATACCGGTTTCGGCGTTTTGCCATCTTCAGTGTCGTTTTCGTTAAATTTTAAAATTTTGACAAACGAAAATAAAAGAAAAACAAGAACAACTACAAATATTTATAGCTTTATAGAGAATATACTTAGGCAAATTTTGATATATTTGGAATTTCTACTGCTGGTCGCGTTAGCTTTTGACATCAATTAAAACTAAAATACTAAAAATCACAGATTTGATTTACTGCCTTGACTAGCATATTTTATTATTTCTTGTTTTATAATTGGTATAAATAACATAGTTTTCAGTTTAGTAAGCTAATAGAAAGAAGACCTGCAAAAATTTTGAGACTACAGTGACTCAAAATATGAACATTAAAATTTACTATTAAAGGTATCTCGTCTCTCTAGTTTTAGAATATAGTATTTTTAATGTAGTAAATATGTCAAGACTTTGAGTTATAGGGCTAAAAACGCAGCAATAATCTGAAAAAATTAAAAAAAAATAAAAAATCGCTAAAAAAATCGCACTAACTTTGGCATACCAAAATGATTTTCACAATCCAGCAAATCGATAACGTAATGTCATTTTAAAGCTGTTAAAATTATGTTCTCCAGTGTAAGTTATTTTCATGCACCGATGAATAACGTTGTGTCTAGTTCATAAAAAAATGTTAGAATACATTTGTTGATATACAAGAAGAATGTAATCCCATGAACTTTGAAAAATATGTGCACATGTTATACATATATTTGCTACAGACATATTTTTTTATCGTTAATTTGCGGTTAACATTTCCTCTTGAAAATATTTGTTTATTGCTGTCATGGCAACAACTACTAAGTGAATAACAAGTACTACAATGCGATGTTAACCGATATTGATTCTAATCATACGAGTATATACAAAAAAGGTATGTGTGTACTTCGGTGTATGTAAGTAAATGCGCGAGTATGTGTTATGGCGCCTTTAAGTCTGTAGAACACCTGCGCAAACTGCCATGACCGGCCCACACAAACATGGCTGGCGCTGTTGACGCCCTCTCCGCACTCCACACTCCGCACATTTATCCGAAGTGTGGCGGCAATGTCGACGCACATTATTACAGCCTCCGCAAATGGCAATACGTGATTATTTTTCACAACAGACAATTGCAGTGGTAGACAAAACACAAACAACAATAAAAAGCTTTAAAATGCCTCGCGAAAAAGAGCAATGCCAAAAGCAGCAGTTAGAATGTGTTCTCACCAACAGAGTAAACATACTACAAGCGGACGAGCGGACGGTCGGACGGACGGAGGAACGGGTGAATAAACACAGCCGCAGATGCAGATGCAGCTACAGGACTATGCCCGCCTAGTCTGGCCACCTTCTGCGCCTCCGGAAATGACAACGATTTCAGGCCAAGCTCAGCGCCATAAGGTTCCAAACTCTTGCAGATAGGCAATAACCGCCACAACAACAACAATTACTCGTACAACACAAAGAATACACCAACTGACAACATTGAAAAATTTTTACATTTATAGACAATGCATGTGTTACTTGCTGCATTGTTGGCTATACAACATTTTCTTGCAGCTGCAACATCTCCAACACCAGTACAACAAAAGATATAGCAACAACAATGCAGAATTCAAAGAAGGCGGCTCCCCAGAAGCTGCTGCAGCCGGCAGCAAATGGGCGACGCATTCATCGTTGATTGCAAGGCGCAGATGTCGCCGCATTTTGTGGTTCGTTAATTTTTGCGCAATGTTGTAAGTTGCAAGTTGCACATTGCACATACATATAAAGCAAGTCGCAAGTCGCAAGCAAACAACAAGAGGAACAAGTAAAGCACAATCATTTTTATGCTAGGAAATCGCTAAACCTTGTTACGGCAATTGTTCTATGTACATACATACATACATACATATAGTATAGTAGTATGTTTGCTGTTGTTGTTATTGTTGTTCATGTAGCAGTTAAGCTGCTTTTGCAGCTGGTGACTGGAGCAATTGTCTGCCCATAACCTTAACTACCATAAGTACTCAAGTGGAGGTTTTTGTGTGTGTGTTTCTGTGAATTCGCCACATAATCAAGGCCCACGCACTTGTCCGAAGCAACAAAGGAACTCAACTCTACCCTGCCGCAAGTACAACAATACGTAAATGGCAAAACAAAACTACAACATAAGAGTATATTTTAATAAATAAAAAAAAACTACAACGAAATCGAGACAGTGCCATTGTAAAGGATCAAGACACCTTCGCAACGGATCTGTGGATTATCTTGGCATGCAGCCTTCGCTCTCCAATTTACCAAGCTTTAGTTAGCGTTATTGTTGTCGGATATGCGCGTGATGATCGCATCTATTTTTATGCTTCGCTAGCTATTATGTACATATGTAGGTATAGGCAGAGGTAAGTTTTGTAAATTGTGTAGGTCGTCCTGCTAGCCTGCCATGCTCTGATGATTCCTCCTCCTTACTTAGCGCACCTTATTGTATTTGGATGTTTTTTTTTTTTTGCACACACACTGGCACTTTTCTATAAACATACAAACATGCTGTATACGAGTATACAAAAGCTATTCGTTATCTGCATTACAAGCCTTTTGTAGCTGGTGTTGTGGAATGTGGTGTCGCAATTACGCTTCAATGTTGCCACCAAGATTGATCTGCAGTTACTGAACTAAGTATAAGATGAAATAGAATAAAGTGTGTATGTAATGCATAACCTTTACTCTTTGTTTTTTTTTTTTTAAACATAAGTGGTAGACGAGTTAGAATGGCAAGGTGGTTATAGAATTCGTTTTGGCAACCATAATATACTCATTTTACAAACATTCGAGTATATGTATATGTTTATGTGGAAGGTAGACCCATCGACTCATTCCGAAGCTTGAAACATGGCTTAACAGAAAGCATGGATAAGTGTACTATTACCTCACACAAATCGTTAGCGGACACGGCTGCTTTAAAAGTTACCTCCATCGTTTCGGGCACGAATAATACCATTTTTGCGAGATTTGCGGTCCATAGCGTCAAGAAGATACAGAGCAGGTGATGTTTTATTGTCCACGCTTCAGAGAACAACGACGAAAGCTAAATAAAGCTTTGGGACCCAACGTTTCCCCAAAAAATGTAGAGCAGCAAATGATTGAGAGCGAAGAGGCGTGGAAGGCAGTATGTTGCATCTTAGCAGAAATTAAGCAGCAATTGGTGGTAAGTGAACAGCAACGACGTAAACACGAACCAGTACTGCAAGCACAGTTAGAAACTATTTGACGTTCAAAGTGCGAAGTAAGACTTAAATCGAGAACCCCGACGTCTGTACCGAGAAGACTGACAATCTCGACGAGCAAGTTGCTCAAACGGTCTCCTGACGAAACACTTAACGGTAGTACCAGGGGCGAAAATCGGACGAGAAGAGCTGATTTTAGTTGGTTTAAGTCTCACACTGACGGGGTTAAGGTTTTCGATGCTTTCCATCTCTTTAAAACCAAAAAAGAATTATATGTTTACGTACTTGTACCGTCCATTCACAAGATCAGGACTTGACTTTAACCAGACCATTTAATCAGATAAGAATTCAGCCAAGTTTTATTAAGACCGCTTTTAGTTAATTAAGTAATTTCTACCTGTTCCCTAAATGGATGTGTTCAAATATCCAATTTGGACTATTCATAATTCAATACTTTAACTAATCTTACACTATATACACACTACCGCTTTTTATTATTATTAATTCTAAGTACAAGTAAGTAATTTAAAACCCGATACAATCTATGAAGATATACATTTTTGTTATTTAAGTTTGTCGATTAGTATCTATCAAGATATTGAAATGAAATTACCTAATTTATTCCAAATAATATGTCATTTAATATAGGCGCCATTGTTGAAGAAATTTAAAATTAATGGCTAAAGTTATGCAAAAGTAGGACCTTAAGATGTGCTACCATTCAAGTACGTAGACAGCACTCCTAACAAAAAGATCTTGCCTTGTAACTTGTGTTTAATAAGCTAATTAATGCTATAATGTGAAGATAATTTTAATCATCTCAATTTTTATATTAAACTGTACAGTTAAAAAATTATTTCGATTAAGTAAGAAAGAGCTTGAACATTTAGCTTCAATGTAGAAAAATTTACGAGTTAAAGCAATCAAATTTTAGGCGCAGTAGTTATTACAATAGCGATGCAAAGAAATTGTGACAGACGTTAGAATAGCGGCAAGATCAAAAAGAGACGGAAGTCAAGTACATACATACATATGTACGAGTATGATAAAATTCATCTGTTTAAAAGTTTTTTTTAGTTTTTTTTTTATGATTTTTCTGTATTAGCAGGCGCATATATTTTATATTAAGAATCAAATTTGAGGCTGAGTAATCAGAGTATAAATGCGATAATTTTGTGATAGGCTTAAGAATAGGAGAGAAAAGGGTGTAAAATAAAAAAAATTTAAAGCACACAAATTTTACAAATTTTACACCCACTTCTTTAAGATAAATGTGTTTAAAAGTTTAAATTTAAGTTTAACCTTCAAGCAATGTGAATTCAGTCAAAAATAATTTTTTTGTTTCAAACCTATCTTTATTAGCAGTTTTACGAATTAAGGTCTTAATCCGAGTAAAATCTTAACAGTGTCGCCTTTGATTTTGATTAATTGAAGGCAGTTATATTACTTCCAAAATGTCCATATTTTCTTTTGTACATACTTCATACATACATATTTCATTTAATACCATCGAACATAGCAGCGGAAATAATTTCCATTAATTTCCAACTAAAATACAGTTCATTCTCCAACAAAAAACATGATGTCAAACATTTTATGGCTAGACAAATTTACAGGTACAGTTCTTATCATTGCTATTGTGGCAATGGTCCAACTCTCGCGCATACAAACGGACTCCTTTGTACTCCCAGCTCTAGTCAAGGCTGCTCAAGCATTAGGAACGATATTTTTCCACTTACCAGGCAAAGAAAGAGAGTACAGGTGGCGCACTTCCTCAGGGTTCATTTGGGTCAGTAAAGATGGAAACTTGTCACAATCTCTTACGCCAGTTAGTGCGATGTATTGCTTTTTTTTTTATTTTTACAACATGATTCCGTGAAAAGAGTCCAAAATTAGCAGTAATTCTGCCCCGATTTAGATTTATTCCATTCGGTTCTTATATATTTTTTTAATGGCAAAGATGGTCATATTTGTCAACTTTTCGCATTGGTTGGTTATCTCAAAAACCATTAGAAATTACTATCAGATTTGGATCAATCAGCTATGTTGTTCGTGAAGTAAGGACAAAAAAATGTACGCAATAGATGTGAATACCAACCAAACTGATGTTAAATTGTAACATTAATTATTATGAACGCCTACCGCAGCCTTTGTAAACTACCCAATCACTACTATGGCTTCTGCAACTGAAATCTGCCTGCAATAAATGTCTTATCCAGCGCAACTATTCATCGTATTCATCTTCGCCGACATCGGTTTATGTTAAACGTTAAGCATTTATGCGGATCGTTAATTTAAATTGAGTACATTTGGAACGTTCGCGATTTAAATGTTGAAGCGGCCTCCTTCTTACAACGATGGCGCATTGCTAAAAGAATGGAAATAAACAAATTAAAATGCTCGTTTGTTGGCGTGCGCGCTGGTGCAGTATCCACTATTCAATACGGAAGACAATTATCGCAACATTGCCTGAATCTCCTCATTGCCCGGTGCTGGCTGTAAGTCCTTCTGCGATTTTTCATGTGTCTCTGCCGTTATGTGAAACCGGCAATTTGGCCTTAAGGCATTTTAATGCTTTCAACTTCATTTTAGAGGTGCAAGAAGCTCTTAAGTGTACACATTTTTTTTTTATTATTGTTTCCTTTGACGTTGACTTTTTTACTTTTTTCTTTTTTTTCTTTTTCATTTTTTATTAATCACTTGTCTCTCCTAATGAGTTTTTAATCTGTGCTCATTCGTCGTTTAATGTGTAGCCAATTAAATTAAAATTTTTAATTGACACTAAGCATTTAATTGGATTGTACATATCTGCTTGAACGTACGTACACTTGACATACATACATATACATATACACATTTCAATGCGTTCAAGTCTGTGTTTACATACTGGGTACGTGCTGCCGTGTAACCTAAAACTAAATTTGTTCAACACTTGGCGAAAGCACTCGTCCAATTTCCTTACGCTTCGCATCAGCTGCCCAAAATTGAGACATCAAATAATTTTGAAAATATCAAATTGCAAAGATACAAGTACGCTTATAATAGGTAGCCACAAATTGGCAACAGACATATGCGTTTTAGCCATGTGCGCTTGCGGCAAACTTCGTGCTACTAATGGCAGGTGCATTTTGGGATTTGGATTATTACTCGAATGTGCAGTTAGATGCTGCATGAAATTCATTTGATTTTGGCAAAAGTTTTATATTACACAAGCTTAGCACATTTTTAAGCTTCTGCATGCACTTAAACGTTAACATTTTTGTATACACGTACATGTGTGCACACACATACATACATATGTTTGTACGTTGAAATTTTGCATCAGCTACCGATCCAGGTAGACCTCTGGTCATGCTGAGTTGTCGTGTTACCGAGATTAATAATTCAATAATGACATCATCTTCAAACAGTAGCACGCATATACTAAATTTTGGTTTCGATTAAATTTCCATGAAGCGTATAAGAGCAAAAAGTGGAGTTCAAAAATATATGTTTTTTAAGTAGCAAGTTGCAAAAAGCAACGGAAGCGATATACATAATTATTTTGTATTATTAAGTTGTTATTAAATTTAAAGAAAACAACTCAAAACTTAAAGGTTTTCGAGATATAATTGTTTTTAACTTGAGGGATTGATTGCTTAATTAAGATTTTTGGAGCTGTCATCATTTAGAGACTTCCTGTCAAGATAAGTTTTCCAGGTTTTTTCTTTCCAATTTATTTTGTATCAAGCGCGTTCTTCGGATTTCTTTTCTGATTCGAACGATGCTTTATTTCACAATTAAGTATTTATACTTATACACAATCCCTACTCTTACGCCCAAGTTGCGGAGCCTTGTCACAAGATTGTCGAGTTACTAGCTGAGTTTTTCAGGCATGGCATTTTCGGAATATGGAAGGACAACCGCATGCCTACTAAGTGGAATTTATGTATGTTTACTCTGCCCAATCTACAGAAGAAGGCAAAGAAGGAGTTAAGTCTGCTCGGCGAACAAAAACTACACTCTAAAATCTTTCAAAATACCCGTCCTATTGTATGCAAAAGCATGGACGATAATAACATCAGAAGAGAGAATCTTAGAAATATTTATGGACATTAACGCTTTTGCGACTGCGAATATACCCCAGACGATGGAGCGGTGAGCTGCACGAGCTTTACAAGCTAGCTAGGTCATGTCGTGGAAACAGAACTTTTTTCATAGTTCAAAATACTTCAGCCTAATGAGATAAAAAAAAAAATGGGTGGTAAAATACTCCAAACTGGTGTTCATAGATATGCAATTTTTGTAATAAACGCTGGGAAGATGATGCAGAAGTACATACGTGGACTTCATGTTTTCAATGCGAAGTGATCTGGGCATGTCGTGCATCCCAAAGAAAAGTGCCATATTTCTTTGCTACTCATGCATATAAAGCTAATAATGACTTTGTTGCTAATAAAATAGGTTTTGTGTAATGCTAAGATTAATATTACTTTTTGAATTAGTTTGTTCTTGTTGTTAGCCTAAAAGGCGTTATGAAAACCATACGAATATATTATTATTTCCATTTTATGTGTTCAATAAAATTGTTCACATATTTTATTGTTTTTCATTTAAAAGAATAAAAAAATGTTTTTCTTAATTCTAATACTGTGCTGATAATATGGTAAAGTATACCATATTACCCGAACCATGTATACCATATTACCCGGATGTTTTTCAAAGTGCCTCTTTTCGACTCTTTTCAAATTTTTCATGTTAAATTTTTTTAAACGAATTGTTTTAATTTTTTCCGTCATACTAGCTTTTAGCCAATATTTCAGTGATGATGTGTGTACAATTTTGAAAGCTTTGGATGCATATTTTCACAGATATGGGCCGAAAAGTAATAGGTATTCCATATTACCCGAACTTACTCTACACATAATTACGGAGATAAATTTTTCCTGGCCTTCATCCAAGAAAATCAAAATATCACAAAATGCAGATTTCAAACAACGTTTTTTTTATTCTATACAGAGGCTTCATTTTGAAAGAAAATTTCACTGTCATTGATTTTACTAAATTTTCAAACGAAGCGCTGGTGCGAACTATTAACTAGGTCGTTCCAACAATTAAAGAAACCTTGCGAGTTACCAAATTTTGATGCTTCCTTTTCGTAAAAAAAACATACATACGCACATATACACAAAAGTTAAGTACTCACGCACGCCACAAATAAGTGAGGTTAATAATGCAACGGTTTCTTCATGTGTCGCAGGCGGTCATTTACTCAAAAAAGTGGGCTGCACTCGCCTCAAGCATGACAGCAAATTTGCCATTATATTTCACATTATCACAAATTTGGTGGCGCCAAAGAACAATTGCCAGCGATGCCTTCGAGAATGTGTAAATGCAAATGTCCATTACTGTTTTTATTGCTGAAAGCTGCTTGGAATTTGCAATTTACTTACACTGCCATTTACGTTATACAAATTGACGAAAGTACGTTGAGGTATTGTACATATATACTAATGCACATACACATGCATGGGTATACACTTGCATTGTAAATTATATTGAAAAAAAAAATCTGCTATTATGCATCAATGCATTCATTATTTGATGAATTTGCCATTGTTGTCAGAGATTTTGTATTGGAGTTTGTGCTTTTTCAATAAAAAAACATAGCCACATTTGCTAGCGGAAGCAGTCAAGAGCAACTGGTATTAAAATTTAACGCCGAGAGGTACATACCTACATATCTCGACGAGCAGGTGCACAGAATAGAACGTATAAAAGGAAATTAATTACATTAAATAAAAGTCATAAAATCAGTTTGCCTACCAAAAGTGCACCACTTATAACAACAACAATAACAGCAACAACTATTTACAACAAACATTCTGACTCAACTATCTGAGAAATTGCAAATTACCGACAAACTTGCTTATTAACAGCTCGACAAAGCAAAGAGGCAATTAATAGATGAGGCTAAGGCGGAAAATGATGATGATGATAACTTGATGTGGCCGCAGTAAACTACAGATGTACACAGTATGTCAGTATGTATGTAGCATTGGGGTGTAACATGTCCACCATCAATAATTATAAGACTGGTTGGGAATCATATAAAATATTTATGTACATACACATACTGGTATGAATGAAACTATGAACGAGTATATGTTCGCTTATAGCCACGTAGGCAGTCATGAATGAAGGACTAGTTTACACGGAAGATGAGTAAAACCCTGTAGGAAAATTTGCTCGTCATCGTCTTTATATTTTTGGATGACAGATCTTTTTTTTTGCATATAAATAATAAAAAAAAATCACAGTTCTATCTTTTTTACAGCAAGTATCGTGAAGAAACAATCTTTAAAGCTGGTGGAGATCTCAAAATGCACTATTTTAGAACTGCGACCTCGAGAGGCAAACAAAAATTGAACCAAAAGTAGCTTAAAACAAGTAAGAAAAGCTAAATTCGGGCGAAATCTAATTTTTATATACCCTCGCAATTTATTTTTGTATGGGCGTTGCCCATAATTTCTTAAAAACCCCGTTTCTTTGTTTCAAATCGCTGCTAGTATAAAACTTTACTCAATTACTTCCAATAAATACTGAAAAACGAAGTTTTTTGCTTTTTTCAAAATTTCCGTTATATGGAAGTTGGGCGTGGTTATGGTCCGATTTAAAAAATTATTGACGATTATAACAGTTATATGGAGGAAAATTTGTTCACCAAATTTTGTGACGATAACTAACACTGTTATTGAGATACAGAAAATGTTACATAATTTCTTAGTTTAAAATCGCTCCAAATAGCAAATTTCACTCAATTTGATTTAATGGTCGGTATCCTTTTCATTCATTTTTCAAAAACTTCCGTTATATGGGAGGTGGGCGTGGTTATTGACCTATTTTGACCATTTTCAATACCAACCTACCCTGTTCAAAAAGCAATCTATGTACCAAATTTCATTGAGATATCTTAATTTTTACTCAAGTTATTGTAACCACGGACAGACGGACGGACGGACAGACATTCAGGGCTAAATCGATTCCTTTTTTCATTCTGATCATTTTAGTATATACATATATGTCTATATCTATATCGATTCGGGTATAAAAAAACGGACACAAGCGACTATTATACATCTCCAGCAAGATCTTGATGGAGTTCATGAAAGAATGTTCATGGTTTTTGAGCTTTGCGTCGGAATATCGGGCCATGTTGGAAAAGATACTGAGATAGGTCGCCGACGTAGTCGTCCAAAATGCTTTGGTAATATTAACGCATAATTTCTTATTGGATAACTCAATGCACTGTCCGTTAAGATATCTAGAGTTGGAATGTTCTTAATTTACGACACTGTCTTGACACGACTTGTCTTGTTTTCCGTTCATCGCTCGTCAAGTTTCTCCCAGTTTCTTGAATGTCGTTGTGTTCTTATATCTCTATCGGCATAATCAAACTGACGGAATGATAAGAAAGCCACTCTCTAAACATTTCGAAAGCTAACAGGAGAAACAAGTCACTAATCCATTGTCACTTTTACGGTGACTACCTCTGCTCAGTGAATAGGGCTTTTTTTGGAGATAACTCTCACTCATCCATTATAGAAACTATAATGAAGGCTTATTTTAAGTCTAATGACCCAGGTTTACCTTATCAAGTTATATATATATTTTAATATACTGGAATTATCTTTTTATATTTTCATACAAAAGATATTTATTTTTATTTCGAAATGTTTAAACATCAATTCCAGAAAAGTATGCTACAGGACAATAACTCAGCTATACGAGTATAGTAGGTGAAACGTTTAAAAATTGATATCTGCCTCAGACGCACACGGCTGAGCTCTTTTTAAAATATGGGGCTGTGATAAACTCCAGACTACCACAGCCGTAAATTCAAAAGAAAAAAATGTATCATAGAATTCATGACCTTGTTTCAAAACTCTTCAAAACTCAATTGAAATGGTTTGAAGAAATCTTTCTAAATATGA
This sequence comes from Philophylla caesio, assembly GCA_963971545.1. NCBI lineage: Eukaryota > Metazoa > Arthropoda > Insecta > Diptera > Tephritidae > Philophylla > Philophylla caesio. Next base: position 101,276,508 of record OZ020608.1, on the reverse strand, counting down.
TTTATTTTGGAACAACTTTCCGTCATCCCTTGTCAAGTTTGGTTTGCAGACAAGCCGGTTTCGGCGTTGTGCCATCTTCAGTGTCATTTTTCGTTCTGAATAATTTCTGTTCGTTGGTAGTTGTTCTTTCCTACCTACAGAGAACAACTTCTGGGAGAATTAAATTACTTCTTAATTGTAATAGTGGAGAATATAAACCTAATATTACATTAGATCGTCCACAAATTATCAGACATGAAGCCTTACTGATATCGTTTGTGAGCGAAGGCCAGCAACAGCATTAAACTAATTTAGAGTTGGAAAAAGTAAAAGTGGTTTCCTTATTAAAGATCAGCAAAAAATATCTGTTTAAGACGCCGTTATTTGTATATACATTATGCTATACATAAAATTTTTTTAAACTAAAAATATAGTAGTTTTGACCTAAAATTGTAGCTTATTAAGTTGAGGATTTTCCTACAAGGACGCCTCAACTGCGATAAGCGAAAGCAACTAGTGAAATCAAGTTGACGCATTCGTTGGCTAGCTCAGCCAGTGAACACGCGCATTCAGATTCGCATTTTATCACCGAAGGGAGGCATGAAAATTAAGACTATGATTACAAAATAAATCCGAGTGCCACAGCCACTCAAACGTGGCAGCGCGCAACACCAGGAGCCCAACCAAGTTACAACCAGATTTTCAAGGCAAATCGAAGACAAATAACTACTCGCACCTGGCGGAACTGTCAGGTCATAATTTGCACTTTAATGGGGAGGGGACACAACAACCCATACAGCTATGTATGTAAGTTTGTATGCGCACTGCTGGGACTACCATAGCATTTTGCCACTATTTTAGACAGATATGTGTTAAGCTACCTCTACTTGATAACCGCTCCAATTCTTGTGGAATTTTTCCAAAGTCACCTGAGATAATATCATCCATGCTTGTAGCGGCGATGAATGGAATCAGCGCCACTATCATGACCGGATTGACAAATAATTATTTAAAGTCAGCTTTGTAAAGCAAGTTTATACACACATACATATGTTTTTTTTTGTATGTACACGCACTTATCTAGGCAAATGGGCGATAGCAGGTAACATGCAGGGAGGAGTGGGCAATGGCCATTGTGTGAATAGCAGCTGGTAATAATTAATATCTACTACTACATCCGGTCGCAAATATGCCCGAACTCATCATTTTTCTACTACTAAGGAGCTAAAGCACTTACGAAGATGTGCACCTGTTTTGCTTTTCAAGTTTGTTGATTACTGCGCAATTTCACCTACCCTCTTTCTGAAGCTATACCAGGTGCATAGTTTCTTACATTCATTCTAACATATTCGTGATTTAATTACATGCGTTAAGAGGCGCAAATGTTAGCGTTGTTGTCTTAATAAATTCAATGTCCTGTCGCCTTATGAAATTGATAAATTTCCGTTGTGGAAATAATGTGTAGATACAATAATAATAATAATAATTTGGCACTTACACTATACATGTAGCTCACTGTTTGGCCGAGCTTCTTCTACCATTTCTGGTGTGCGTCTTTATATTCTACCACAAATGGAGGGACCTACAATTCTGTGCCGACTCCGAATGGCAGATGTATTTAATGAGAAGCTTTTTCATGGCAGAAATACCCTCGGAGGTTTGCCATTGTCAACCGTGGGGTGATCGCTATAACAAAAAATACTATTTATATTTTAAAGATTTTACTTGCATTAGCTGAGATTCGAACCTCGAACTCAGCGGCATATCGACTTATAGCACGCACCGCTACCAACTCGAAAACAGCGCCACAACATATATTATATAATAATAATTTTGGCGCGTACACTATATAGCTCAGTGTTTGGCCGAGCTTCTCCTACCATTTGTGGTGTGCGTCTTTATATTATACCACAAATGGAGGGACCTACAGTTTTGTGCCGACTCCGAATGGCAGATGTATTTAATGAGAAGCTTTTTCATGGCAGAAATACCCTCGGAGGTTTGCCATTGCCTGCCGTGGGGTGACCGCTATTAGAAAAAACGTTTTCTATTACAGCGCCACAATAGGGTCATGTAAAAGCAGACACATAATTCTTAAATATTTTAAATCTTTAATAAATGACAATTTTATTGAGGTTGAGGCCAGTTTATGGAAGATTTTATTTGGAAAAAACAACAACAGTTTTAGTGGTAGAAGTTATAGCAGCTATTTCAGAGATCGCGACATCTCCTCATCAGACTTTTTTTAATTTAATTTTATTTATTCTTCATAACCCCTCCACGGGTTTGAACCAAGGATCCCCGGATTGCAGAATCAACAAACTACATCCTGTGCTACGCTTGCCGAGTCGGCTGTTGTATTTATTCCATCTTCCGAGGGACCGTTCCCTAGAAGAATAAATAAAATTAAATTTAAAGAAGTCTGATGAGGAGATGTTATAACTTATACCAATAAAACTCTTGTTTAAAGGCCGATGGAAAAATAACAAAACTTATATTTTAAATATTTTCATACCAATTGTTTTCATCTATGCAATATACCGCAATAAATAAATGTATATAAATTATATTGACTTAATAGTGCAGGGGTCGAGAGATTAATATACATATGTAGAGAAAATTTTATTTTAAAATCATGCTCCTCTTATAAATGTAAGCTTTTTTAAGTCTTTCGAAATGTCTGCTTTAGTACTGGAAATCGAAAACATGCTCTTTCAGATTCTTCCGCTTCCAGTAATTTATTTTCAATCGGAAGTTACGGAGACAATGTTGATAGAACTCGGAATATACTCGCATGAACGTTATTCATTGTAATGCAAAACCGACGTAGCATTTCTTGTGAAAATATTGCCTAATATGTATACGGGTCGAAATAATATGAAAAAAAAACTTTATAAGAGCTACCAGGTCCCTTGCAGTGAGCGTGGACTTATTTCGAAATATTTTTTCTTTTTTTCTGTTAAAATTATCTTAGAGCAAAATGGGTAATATTAATGTTGATAAGACTCAATACAGCTTAGACAGATGTCAATAAGAAAAATTTCTTTGGCCAAAAAAACGTGCCCTACGAAATATTTTAAGTTTAGATGTTCATGAAATTTTACTTAACTGATACTTGAAATGTTACTACAGCTTCACATTCACATATGAAGAAAGGCTTTTGAATTTGCTACTTCTTAAAACCAACTAATCGGCTTTTCATAATATTGAAAATTGAAGAAGATATCAATTCTTCCCATATTTATCTTCAACAGGCAAGAGCACATTAAGTGCACTTAAACCATTCATTTTTCCACAAGCTTATGGTAATTTTTCCCACTTTGTGAAAAAATCCATGAGTTTGTAGAACTTAAGCATCTTTGAAGTTAATCCAATTTTTTAAATATTTCGTCCGATGTTTTATGACCAAACTAAGTTTGTATTTAGTTATTATACAATAATTATCGTCGCTTTCCTTTTACGTCGTTTAAAAAAGCTTTTGTATACAAGTACATATGTGTATGTAGTTATGTGCATGTGTCCGCTGTGGTCTTAAAAATATAAATAGTTTATTTTGTAATAGCGGCCACCCATCGGCAGGCAATGGCAAACTTTCGAGGGTATTTCTGCCATGAAAAAGCTTCTCATTAAATACATCTGCCGTTCGCAGTCGGCACAAAACTGTAGGTCCCTCCATTTGTGTAATAATACTAATACCCAAATTCAATAACTTGGTATCATCTCAAGTCTCAAAACGAGCTAGAGTTTTTTGGTTTTCCTCGCTTTCACATATCTTTCTTTTGTTTTTATTTAAATTTTTTGTGACCTGCTAATTGCCGGGTAACAATTTTGAGACTTTATTTTGATATTAGAGACTGTATTTCGAGTGTAATGAATGCCAACTGGTCTAAAATTGTGACTTTTGTCTATATTAGAGACTGTGACAGCTTACTGAATTCGGGTATTTGCCACTGTACACTTCGTTTATTAAAAGGCCCTTAACTAATTGTTTCATTATTTTGCACGCGAATGTAAATTTTCTGTTTCTTTTCCCTTTTGACTTGATATTCTGGTATGATATGTCGTCACACAGCTGTGAAGCCGAAACAAAAAGGATAACGGGACGAAAATGTCGCAATCTTCTAATTTATCATTCTTGGTCACACAGCTGTCAAGCCGAAACAAAAAAGAAGGAGGATGTGTCAGAGACACGGCCATTAAGTTTAACGTAGAATACACCATCCGATAAGACAGAAAACATAATGATAATTTATAATGATAAATAATACAAGCAAATGAATTTCTTTATTTGATAGTTACTTTTGATGATATATGTATGTACATACATAAGCTTATGATAGGAAAATAGGATAAAAATGTTTTTAAATTATCAATTAAATTTCTCGCAAAAACGAAGTCAATGGTAGTTATCAATAGTAAAGATAAATGATAAATAACAGACCCAAATCTATTTGATTATTTCAAAGTTACTTTTGAGAATATAGGCTTATGATAGGAAAAATAGGATAAATATATTTTTAAATTAACATTTATATTTATCGCAAAAACTAAGTCAATGGTTGTGTTATCAATAGTTGTGGGAGCATCATTTCGAATATAATCCAAATTAAACGTATCGCTCATAAATTTCGCCAATCTAGTATTTGAAGTGATTTCTGTGTTAAAATCACCACCAATAAGCAGTAGTTGGCAGCGCTTTCTCTGCCTTTACTCTACTTAAATTTTCCCGCCTAAAATTATGCAATAAAATGAACGTCTATTCACGCTACAAACTACTACTACACACTCAACCAAACACCTCACACATATTTGTTTGGATGTGTTTATAAAATTTTCATTTGAGAAATTTAAATATTAGGAAGATATCAACCAATATGAAATGTATGTCAAACGAAAGCTAACATCTTCATTTGACTACAAAAAAATTTTTAAAAAAATTTATCTCGCCGTTTCCTTATAATTAAAGAAACAGAGATTACAACAATAACAATCGGACATGGGTGCCCATACCGTAAGGTAAGACGTATTCTACGCCAAAAGATAACGGGACGAAAGTGTCGCAATCTTCTAATTTATCATTCTTGATGCCAAGACGTAAACGCTGACATAAATGGCTGACATGAAGAAATAAGCGGTCTCCATTGACAATATATTTTTTTGACATCTATTTTCAGACATCAGTTATTTTCTGTGGAGATGTCGGGTTATGCAAGACCATCTAATGGAAATCTATATTTACGTTCTTTGATGTCAATCATGAAAATTTTGCTTTATGCAACTTTGCACAAATCGAATGATTGAAAATTGTGCTGATTGAGAAATTTAGTAAGTTTTTATAAGTAAACTGCTTTACGAAAAAAACATTCAGCAAATTAAAGAGATTTTACCCCACGTCTCCATAAGCAAACGCCAGATAATCATTTTGACAGATAATTGCGGCAGTTTGATTGTGTGTAAGCAATTTGATATCATAACATAATCATTTGTACGATGGCGTCAGACAAGTACGTTCGATGCATTATAGCGAAAATATCCTTTAAGTATTACAGAAGATGTGATATTTCCCTTCTAAGTACATGCTAATAGATAATCCAATAGGAAACAACTCTATATTTGCTTTCATATTATTATACCAGTGATGTTGCCGCCACGAACTTTTCGTGCAAATGAAAATTAATCTGTCAAAGCATCACTTTGACATTTGATTGCCAGCAAAGTGTTGGCAATTGATAACTTAAAATATTTCTAAATATTAATTGCTAACATCATTCAATTTACTGTCTCCATTTGCAATTTGCTTCAAAATTGCGATTGAACGCAATCATAAATTGCTTGTTGAGTTGTCGGGTTAATTACCAAAAATAAACAATTTGAATAGCATATGCAACCCTGTCAATTCACATTTTGACATTTGTATTTCCTTCATTTTGACTTTTTGACGATTTCTACTTTTTTTGTTTACCTCATTTTGACGTTTACATTTTGGAATTTCACAATTGTTTTGTTTTCTAGCGTCCTAAATGATTTTTAAATTAACTTAATGCAACTCAATAACAAGATCAAACAGCAGCAGTTTATTCATGCCATATGAATTAAACCTTCGTTAAACATCTGGATTTGTGTGGACCTTTCGGCTGCAGGCCAAGAAATCACTTACCAAAAAAAACGTATATGCTGGCTTCACGTTAAATCCAGTTTATATTGAATAAAATAACACCAAGAAAAAAATGCCACAAAGAAAGAAGACTGGTGGTGGGAGTGGTAATACATCAGATTCATCCAAACACGATGATGATGCGTACCGACAAAAGAGAAAGAGAAATAATGATGTGAGTTACAAAACGAGATTATAAAGGGAACAAGTAAAGAATACGGACCATTGAGCTAGAAAAAAAAAAAAAAGTGGGCGTGGTCCGCCCCTTTTTACCGATTTTGGTGGTATAATTTTTTTTTGGTGCAAAGTAATAGGAGGGGTGTTAGGGAGGGTTAAAGGGGGAAATTTCAATGTTTTGAAAAGCTAATATTTCAAAAACTATTAATCCGATCTTCATAATATTGGTATCGTTATAAAGATAATCAAAAGACCTTTTATTTGGTATGCATATGTTTACATAAATTTTATATATATTTTGAGAAAAATAACAAAAACTGAAAAAACACACATTTTTTTAATAAAAAACTATATTTTTCTTAAAAAAATACGTAATTAATAGTATGTAAAAATAAGCTTGTCTTAAATCCCATAAAAATACCTTTAATTTGATGTATAATTTTATATATTAAAACTTAAATTTTGTTTTATTTGTGTTGCTGACGATAAGAGAATCAGTAATAATGAGGGTAATGATCCAGTGCGGATTCGCGGAAAGGTATTAACGATGTGTTTTATTTAATTTTTAATGTTGTTTTATTTAATTTTGAAACCTAAACATAAATCAGTATTTCCGTGCGAAACATCTTTCAACGTGAGCGGCCTTCGGCCGCGCTTTAAAAAATAACCCTGGCCGGACAAACTCCGGCTACGCCATCAATAGTATTTCCGCGCAGAACACCTTTCCGCGTGAGCTGCCTTCGGCCGCGCTTCAAAAAAATAACCCTGGCCGGACAAACTCCGGCTACGCCATCAACAGTATTTCCGCGCAGAACACCTTTCCGCGTGAGCGGCCTTCGGCCGCGCTTCAAAAAAATAACCCTGGCCGGACAAACTCCGGCTACGCCATCAACAGTATTTCCGCGCAGAACACCTTTCCGCGTGAGCGGCCTTCGGCCGCGCTTCAAAAAAATAACCCTGGCCGGACAAACTCCGGCTACGCCATCAACAGTATTTCCGCGCAGAACACCCTTCCGCGTGAGCGGCCTTCGGCCGCGCTTTAAAAAAATAACCCTGGCCGGACAAACACCGGGTACGCCATCAACAGTATTTCTGCGCAGGACTCCTTTCCGGTTTTCTATTTCTTTCCGCGAAGCCGCTCTGGATCTATACTCTCATTATTACTGATTCTCTTATCGTCAGCAACACAAATAAAACAAAATTTCTTACAAAATTTAAGTTTTAATATATAAAATTATACATCAAATTAAAGGTATTTTTATGGGCTTTAAGACAAAATTATTTTTACATACTATTAATTACGTATTTTTTTAAGAAAAATATAGTTTTTTATAAAAAAATATGTGTTTTTTAAGTTTTTCTTATTTTTCTGAAAATATATATATAATTTATGTAAACATATGCATATAAAATAAAAGGTCTTTTAATTATCTTTTTAACGATACCAATATTGTGAAGATCGAATAAACAGTTTTTGAAATATTAGCTTTTCAAAATATTGAAATTTCCCCCTTTAACCCTCCCTAACACCCCTCCTATTACTTTGCACCAAAAAAAAATTATACCACCAAAATCGGTAAAAAGGATGGTCCGTATTCTTTACTTAAGCCTTATAAAGAATCACTTAGATAAAAATTATATACTTTTAAAAAATAATTTAGGCAGTAAAGAAAACGCGCCAGAAATCTAAAGAGACAGCCACTGAACGTAAACGTAATGTGGAGCGTCTTAAAAACGATAATATCAAACTGGAGGCGTCCATTAAAGAAGTAAAGGAACATGTAGAAACGCTTAAAAATTTGTTATTGAACAATGTTCAGAAAGATGAGCAAGAAGCTGTGCTGCAAAGAATACTCAATGAACCGACTGATGATGAGGGGGAAAGTCTCGATGATACATGAAATACGTGCAGATTATCAAGTTTGATTTGCTATAAATAATTAAGGGATGTTTACGGGAAGTTGTAAATAAGAACGAAATTTAAAGAACAAGCTCACCCTATGGCTTTACGTTGTTATTGTTATAATTAATAATATTTTATGTAAGTGTGATTATTTTAAATAAATAATAATTTTAACCGATTTACTATTTGTACAAACATAGATATATACATACATATTTGTTAAATATTCCTCTCAAAGTGTATCATATAATAAAATCGATTTTTAAAGTGACTCTAGCAGACAATATTCAACCAATTTTCTTATTAGCATTTCTTTATTGTGATTTTGATGATTTTACAATTCAGTCTTTATTATAACAAATATACATACATATATAAAGTATTTTAAATCAAATAACCTGCCATAGGTAATAAATTTAAAAATTACCAGTGTATCGTAATTTATATTATTTTCATAACAAGTTTAAATTAGTACATACTTCGTCCAGCTAAATTCTAGTCTATCACAAGGACTTGCAATATTGAAATTAAATAAATTTTGGCAATAAATATGAGCATAATTTAATTTAAAGTTGCGGTAATTGAAGAAAATTCCCCATTTTGTCACGCTTAACAAGAATAATAAATTATAGTTCGCTGCATCTTGCTCTTCACTTGACATCACTTTCTTTTTGGTGTTACATGGTGCATTTTTTTTTTGTTTTGTCTCATTGACGTTTACCTTTAGGAATTCTGCAGTTTTTTTCTTTTCAGACGCATTTTCCATTGTGTTGAAGATTTTTTCAATAAATTGTATCCAATAAAATTTAATATCTGCTGGTTTCGCTTTTGGTCCAGTTTATATTGAGAAAAGTATGACCAAGGAAAGAATGCCTGCAAGAAAGAAGACTGATGGTGGAAGCCGTTATACGTCATTTGAATCCAAATACGATTAAGATATGTACCGATAAAAGAGCGCTTATATAAAAATTATATATGTATATTATGTAAAAAAAAACGAATTTTAGGTGGTAAAAGTCTAAGAAGACAGCCACCGAAAGCTAAAGTAATGTGAACCATCTTAAAAATGAGAACACCAAACTGGATGCTTCCATTAAAGAAAGAAAGTCACTTGTAGAAAATATTCTTATTATTGAACAACATCCAAAGAGACGAGGAGAAAGCGTTGTATCAAAAGAGAATAAATGAACCCACTGATGATGAGGGAGATAGTTTTGATGATACGTGAATTACATTCAGAATATCACGAAATTTGATTACAAATTAAATTTGCTGTAAATTCATTGCGAGGTGTTTTAATATTGAAAAAAAAATCGCTCCATTTTAAAGGTTATTTGCTTACTGTTATATTTTATCTAAGACTAAGGTTAGGTTTTATAATAATAGATAGTTAACTATATACCATTATGTATGTACAGACATTACTGCTTATCAATATGTTATTAGTGACATTTTAATGAGAACATTTCTAACCGAAACACTTACCATCAAAAATGTCTAGTTTTCCTAAATGAAGGGAGAATACCTCGTCCATTTCTTTTTCTTCAAAATGCCAATGCAATCAGTAAACTAGAATATCTTCTCAGTAGATATTAGCCGAAACGTCGTATCGTGACGCCCTGCAAATCAAAAATGTACACCTGATAACGAACGGTGAACAAACGAACACATGCTCAACGTAGAGAATGTACAATAATACTGAGTTAGTTAACACCACCAATTTTTTAAGCAGCGATAGCACTAGTTCTAATCGCTTATAATAGTGTTTAACCCAAAGTAACACCAATTGCAAATGCTCTACTGCGTTCAATTGATTTCTTTCGGGTAGTTGCTTTCTCTCTTCTAGGCGCTTTTAATGCTTAAAATTGGATCCGATCAAAACGGGAGTGTCATAATTTGACACCAATGCTCCGGTTAAATCAACACTGAAATATTAGAAAATACATTAATTAAACAAAAGTACCTACAAGCAGACACCAATATTCGTATATACGTATATATATAAGTATGTGCCTACATACATACATATGTGGGAGTGTGTATTTTCCCATAGATGAAACTTTTGCACACAATAATAATGATGATATACATATGTATATGTATGAATGTATGACGAGCCCCGCTCACATTGATTTTCACCAATAGGCTAATTGTTTGCTGGGAAATTCCTTGTTATTATCACGATGCTTAATAAACACTGTGGTTTTGAATTAAATCGAATGCTTCCGCTAATTTGATGCGGGTGTGTTTCTTTTAAAAAATGTGCTAATAGAATTACTTTGTATGTACATATATGCTGTGTTAGCTTTTTATTAACCCTTGCTAGATTTTTTACATATTTGAACACGAAGCTCATAGATTGTCGTGCGGGATCGAATCACTTGTTTTATAGTTATGAGTGCTGAAAATACCGATAAAATTAACTTTTTATACGCAAGTAAAATGAGAGAATCGGAAACGTCATAAGCAACTAAGAATGCAGCATTGAGACCAATACAAAACAGAAATAATACACAAACTACCGTATTTACAATGAACATCCGGTCGCAGCTTTTCTGTTGCTGTACGCCAGAAACAAAATAAACATACAGGAATATATGTATGTATATTTGCAATAACAGCAACAAATTAATCAATGCACCTTGCCAAATTGCATATGTGCGTGCACTTTGTTGCCATTTTTTACAATATGTGCATGAGTACGTGCATTTGGTTGCACACGCGATATTAAATTTTTGTTTATTATGTATGTAAGTATATACATATTTGAGATATTTTTTTCTTCAGTTTAATTCATTTTAAAAGTAAAGAAATAAACGCCAAATAAATCGTAGATAAAATCCAATGTACGAAGAAAAAGCGCAATTATATAATAATTATCTACAACACAATTTTAACAAGTGTATTTCCTTCATGCATACTAGTATACATAGGTACATATGTACATACATATGTATGTATATACCTACATACATGTTTTAATGAACCCACGGGAATGAAGCACGGGCAACGTCAATAGCCACAACAGTTGATTTATTCTTCCTCATTTGACCAATGACGTTTGGGAAAACACAATAACGAAGAAAATTTGAGCATGGAAACCTTCAGAGCATATTGCATAATCCTCTATATGTATTCGTATAAAAACTCTGGCCTACATAACGACTTATTGTATCTATTGAGCCCGCAGACGAAAACATCTTTTGTGCTTTCACATGTAAACACACGATGTAGCAATCTATCATTCTTGATGTAAACATATGGAGCTTTTGCCATTTTACACAAATACCACAGATCTTACCCGACATCCCCACAGACAATAGGTGATGTTCTAATAACTATCATTTTCACTGGAAAATGTGAGAAATATTTTGCCAATTTTTATATTTTTTCATTTCATTTCATTTATTGCCAAAAATTAGTACAATAAGATCTATGATCTTTTATAGTACAATAAATCATATGAGGCCAGTTTAATGTCTTGACATAAGCATTTGTAAGATGGCATCAAAGAAGTGGGTTCGATTTAATAAAGCGCAAATATGCTGAAAATATTTCAAGAAATATGTTATTTCACTCTCAAAAATTAATAAATACAATAGAAAACAACTCAGTTTTTGCTTCTGAATGAAAATATCTTCAATGTTGACCCTACGAAATTTACGGACAAATGCAAAATTAGCTGTCGAAGTAACAAAGTGAGAGCATATTCCAGGCAATAGATGCCAAGAAATAAACTCTGACATAAATTGCTGACATGGAGAAATAAGCGGTCTCCTATGGCCCGAAGCCATAGTCAAGTTAAAGTCGACTCTAAAGTTAGCAGCAGCATTTTTGACAGATATCTCATCGAAAAGCATGTCAAAAAGCTGCTACTAACTTTAGAGTCGACTTTAACTTGACTATGACTACGGGCCATTAAAAATATATTTTCTGACATCTATTTTAAGCCATTAACGTTTTCTTGTGGATACGTACCCTTATTACGGGTAACAAAATCCCTTGGCAGAATTTATATACATTGGCGTTGGACATAGCCCACGTTGCAACTAATCTATACTTCTTTGGCAAAGCGAAGGTGTATACATAGGTCTTTTGCATAGCCCGCGGTGGATTCAATAATGAATCCACCTTGGCATAGCCGTAAAGAAAAGCTTTTATATAGCCCCATATCTTCCCTGGAAATAGCTTATACGCTTCCCATCTATAATTTTGACATAGGGTATATTTTGTGATTTGTTGTGGTCCATCACCCTTCAAAATAGATATATCAAATTTGACGAGTTTGATAATTCTAAAAGTAAACAAAATGTACGCGTTTCTACATTTTGCATGAAAAACTAATTCGTTTTCAACGCAAACAATGTACGACGCATCATACTAAAACGGATCCTCAAGAATCATAGCTCCTGGTCACAAAATTTTGGAAAGACTTACTGGTATGCCTTCAAAAATGCAGAAATTGGTCGGAACGCACACAACTGTTATTAAAAACAAGATCCGAACTTTCCCCGTCTTTTATAACACAATGTCTCCTTCTGAGTATGTACATACGTATGTATGTTTCTAAATCACGTTAACGCAAAATTTGTATAAATTAGAAATATACAAAATGTAAACAATGATTGTTTTGTAAACAAAGTTTTTTTTTTGTTACTAAAAGAAAAAAATTGGTTTGTAAACAAAGTTTGACTTGTTATGGACCACATATAGGAAAAAAACTCCAATCAGCTGCTAACATTATATTCCCTGTTTATTGTACCATGCTCTAGTCTCAAAATAAAGTCTCTAAGATGTGACCTGCATCCGGATTCCAGCATTCGCTAACGCTAAAACTCTAAAAATCGCTAAAATTAACTTTTATCATCCGCAGGCATTGTGTATAATAACAAGTGAGATATCTTTTCGATAAACGTCAAAATTTGGAACAGCTAAGATCACCTGTTTTTGCAAAGTAAATTCGCAACCCTGGCGTTTCCCGTATATTTTACCCGAACCATTGTCGCTGGTGTACATTGTGTGTAATAATAAGTGAGATATCTTATTGGACAATTTGTTCAATATATTACACCAAATATTATTATTTTCTTCCAAAGCATCGGCCTTCCTCTCTTCGATGCAATTTCTTTCCTCCAGCGCGGTAATTATTCCTTCCGCCAGGGCAAGTTTGCGTTCTTTAATGGCTACCATTTTCGCATTGGTCTCTCCTAAGGAGCAATTTCTACGCTTCGGAGCTCGACGTAGTGCTGGCAGATGATTCTCAGGAACAATATGTGAGGCTTGCAGTGCCTCAGCGCTTTCTTCAAGAAACTGTAACAAAAGGTTTTTGAAAACAGAGATAAGCGTATTGGCTAATGAACTAAGCTCTATTTCAAGGTGGCTTTCAGGAGCGTAAAATATTTCCACGGAATTTGCTGCACCGCTACTTCTCTGTAATTATAAATTATTAGATATTTTAAGATACACATATGATCATGCGTAATTATAGATAACAATATAGCCTTTTATAAATGCTCTCAACTCACCAGTGGCTCACTCACTTCCATTTGACCGACAACTGCCACTGTGGTCATCACGCCAATGATACGCTCATCTAGGCTGTTTAAATGCATATCGCTAATAGATAAGTTGACACCGCTTCGCTCCATTGCATTTCGTAAGTCCTGCGATTTTTGTTTGGCCTTGCTCCAATATTATTTGGAAATAATATTAAGAATCATAATGCTTTCTAGATTCTCAAAATTATTTACCTAATATTAATCCACGCTCTTTTCCATCCTTCACCATCTTAAACAGCTCAAGGTGGTTCCACTGCTCCAGCAAACTTTTACAACCAGTGTCATTTGTGAATCTTAAAAAAATACTTTAACGATAACTTTTCTTCGTCGCCAATTTATCAGCCTTTTAAACGAAAGATAGAGATTTTTAGCGATGAAAAATACACTTACATTTTAGCTTTTTGAGCTGTCAAAAACTGTTCACTCACATTATCCGGGTTAATTTTGTTCACCACTAAAATCTGCCAAAAAATAACTAAAAATGGAGATTTTTGGAAATTTCAGAGTCGCTTTTCATGATAGAATCGCGAAAATCGCTAAAAGTTGCTAAAATTTATTTAGCATTTTTTGGCGATGGAGTTTTAGCGATAGCGAATGCTGGAATCCGGGTGCTAGTGATGAGCAAAAAATTTAATTTAAAAAAAAGAAATAAACGTGAAAACGAGGAAAATCAATAATCTCTAGCTCATTTTGAGACTTGAGATGATAATTTAAACTGAGTTTAACTAAACTTAGTTTAAACTAATTTAAATAATCACTGAACAACTGGCCCTAAGAAAATAATAAAGAAGTACAATGAAACTTGCATTTTCTTTATTTTTCAATATTAAAATGTTTAAGCAATAATTTTTTTAAATTAAATATGTTTAATCTATTATTGGTACCAATACGCCATTTGCTCAGTCAACGTCACCAGGATATCAAAATTTAATAATTTTTAATGCACCAATTTCTTTAGATTCACTAAATTTCCGCTATTCTCGAGTAAAAACCAAGAACGATAGATTACAAGATTACGCATTCCCGCGGAATTTGACATTCCCTGATCAAAGTAAACAAAGAATATGAGGATAAGGAAAACGAAATGAAGCGAATTTTTCAGTAATAAACGTGTTTTGATTTTGAAAAAAGTCAATATATATATTGTGGACCGCGGTTTAATTGAGAAATTACGAAAAATCTGGAGATAAATGTGCTGTGTTAGCCGTAATATCGATTTTTAGTTTATTTACAAACTGTTAGAAATCGGAAATTCGGCAAAACGAAAGTAGCGGTACCCCGCAATTCGCCATCACTGGTTCGCTGCATCGTGACTAAAAACGTCTCTTTAAATTGTTGGCATGCACAGAACACAACCCTACAGGAACATGCTGACAGAATTACCAATATACTCTTATTCATAAAATCACCACTGACCGTCAGCTTGTCGGTAAAACGACTGCCATGGTGCTTGCCAAAAAGAGACACTCGCGACTCGCTGCGCTTACTATGGCTGCATATATGCAAGAATGAGACAACGAAGTTTTCGTGTTTTCATTTTCTGACCGTCGTATGTCCGGTAAAATGGTTGTCATTTATAGTTGTACAAAAGAGATAATCATCATTTAGGCTAATTTCGCATATGCGAGAAAGACACAAACAATAAATTCATAGGAGTTTTGCAAATGGCACGCAGTATTCGGAAAACCCTGACGTATAATATTGAGGAAATATTTTAATCGTCGTGTTTTTATAAAAGATAAGTTTTAAATGAAAAAATAGCTTTTCTAAATGTTAATTATAAATAAAATAGGATTTCTGAATTCAATATAATATATGAACGGAGCTCTGCGCAAAAGTATTGATGGAATACCCGGAGTTTGTCCGGCTAGCGATATTTTTTGCAGGATGGCCTAAGGACGCTTATGCAGAAAGGAGTTCTGCGCAAAAATTAGTTAACAAAATATATTTATTTATTAACAAAATATATTTATTTATTTATAACAAAATATATATGACACCTATTTACCATGATTTTGGTATTAGCTTGTAGTTTATCAATAAAAATTAATTGATAAAGTAAAAACAAACTTGTTTAGTTGTCATTTGATGTAGGTATAACTGAATATTTTCAGTACTGATGGTTGTATAGGGAGCACTGACCCAGTAAAAAGAACGAGAGTGAGCTATATATTGGTCTGTTCAGTAATATTAATGAGCGAAATACAATATCACACGTACACATTTGTTGACATCATTTTTACATAGTGGCCCTAAGAAACGGATAGCAACTTTGTTCTAAGTGCTGACAAAAATTTTTCAGCTACTGACCATCAGATGTACGGTAAATCAACCGGCACTGTTCTTGTAGGGAAGTAAATAAATGCTTTGCTTCTACTCATATTTAGTACGCTATGACGTAAAAATGTCGCATTTTTCTTATTTTTCCTTCTTGTATGCCAAGGTGGATTCAATAAATTGGCTGTAACTGCATATAAGTAAAAACCAACATGTGTTTTGTTTTTTCTGTTTGGTGAGCATTATGTCAAATACCATTAGACATTTATATTGACAGCCCATCAAAACAAAGCAATTTGACATAATGCTCACCGAAGCGAAAGAAAACCAGCCTCAACGCCACCTTATTAAATCCGCGGTGATGCATTGTATGCGTATCGTGGTGAAAGTAATCGCGATGCGCAGATTTACGATGTGGTGTATTTTGCCTATCAGGAGTCGAGTACTAACGATAACGCTGTGTTATCGAGCATTCTCTGTGTTACTTATCTAACGGGCGGTCTTCACCTGCTTCCAATTGTCGCTTGCTTTCTGCTTTTTGTTGTGGCAAGCGAGAGAGAGATTTATTCACTGGGCAATTTGAAAGCATACTTTTTCATTTGCAACATGTTGTAGAGCAAGAATGTTCGTGTCCTGCGTGTTAATCAAACTCAAACCCACTCATATTGTTGGTATACATTAATTAATTTAAAAAGATCACTAAAGCGACACTCGATTTTATCAATCTATGTATCTTATTAAAAGGCTTTTTTGTGCTCGAATAGCCTATGATAAACGATGTTGCCACCATGAAAGATGCTACGATATGCGAAAATGGCTGTCAAACTACAAAACTGACAGTTGAAAGCAAGCGAGCGCTCGCTTACCGATCGGTTTGCGAGACGTAGCATACTTTCAACTTTTTGCGGTCTTCACGTGCGACATGTCGCTAAGCATTGTAAGCGAGCATTGAAAGCAGGTGAAGACCGCAAGTAATAAAAGATGACGCCAATATTTTACTCAACGAGTAATACTCATAAATTTTTAAAGTGCTGTGGTATGGATACTTTGTCTAAACAATTTTAAGGAACTAATTACCGATAAATACCTCAATGCATTTAACCCTTAAGACATCTTTCATGGAACTCGATTTCGATGTATGTACTTAGCGTAGGCAGTTCTGAGTATATACTCGCTGATGTAAAACAGAAAATGGCATTCGAGTAGTAATTCTATTTCTATTTGTATTCAAGTCGCTGTAATTTCTGTTGGTTGGACGCCTACATTACGCTAATACGTTGTGGATGAGTTGAATATTTAAATTTTGGTGGTAATAGAAAAAGTTAACTAAATAATAATTGGTAAAGTGGTCTCATTAAACTACTGGTGCAACATTTACTACTAAGCCATGTCAACTTGCAGATCTACTTACATGTTTACAAACATGGGTAATGAGGATATTTTACAAAAAATTAGAAATGGAATTTATAGGCTCGCACCAAAGCGGAAGGGCAAAAGCAGAATATGGGACCTTTTTGCAGAAGTTAGAAAAGATGACAGTTCCATTTTAGAAGGTTTTTTATGCTGTCGAAAATGTGTACGTTTGTACAGATACGACGGTAAGGCTACTTCCAACTTGAACCGCCACAAGTGCTATTCATCGATTTCAAAGCCGGCGAGCGTAGTAAAAAGGAATTTTGCATTGAACGAAGACTCACATACTGATGATGATTTTAAAGATTGTAGTTTAATTGAAATATTGGACGCTCATAGTGAGTCGCAAGGTCGCGAGGTAAGCATTTTAATTATTACTATAAAAATTATGTGCTTTTGATGTACCTCCACATATGTACATATGTATGTACATATATACAGACATTCTTTCGCGGTAATGAAATTCAAGTTGTCAAAAAATGTGGATCTACTCCCAAAAGGGCGCAAGGATATGCCAAGCAAGTGGAGAGTTTATGTGAAATTTTTAAAAGTGATTTGGAAGATGATACTGAAGAATACGATACCAATACACATGCATTTCAGCAGGAAACGGAAGATGATATTCAACATTGTGAGGTTAATATTGAGTAAATCGCCTAATTATTTCATAAACCATATAATATTACAATTTAAAATATTTGTCGTTTGCAGACATATACACCCATATCCATGGATATTGATATATTACAAAACATACGCCGTGGAGTATATAAACTATCGCAGAAACGAAAAGGTAAAAGCAATATTTGGAACACATTTGCGGAGATAAGAATGGAGGACGGCTCAATTTTTCAAGGCTATGTATGCTGTCGAAAATGCATGCGATTGTTTAAATTTGACGGAATGCGAACCTCCAATTTGAACCGTCATAAATGCTATTCACTGATTTCGAAGGAAAACAGCGCCGAGACCGATGTTTTGCATGATGATTACTCTTCTACTGTAAGTGATGACGAGAATATAAGAGCTAGTGATCCACTTGCGCCGCAAGATGCACTTGATGAAGTCCAACTTTACGAGGTAAAAATATTGCTTGTTAAATTTTTTAGTACTTATGACATTACCCATTTTCCAATAGACTCCACCTCGTATTCAAAAGTTATGCAGTTCAAACGAGAAATCTCCGAATTATCTTACTTTAAAAACAAACTTAAATCAAAAGTTTTCTAAACAAATCGACAGCTTATGTGAAATGATAAAATCCGATTTGCATGATCTTCCCGAAGAATTATTTTATAATGCTAAATGGAAAATCATGGACGTTTTACGCGATGTGCATAAGGCAAAATTGGAGAATAAACGTGAGCCAAGACGTTTTGGTGTTGAAAAAAGAAAAAGTAGCATTGGTACCAAGGTTAATGCAGCTCAAAGTGTTACTGTTAGCTCTAGTACTGCTGGTCCAAAAACAATGAGTAATGTACTTGAATTCTTCGCGCAAGAGATGTCATCGAAAAAAAAACAATAAAAATAACTGAAAAGGAGTGATAGATTTGTATATTAAACATTTGTAAGCATTAAAAATTATTGTTTTGCTGTATCAGCAATTAAAGATACAAAAGTGAAGTTATATATACATATGTATGTATATACGGCATCATTAATAGGTGCCCTTTGTAATGCTTGATAAATGCAAGAAATATCCCTCTAAATATTGTTTATTTGAAATATTTTATTAAAAATATTTAGCGTTTAAGAGTAACAAGTTGCTCATATCGGAGCATAGATCCATATATACTTTAATATAAAAAACACTTTTCATTTTAATTTTGAAGTCAGATTTCTAAAAAATCTGTAGACAAACAATTTTGTATTTATTATTTTCATCAGAAATAAAACAAACACATCTTTAATTATATATGTATGTATATTTTGATCTTTATTGGTTCTTTTTAATGATCATTTAATTTGTTTTTGGCATATCTCAATCGATTATTGGTAGTTCCAACGTTTAAAGCAACTGTAGATGTAATGTAATTATGTACATTAATTGATTTGATTAACTCTATAATAAGTTCAAAATCGCAAAATTATTAAAAAATCGTATTTATTATCCATAATTATCCTTTTTTTTCATTGAACCATAAAAAAATAATATTTGGTTCAGGAAACAATTAAATGTTTTCTTGGAATCGTGCCTGGAAAACAACTTATTTCGACTTAGAACTTTTTCCCTATTGAGCTCTTAGTGAAATGTTTCCCTTACTATTTTTAAACAGTTAACGAAATAAAACTTTGGTTTAAGAAGCGAAAGTCCCCAGATGTATGAACATATCTATGAGCATAACAAAATGAAATTAATACCCCTATTATGTACGATACCAACAGGAGACTAGTAGTCGCTAGGCAACTATACTAAAATTTCCATTACGCACGGCAACCCGCTACTGGCTTTCTGCTACTGAAAGTATGTAAATGGTTCCATTTTAAAGCGATCTTTTTATATTTCACTATTTCTTCAAAATGTACTTCTCAAAAAAATAAAATCAGGGATATTGTCTTCGCTTTTCTGTATACTGAGATCAATCGCTATACATAATACGAATAACGGTTTTAGTAGCCGTGGCTAGTAGACCGGCAACTATACTCTAGTCTCCATACATAATAGGGGCATAATATTTACATATTCCAGTATCCTCCTGATTTCTTAACCATGTCTGATTGCACTAACATTTTTGTTTTTGCTGTTTGATTAAACTTGTTCCAGATTAATCTTATCACAGAGCGCACATGTGTAGAAATATACTTATAGTCCTATACTACTACTACATACATACATACATAAGAACTAAGATAGATAAGTGTATCACACCTTATTATTGTAAAACATAAGTACATAAATGAAATAAATTAGTTCAGAATTTGTATTAAAATAGCTTAGCATTACACTCGAAATATTTAAACGGACACTAAATTCAAGAATTTTCATTATTATGAAGCCAAAATACATACATATATTAAATATTATTATTTAATATACATACATATACATTCATTTGGCGCAGTCCAAGTGTCCGTGGAAATCTAAATTAAGTATATACGGGAGGAAAAATGGATATAATTTTGTTGTTTCAAAACTCGTTGTTGGTACATAACTGGAAGAGCATTTTATGTACACTGATTATAATAGCATTTGGAAAATTCGCCTATAGTTTAGTCAGTAAGCAGGTTCTTAATAAGAATAAAGTTTACGGTAATACAAATAATCCAACCCACTTGGATGGCGAGGAATACGTAGGTGGTAAGTAATGCAATGATATTTAATTCTAATTTATATACTTTTATGCATACATACATACTTACATATGAATGTACAAAGTATACTATCAAACACAATTTTCATTCCATAGCTGACTTCACCTGCAGTGATACATCGGAGAATAATAAGCAATTAAACGAGCAAAGCTGCAGCAAAGAATACGGTCCCGCACTTGTAGTTGATAAGCATGTACCATTTTGTGGTGCCAGAGTTACACTGTCCGATGGTGCCAAACAATTTTATGAATTAGCAAATAATCGTCGTAGTGTTCGTTTTTACCGCAGTACACCTGTTCCTCCACTCGAAGTGATTGCAGATTGTATACGTGCTGCTGGTGCAGCTCCTAGTGGCGCACATACCGAACCATGGACATTCTGTGTAGTCAGTAATCTTGAGTTAAAGCAACGTATTCGCGTTATCATCGAAAGAGAGGAGGAGCTAAATTATGCGCAACGTATGCATCGTCAATGGACCGCTGATTTGCGTCCATTACGCACAAATCATGTCAAACCTTATTTAACAGAGGCACCCTATTTGATTGTGATATTCAAACAAGTATATGGGTACTTGCCGGACGGCAGACGCAAGCAACATTACTACAATGAGATATCGGTTGCAATCTCAACTGGGATTTTGTTGTGCGCTTTGCAGGCTGCTGGTTTGAATAGTTTGGTGACTACGCCCCTGAATTGTGGTCATGTATTACGAAGGCTGCTTGGCAGGCCCGAAAACGAAAAATTGCTTGTTTTATTGCCAGTGGGCTATGCCGCGGAAGATTGCGTTGTGCCTGATTTGAAGCGCAAACCACTGGATGAAATTATGCATTTGTACTGAATGTATGTATGTACATACATACATACATACATGCATACAAATTGTACATTAACACATCACCATACATACATTTGTATTTCGGAAATGCTCTTATAATGTCTACCATCGACCGGATATACATATGTATGTATGTATGTTTGTAACTCCGGTTTCTTCCGGTTCCTAGTATTAAACATTCATACATATATATCGTTCATTAAGTAAAAAGCTGTCATAATCTAAAAATACAAAATCTGAGTTAGTTATGAAGAAAATATCTCTTTTTCAACGCTTCGCAAATATCATGGCTGATGACATCACTCAAGTAAAAGTAAACAAAGCAAATGTAGAAAAGAAAACCAAAGTTAAGTTAATTTTTAGTAATAAACGTGTTTTAATTTCGAAAATAAATTACCAAAAAACCAGGAAGAAATGGGTTGTGTTAATGGTTTTATCGAATTTTAGTTTGCTTACTTTTTTTGAGCATTATCAAAATCGACGAAACCAAAGTTGCGGTATCCTGGAATGCACTATGTTAAGTTCGCTGCAGGCCCGTGTGCAAATAAAAGTATGTATGTATGTATGTACATATATGAAAGAAAGTGAATCGTATTCATCAAATTTTATTCGTATATGAAATTTGAATTCAGAACCCACACCGTTGGCTCAGGCCTACACACGGGACTCGTTCGCTGCATCGTCGTTAATGTACTTGAAATTATAAATCGCAATTTATGCCTATTAATTGTTGTTTTTGTTTGCAGTTACATATGTACAAGCACTTTCATTGAATTCAAGATTTAAATTTAGCTTTCTTCTAATCACAATTATTAAGAAAACTTAAAGATATATCGAAATGAAAAGAAGTAACTTCAATTGACCTGATCAATGTTAAAGCGCCTAATTATCTGTTGTCTAAATACTAAATCGAAGTCACTATTTGCTATTGCTGGTTGTAAATGAATTTGTATTTCATTGGCATATGGTTTGGCGATTCTTGGGGATAATCTTTGCTTGGGGTTTGTGTCATTTGTTATTTACGAGTATAAACGAAATAAGCGAGGTGGTCGTTATTAAAAATATACGTACAAGAATAATAGAGAAGAAGATTCCTTAAAATTTTTCTTATTTGACAGTTGGTGACGTCAAGATACTGACAGCGTCGCCAGAAAGATTTTAATTTCATACCAAAACTCTAAAAAAAAAATTACCAAACCCATAAAAATATTACTAAAAGTCGTTTAAATCGTCAAACCCAATATTCTTCTCTATCACGACATTTTTGGTTTCGGTTTGACAGTCTGTGACGTCATTGCGTACGAGAATAGGGAGCCCAAATGGAAAATGAAACAGAAATTCACTTCCGTGTGCAAAAAAATTTAACAAACTATAAGCGGCTTATAATTAATGAAGTGTGCAGTGGCAAATTGTAGTAACGATACAGTTAAACCATTGTATTTTAAAAAGGTGAATTCAATAAGATGGCGCATATAACCGCATATAAGTACAAAAATTACATGTATTTTGTTTTTGATTTTTGATGAACGTCTTGCCTAATCCACTAGAGTTTTATATCGCCAGCCAATCAGAATGAAGCAGTTTGACATAATGCTCACAAAAGCGAAAAGCCAGCTGGCGCCTCAACGTCACCTTATTGAATTTGCCTTGTAAAACTCTAACGACAATTCATTTATAAACAACAAAAATGGCGAAGCAAACAATTGGTGAATGAGCAAACAAAGAACTAAAACGCTTTTACACTGGCGAATAAAATTTGAAAACAAACCTAACTTACGTTCTTCACTTGCTTTCAATTCTGGAATCAGGCGAGATGTCGCACGTGCTCGTTTGCGTTTTGATAAGTTATAATAATAAAATTAAGTATCGCGTATCTGATCTTTTTAAATTAATTAATTTATACCGACAATATGAGTTCGTTTAGAGTTTGAATAGCACGCTTCTTACTCGGTGACGGTTTGCAAATGAAAAAGTATGCTTTCAAAATGCTCAGTGACAAATCTCTCTCTCTTGCGACGACAAGAAGCAGAAAGCATGCGACAATTGGAAGCAGGTGAAAACCGCCCATAATGTTAGACACTGCTGCTACAGCTGATTTCAACACTTTCCGGAAGCAAAGCAACAGGGGAAAAAAGTAGCTCTATATTTCGCACAATAAAATGCATTTTGACAACTTGTTTCTTTTCAAAGTGTGTGTGTGTGTGGTAAGTGGTGAGTTCGTTTAGCTGCGCCGCAGCAAGAGTTGATGTCAGAATGGCATTTTAAAAATAACTACGCAGTGTATCGAATGGGTGTCACGTCGTTATGCGCGTATGTCGCGATTGTGTGAATTTTTGGAGAAAACCGTGAATTGTGTCAAAATAATCCAATTTAATATCGTTTAACATACCAGTTCCATTCGGTTAACGCGAGAATTGTAGTTAGTGAAAATATTCGCTGAGCAAAGGTCGATTCGGGAACTTGGTGAAATCGTAATAGATGCAAAAATAATGCAACTGAGTGAGTGCAAAGTTAAAATATTGTGTAGAATGCAAGTTCGAAATGTCCTCCAAGGACTGATATAAAAGGTAGATAAATTTTTAAAAACAAAAAAATATACATTACATTTGCTTAAATCAAGTGCTGTGTTTAAGAGAAAAATTATAAAAGAAAAAAATTGTAGAGTGAATTTCTCAATTTTTTTTTCTTATTAGCGCTGTCATCACCATTTTGACAACTTTCTATTTGTTTCTTTTTAAAGTTGTGTGTGTGTGGTAAAGTGGTGAGTTCGTTTAGCTGCCATCTGACGAAAGCGACAAAGCGAAAAATAGGCGCGTGTAGCTGTGAGCATAGATAATGATGTGAGGAAAGATATTGAAATAAATATATTAATTTTGTTAAAAGTACAATTGTGTGAAAGTTAAAAACATAGGAAATCTATGTCATTTCATTATATGTTATCTAAACTTTTGAAATAACAACCACAAGAAGTTGAACTACTCGAAAATAATCAATTAACTGTGCGCTTGAGCGATGGTGTGACTGATTTTCCGATTAAAATTATGATAATTCATATACATGAATAATGTTGAAGAAAACATTAATTTCTTTATCGCCGCAAATAAATGTTTGTTAGATCATTTAGTGCCTGGATTATTAAAATTAAAAGCGGTAGCGCTAATACAATTAAAGGTGAGTTTACAATAACAGCAGCTGGAATTGATGATTGTCACACTGTGGGTGGAGTTGAAGCAGTTGTACGTACGCATATGTACATATGTAGTATATGTTTGTACAAAAGCATCTAGTATAAATACGCTTACACCATATATTTTATGCCTGTAAGAATGAGTCTGGCTGTTGAATGAATGTTTTGTCTAAACATAGAGGAAGGCTTGGGGAGTTTTTGAACTAAACAGCGAAAGAGTGATATCTCGTAAAATTGAACTATGTAGTTCTTTAAGTCATTAAATATGGTAATTTATTTATAATATTGAAAATGTTTATATGCGTCTGAAACTCGCTTATATAATTCAAAAATGCAATTCCTAACAACAGTTATCTAAATTGACGGTTTAAAAATTTTCAAGTTTAACATGGGGTGGTAGAAAAAGAAGCGGCTGACCTGCTAGCCAGGAAAGCGAAGGCATCCACCCCTATTGTATTTGATCCGTTTTTTGCGGTGGGACCTGGTTCTGTAAGAGTGGAGCTCAGGACTGAAAAAGTTCCTCTGGTATAATGTCGCTGGAAAGATAAAGGCACAATAGACCCATCGGCCGCAGTGTATTCCTCCCTCAATCAATCTAATCTAATCTAATAGACCTTGCCAAGGAGAGACCGAGAATTATTGCCGGTCATGGAGTGTAATGACGTGGCGCGCAGACGGGTGACCACCCTGGGACGGCTATAGCCGGAAGGACAATGCATACACTCCCTAACCCCGGCGACCGTTCAGGGCTTTCTGGAGGTCCTGTGGCTGGCTAAAGTGTAGTGACGCAATGCATGCCTCCCCTTATATCTTTCTATTCATCTACTTAACTTAAACTTAGAGGGCCTACTCAAACAGCAAGTCACTCAAACTCATGTTTAAATTATTTCCCAGAAAAAATTGCGGTTGTCTCACCTCTGTTTGAAAGTTATTTAAAAAACTTAAAAATTGTAGTTTATCAGAGCAAATTGTTTGTCCGAAAACACTGTCGATTGTAAGCGTTTGTTCATTTACATATACCTTATGTTTAAAAGTTATTTAAAAATACTTAAAAATTCATAAAGTTCGTACCTACTCTTTTTTAAGCTCAATGGTTTGTCCTGTTTATGTCAGTGTTTTTCCACAAAAAGTTGGTGTCACCAATTGTTTAGAAGTTGTTAAAAAGAATTTCGTTTTTTATTAAAAACTGTAGTTAAAAAAATACAAAGAGTTCAAAATCACATTAAAAGTTTTAGTTGGTCCACCTTTTATTCAAATGTTACATATGTACATACATACATACATATGTATGTACATACAAATGTATTAAAAAAAAATTAAAACGAATAATTCCAAATTACAGTAAAAATATTAACGTGGTTTGCTTTACAGGAAAAATGAGCATTTATGTGTATTTTCTTATTCTACTTATTATAAGCAATTGGTGGGAACTCATTTACTGCAATATCTTTATATACTACATTACTATACATACCACATTACTACAAGTATATTTCTGCTCAAAAGCATAAGTTCTGATTCTAATTACAATTTCTTTTTCCAGATCTACGAAGCTTTGAGAAAATGGGCACAATCATAAATGAATTAACAATAACCACATATACTGTATCATCAGTGGCAGCTTTAGTAGCAGTAGCTACCCAAAAGTACGCAACAAGTTGACCGAGACTTTAATGAAAAGCATCCGCGCGCTAGCGTATCGACCCTCGCCCACCGTAATTTATGCCTTGTTTTTTCCACATTTAACTTAAAAAATTCCTATATTTTTTTTTTACCTAAACAGCGTAAAAAAGTCCAATACCAATCAAAAAAAAGAATTCAAAAATCAAAAGCTATCAAGGCACCATTTGTATGAATACAAAAAGTGTGACTCGCTTACCAAAAGGTCGGTTGTCAAAAAAATTTAGCATACAAAAATGTCACACTTGAAAGAATTCAAATCCATAAAAACTATTTCTTAAAGCAGAAATTTTAAGCGCTTTACACAAAACTAAAATAAAATACAAAACTTTTTAACAGAGAAAATTAACAAAAAAAAAACTACAGCAGTGCTTTCCATAAAAACACCTTGCCACAATGAGTCGGTACTATAACCATAGCGGTGGAAGCAGCACCAAAGCGCTGAATTTGACCGCTAGTGCCACTACCAAGAAGATGGCCACGCGACGGCAGGCTGAACACGAGAGCGGTTTCTACGAACAGAGTACCGATGAGCCACATTTCGCTGGTAATCACTCGTCCACCAGCAGCGGTGGCGGTGGCAAACGCACCCGTCAACCCTCAGCCGAACAGTTCATAAATGGTGGTCGCAGTAAGCGACAGAAAGTGAATATGGGAATGCCACCCAATGCCTCTGCATTGCCAGCCGGTGCTCATGCAGCTGCTCAGAGTCAAAGCAAATCGCAGAGACAGGGTGCACTCATGTTAACCACAAATAATAAACAAGAACAACGTAATCAATACTATGCCAACAACAATAATAATATCAAACGTTATGTGCCACCACAAATGCCTCCACAACAAACGCAACTTCAACAAGTTAGCAGTACTTTGGTGTACAAAAAGACAGCGGCTAACAATAACAACAACAATAATATAAATAACAACAAAAATAGTTACTATGCACAACTAAGTGCAAAAATGAATGCATTACCGGTGGCGGAGACTATTGAAGTGCCTGACAGTAGTGATAGTGAGGATGACGTAAAAGCAAAACGAAGCGCAAACACAAGCGGGGCCAACAAGGAACGTTTGGCTAATGGCGCCGGCGTCGGTGGCGGTGGTATTAGTGGTGCTGGTATTCCAACTCTTATTATTAGCGGTAGTAGTAGCAGCAACAGTAACAGCCAGTTAACCATACTTCAGCAACAGCAGCTTCAAACTAAATTCAAATATGAGCAACAGCAGCAGCAGCTGAGCATTAATGGTGCAAGCGGCAGCGGCCAGACGACCGGCAAAACTCGGGATAACAGCCGCAAGGCGGACGCACCCAACAGTAGCACTAATGCCGAATTAGAACGAATGCAACGTGAAATTGAAGAAGTCACTCAGGTCCACACCAAATGTGAGTACATAATTATATTACAATTTTAAGTGTTAAGACAATAATGCTCGATATTTTGATACAATATTATAGAAGATAGGTTTTTATTTGAATATCTGATAAATTTCGCCTTTTTAAGTCCTTAGAGATTTTCTTTAAATGTAAAATCATATGACCAAACAAAAATGTGTGGAAATTAAATTTTTTTAAATATTAACAACGTTATAGGATTACCTACATCGATGTTAATACAAAAATAAAGTCATTTTCCATGTGACTTTCTATTTAAATTTTCTTCCTTTTTTGTTGAAGTGATACATGTTTTTGGGCTTCTATTTTTAGCAAGTTAAGCCCTGAGGCAGTGAGCGTAGATCAAGTAGAGCAGTAAAATGTCATTATGAATAATAGCTATGTAAATATGTATAACTAACGATTTGCTAACGAGCGATAAAAGAAAACTGCGACTCATTTCAAAATTTCTTTCGCTGGGAAAAAGTAAAAACAATTTTGTTTTTCTAGGTTATGTTCAAATAAGATTTTTCGGGTTTGTTTGTTAATTTCTTTTTTAAATAAAATTCTTTGATTAACCTGATGTTCCATTATGTGCATACATTTGTAATATGTATATACATAAGTACGAACATAGTTCAAACGCATACTCAACAAAAATGTGTACATGTACATATCTACATACATATGTACATAGACTTTAATCGTGTCGTCAGTATCGGTCTATTATGAGTACTCTCTGTTGTTATATTTTTTCTTGACATTTTTTGATACTCAATGTCACGTGTGGTGTCACACTATCCAAAATATTGTATAAAAATGTATATGTATATACATATGTATCTGTACATATGTATATACATACATATGTACATAAATAAACACATACTATCTACATATGTACATATCTACATACATATGAGCACAATGTACACAAGCACAAAATTGCTTGTGCTTAAGTATCTTAATAAGTGCATTTATATGTATATATGTATTTATGTTGTACATATGTACATATGTATCCACATGTGTTTATGCATAAATATGTTCAAATAAATTCTAATCCATGCGTGCGTGTTTATTGGCATAGGCAAGCTGCTCTATGTATGCACATTTTATATGTATTTAGTATGCAACTATGATGACCAAGTAGGAATATCCATCGGTCACAATTTTATGTTCTAAACAAGGCGAATTTAGTAAGGTGGCCTTAGTAAACAGCTGATTCATTTGTTTTTCTATCGCCGTGGTACAGCAAATGTTGGTGGTTTTGACATTCGCTGTACCGAAAGCAACAACAAAATACAAGTACTTTTTTTCTTAAACATTTGCTGTCTCCTTTCTGAAAATCAGAATTTAAATCCATACTGTTAAAAAAGTTTGAATATATTTGATTAATGCAGTGCATCTTTTACACATGTATATAAAATCTATAAAAAAAATCTTGAGCCATGTAAATCTATGCATTTGTTTAAATTGTAACATCTCATCTTTTTGTTTGTTTCTAACAAAAAAAAACTCAATTGTTTGCTGTTGCCTTGCTTTTAAAACAAATTGTGTGGGTTCAGAAATTAGATTATACGTACAAATGTACATACAGTTGTGTACACAAAAATAATAGAGAATTACAAAATTCTATTTCTTAAAACTTCTTTAAATTTTATTATTTTTAATAAATTTCATTTAAAATTTAGTAAAATCTATAACCATATAAATAATTGTTTCAAAGCTTATACGAAATTCGAAAAAATGTGAAGGGTGTTGAGCATTTTCTTCAATATAAAATTAGATGTTGATGATAAGTTATATGGAAGAAAAAGCTTTGAATAAATCAAAAGTACATTTTAGCCATCTGAAACGTGCACTTTGTTTTACTGAAATTCAATAAGCTATAAAACTGCGTCCTGAGTAAAAAGTTTGGAATTTTTTTGAAATTTGTTTAATTATTTCGAATTTCGTATACGCTTTGAAACTTTTATTTATATGGCTGAATTTTGAATGAAATTTGTCAAAGATAAATAAATAAATATAAGTTTCAAGTACTATCCTTTTGAAATTCACTATTATTCTTTTGAACACAGCTGTACATACATATGTATAAAATGGTACCCTACAAAAGTTCCTTTTCCATCGCTGGTGTGAAAACTAGTGTTCACAATTTGTAAGTTACTAATACGACGTAGAAGAGGCCCTAAAATAAATATACAATTAAGCCAAAAAACAGTTCTGGGGTTCATTTAAAAACGTTATGTTTCAGAAAATGTACAAACCTTAATTTTTTGTGCAGCGTTAAAAACTTTAATTAAGTTCTTATGGAATTTCTCCTTTGTGCCCAAATGTTATAATAACTAACATTTCCAGTTTTTGTAAAAGTTCTTTAGAAATGTTCATGGCTCGTAAAAAATTCATCAATTAATCGGTATTGGATTTGAACGATTTAAAAAAACGTTATACTTACATATGTATATAGTGAAACTCCACAATTATTAAGTTATATTTTAAACTAAATACTACCTTCCACTTGTTAATTATCATATATGCACAACCAAATTTTAAGGCGAAAGTCGTTTGCCGCAGTCCTTTTTCGTCTTCAATTACTGATTATTTTGAAAATCAATTTATTTTCGGTTCGCGTGAAAATTTTTTTTGATGGAATACATATATGTATGTACATATGTATGTATTAACGTCTTTTAATAATTATACTGTTGTTTTTATTGCACCTCGCAAGCTTCGGCAATCATTGTAACTGAAGTCGTTTACGTAAGCTAATCTGTAGCCCGTTTCTGTAAGAAAATTGTCGATTATGGTGACGTCACATCGATTCGATCCAAATTAGTCGATTGATCGAGAAAGAGTGTTTCCGTAAGAACTAATCGAGAAAATTTGGAACAGTGAGAGAAATGGAATGCCAATCGACGGTGAAATTCATGACATCGGATTAGCAATTACATATTTAAGAAAATCGTATTGTGAAAAGTGAGCATTTTGACCAAAATATGTAAACAAAACATTTAATATTGATAAATAAAGATTGTTTCTATTTCACCTATGAGTTTATTGGTAATTGATAACCCGACCCGACGTATTTCTTTGTAATAAAAATATATAAAAGCTTTTTTAATTATCCATATAAAATATATTAACCATAATACACGTACACTGCTCTTTAATTCCACCAGCTTTCATTTTGAATTAAACGAACTGTGTACACAAACACATGAAAGTCACTTAAATAAGCAATTCTCATCACCTCAACAGCAAGTGAGAACAACAATCGGCAATATTTTATTTCATTTGATTACAGAAACCCTCTCAATCGAGTGTTCCTACTGAAATGGAATGGAACAAATCAGCTGACTATACAGGGTTGTCGATAAATTCGACTAATTTTATTACAGAAACACAATAAGTGAGTGTGACGTTAAATCGAGAATTTCAATCGAGAACATCGATCGAAATGAGTTACATAAACGGGCTACTGCTCCTTTGTCAAGTGAATTCATTTTTGTTTACACATTTTTCTCAAACGGATACCGATTCTCATAGAAATGGCAGAATAGCCTACGGCGCCAAGCATATATATTTATGTACATATAGCCATACAAGTTTTTCACTCCTCCACACATAAGTTTGTATATTCACACATACATACATACATACCTATGTTTTTGTATTCGCAAGTTCATATCTATGCTGTCTACATACTAGCTACAGAATGCATGTTGGTCGTGTTAATGTTGACTGCTTCTGACACTTTTGCTCACTTAGGCTAGCGACGGGGTGGTGGGAGTGACGGTGGTTTTGCAAAAGTAGAGCACATGCCTGCAACCTTGACACATTTAATTCAAATTTTGCATTGCTGTTTCGATGTCAGTTATATTGGTTATGCCAATGTCGATTGACACAATACTTCTCAATGGGATATTTGAATACAACTAAACGATAATGTTGATTCACAGCACGTCAACATAAGATAAGCAAAACAGGTACGTCGAATGAGATGAAAAATAGTCATAAAGCGAACTAGTGTTATGGTAATGCGGAAGGGTAATGGTAAACTAACGCCATTTCCCACATTATCGCGTTAAGCGGAATTGAACTTTTAAAAAACTTAATGTTCATAACATTTGCTTGGAGCATTCCACATTTAAATGCGCTGATTTATTGAAAAAATTCAAATTCGAAAGTGTGTTTAGAAGTGAAGTTGACTCCAATCACCTGTACTGTTTGTTGATGTTTGCGGCCAACGTCACTGCAAATAAAAGTAATACTATTATTTTGAAAACAGTTCATACATACATACTAGGGATGTCAACTTTGGGCATTTTATTTCACGAAGTTTTGATTCGTAAATTTTTCAAAAAAACACACATACAAAATAGTTTATACTTCATGTACAAATATACTTACACATTTGGTACAGAAGCAAATGCATAAATTAAAACTATTTTTAATCACTGTTTGAGTAAAAAAAGGAGTACATAAAGTAAAATTTAAATACATCACCCATTCCATTTTGAACGAGGCTGAATTATTCCTTATTTTGATCGAAAGTGCAATCTTAAAAAAATAAAAGCTTAAGTGTGTTATCTTCCAACCTGTACCTAAATTTTTTTGCATTTAAAATCTGCAGTGGAGAAGCACCGACTCAACACTTGTTGGTTGGATTTTCGACACAAAGTTAAATGATCTCTGTAGGAATCAGCCTTTTTCGCCACCATTACAAATACTATTTATTTCGTTTACCAAACCCTCTGATAAATTGTATGCCATTCCATTGTTGAACACTCGCTCGTTCAAACTTGTTTTTTTTAAGACTTTCTGTCTTATCCACTTCAAGCACCTCGTCGTTAGTTCTAATTAACATTGCTTTCAAAGTAAAGCTAATTTTCTACTCGAGGAGGATATTTTCCAGCTCATTTATAATAGCAAGGGCAAAACAAAGCCTTGAGGGTGTTAAAAAGCCGTGTTATTTGTCGTATTGTGTTATTGTAATACAACAGTTATTTTTGTTTCTCATGTTAAATTTTATTATTTTAATACAAGGTATGTTGAGTGTGTTATTTGTGTGTTTTATTCGATCTGCTCGTTCTGTCTTAAATTATTTGAGGTTTATTTTTGTTTGAAAAATGTAAATTAAAAATTTTAAAAATAAATGCCTATTAAATTCACTGTTTTCTCCCATTTCCGTGATTTGAATAGACTGATCCCGGGATTTTCGGGAGTTGATAAAGGCAGGGATCCCGGGATTTCGGGACATACATACATACATATATATGTACCTACATACGTCATTACCTATAGCCGGCTAGAGACTTATGTATGTAGTTCAAGGCACTAAACCTACTATTTAATAAAAAATATAGTTTTTATACATTCTCAGTAATTTTTTTTTATTTTAAAATTTGTAGTAGGGAATTTCCTAATTATCCATGCTGACGCCCATACGTACACACATACATACATATGTACAACCATATTTACATTTATTAGTATTTATGTACATGGTACTCGTGTTTAACCTATATAGTGTCCTAAGCTTTCTATATGTATGTACAGAAAACAAATGCACTTATTGTGTACGCATATGCCCATACGAGTATACACATGTATGAATATATGGATGTACATATGTATGAACATATGTTTACATACATATGTATGAGTATGTACCTAAATTGCTACTTATGTATATGCGATTTATTTGCTTCCGTAGAAGTGCTTTTACGCGCCGTATATTTAAGCAAATGTACACCAAATTATATATGTATGTATGTATGTATATATATGTATATGCGTTATCATTCTCAGAACTAGTTACGGCGCCCAATCGGTGTCGTGACCTATTTTCCAAGCAACGAAGTCGAACTGCACATTATTTACCCGACACTTATACCTAACTAACTTAATGAATTTATAAATACTGACGGAAATATTTAATAAGCGAAGATTTTTATTTGATATCAAAGCTTTCACCTTTGTTATCAAAAATAAATATTAAATACATACATATCATATGTATAGGGTTTTCCAATAGGGATGATATGATTATATGTGATGATCTGTCAATGTTTTTCATTGTATTCAAAAATGTTTACAATTTCATCATGGAAAGATATACACAAGAACAACGTTTACAAATTATTAAATTTTATTATCAAAATAATCGTTCTCTAATTGCAACTTTTTTAAGAAAAGCATCTTTTCCGATGAGGCTCACTTTCATCTGGGTGGTGCGGTAAATGAACAAAACTTTCGATTCTGGTGCGAAGATAATCCACAAATTATTCATGAACAACCATTATTACATTTACCTAAATTGACAGTTTTTTGTCTGGTGGAATAATTGGTCCGTACTTTCGAAATGAAGCTGGTAACACCGTTACTGTCAATGGAGAGCGGTATAGATCGATGATAACCAACTTTTCATGGTCGCAATTGGAAGAAGTTGATCTTGACATTATTGCGAGAAAAGTTTGGAGATTCGATCATTTCAAGAAATTGTGACATTGAATGGCCTCCAAGAAGTTGTGATTTAACACCATTAGACTACTTCTTGTGGGGTTATTTGAAGTCATTGGTCCTTAGCAATAAACCCAGGTCTCTTCAAGCTTTAGAAGTCAATATTGAACGTGCTATCCATGACATACGACTTCATTTAGTGGAAAAAGTACTCGAAAATTGGGTTCATCGATTTCGTTCCTGCAAAAGAAGTCTTGGAGGCCATTTGAATGATGTTATTTATATTCAGAACTTAATTGTATCGATTGTACTTCACATTAAATAAAAATATTTGAATTTCCTTAACAATTGGTGTGTATTTTTTTAAAGAAATCTAATCACTCTTATTGGAATACCCTTTACATATGCTAGCAAATATGTATTTGTGTTCTTGTATGACCACCGCTCTTATTTCTTATTTTTTTTTTTAGTTACCTTTCATCACGCGATGAAAAAGAAAACGAAATAGAAAGATCGCTTAGTAACAAATAGGTTAAGCTAGCGTAGCCACAAGTTTTTCTAAAAATTATTTTTTTTTTAAAGCATTTGGAGAGCATTTAATGAGCCCTTAATTTCTGCATGTTTTTTTTCACAAGTTAGTTTTAGAGTTGTGGATACGCCGGCTTAACGTTAAGCAAGCGTAACCACAAGTTTTTTGGAAAACATTTAGAGCATTAAATTTAGGGTTACGGCATTAAATTAGCTCTTAATT
Source organism: Philophylla caesio (assembly GCA_963971545.1). Classification (NCBI taxonomy): domain Eukaryota; kingdom Metazoa; phylum Arthropoda; class Insecta; order Diptera; family Tephritidae; genus Philophylla; species Philophylla caesio. The sequence goes on along the minus strand of OZ020608.1, from coordinate 101,241,445 downwards.
TAGATATACGTTGGGCTTTGGTTGCTCAATGTGGTTAAGCTATCTTAAAAGACCTTGAAAACTCGACATTTAGATGTTTGAATAGAGTGAACTAGAAGTACTAGTACTGGAAAGTAAATATGCAAGTTTCAATTTGCTACGAATTACCATTGATTTATTTATAATTTTTGTCGGCGCTGCTGACTTTTTCCATCCGTATAAAGCGTAAGATATTTATTTTTTATACGGAGGATTTGGTCATATTACCGCCTTCGTAAAATTTGAATAAATCAAGGGCAATTTCTATTCACAGAAATTTAATGAACATTAATAAAACTGCAAACTCGAAAAAAATTTTGTCTGTATTGCATTCTTTTTACTAGCTTTATGTAGATCCTTTTCATTTGTCTTTATTTAAAAAATTTTTTTTTTTTTTTTTCGAAATAAAATCTTTCATAAACTGTCCTCGAGCTCAATCAAATTCTCAATTGTCAATTATTATTTATGTATATATTTTTAGATCCGTTAAATGGATATTACAATTTAAGCAGAAATGCTCGGAAATCAAAAAAAGAAATATTCACACATGTTCTTCCACATTGTCTTAGACGCTCTTAATGCTCATATAGTATACATACATACATATGTATTCGTATATCAAGAAGAATGTTTAAACGAAAATTCTCAAAAGATGAGGCAATGCAGAAATTAAAGCAGCACACAAAATATCAATGACACACCTCCTCTAGTCGTCTTCTCCTCTTAGCATATCGGCTATTCTTTTCATTGTTGTCATATTTCACGGTAAATTAGATAATCGTATGTTTGTATGTATGTATGTGCATTTACATATCTATGTACTTACATACGTAAATACCTGGTTAATAATACCAAAACAAAAACAAGAGTAAAAATAGTGTTACTTAATTAACTCCAAGCAGAGTGGAAATTTCAAATATGTATGTAATAAGAAGAATTTAATTTTGTTTCGCAAACGTCAAACATTTTCACACATTTTCTTATGTATATATTTATTTTCTTTATGCTACGATGTCGCAAACTAAATACTGAAAGGTCACAGCTCAAAAACAATATCCACAAAATATAACTAGTTCTAAATCACGCAGATTCACCGCATTTCTAACTAAATACTTATATTTAAAAACTGGCGGAATGAAAACTGCTTTTCATTTGGTGTCTTTAACTAATTTGTTACGATAAGTTTTTCCATAACATGGTGACTTATTAAGTGTGTTTTAAGTGTGAGTACTAATTATGTTATGCTCCATTTTGTGGTGTTAATTACGAATAATTTTTTGTATATTCAAATAAATTTTGGTTATTTTTTCAAGCTCAAGTTAAGATAGAATTTATTCACTATATGAGTCGACCAAACATACATACATATATGTATATGTATATATAGTATGTACATACGATGTTCCTGAAGCTGACTTAAGTTTCAAGTTCTTTTATTCTAGATTTTAATCAATGGACAAACGCTAAGTATAAACTTAAAAGTACAAGCAAAGAATGGACTAATACATTTTTTACCGGACAATACTAATGTAAAGTCGGACAAACAAATTTTGTCGAAAAAAGTGTAAATTTGAACCTTTTTTGTTTATCCGAGCGTACTTGTACACAAGAGTATATTAACTTTGTTCGCATAACGGTTGTTTGCAATAGCCAAAAATAATCGAGATGTATAGAGACATATACATACATACATATGTATATAGCAAAATGATCAGAATGAATAGAGTAATCGATTTAGCCCTGGCTGTCTGTCTGTCCGTGGACACGATATCTTGAGTAAAAATTGAGATTTCGTAATGAAACTTAGTAAAAAGATTGCTATTTTTGGTTGGTAATGAAAATTATCGAGATCGGTCAATAACCTCGCCTACCTCCCATGTAACGGATGTGTTGAAAAATGCGTCCCTCCGTCCGTTCGTGCAGACGATAATTTGAGTAAAAATTGAGATATCTCAATGAAACTCGGTAGGTAGATTGTGTTTGACCAAGAACAGGTTGATGTTGAAAATGGGCAAAATCGAACAGTAACCACGCCCATTTCCCATATAACGGCAATTGTCGAAAATGCAAAAATTGCTATATTTCAGTAGCTATGGAAGTTAATTTGATCAAATATGGTATGTAGTGTTGTATTCGAGCAGGAAATCCGACTGTATAAAAATTTTGTACAGGGGCGTGACACCGCCCACTTATGAGTTCATATGTATGTATATCTAAATTTTGAAAAAAGAGGCTTACATCAAGTTCGGTTTTGCCCAACTTAGTCTTAAAAATTTAGCTGAAAGCGTGAGCCCGTTATACATATAAAGTTCGATAAAACTTCGATAAAGCCACTTCTTTACTTGTTTTAAGTAATTTTTAAAGAAAAAATGGACATACGAAAATTTTCGGCAGTTGACATTTTTTTTTTGTGTTTGTTGCAATGCAGAAAAAGTAAGTAAAATAACACAACTTGGAATTTTTCAAATTTTATGACTTTACGACAATACGACACTTTACGACACCTTGTGAATAACCTAATTGTATTCAATGCCGGTACTAGTATATAAATATGTATATGAGTATGTGTGTGTTTATGTGTACGTTTGTACATACATACATATGTATGTATACGCCTTATTACTGATTGCAAATATCACGTGTATGGAAATTTCTGATTAAGAGTGTTCGCGTTTCTGCTCAGTCATGGAAATTTCGACCTGCGTTCGTGTAAAGTATGGTACATATTACGAGTATACACAGCCAATTTATTTATTGAATACCCATTGTTTTATTATGTTTTATTGTTTTTTTTTGCATTGCTGCATTTTCTCTTGCGTATACTTTATTTTTACACCGTTCTTCGCTTTTTATATGATTTCTTGCTTTCTTCTTATTATCTCATTTTATGCACAGTTGGCTTTTTCCCCACACGCTTTGCTTTGCACATATGTATGTACATATATGTATGTATACATATACATAAATACATACGTACATACATGTGTATATTTCTATCTATTTTTAACAACTTTGGTTTTTTTTCTTATCTGTTTCACTATGGTATAACGAGTCTGCTTCTATATGAATACACGTACGTATGTAAGCGCATATGTACATACATACATACATATGTATGTATGTATGTGTTAATGTTAAAGTTTGTATAAAATACATACATACATATGTATGCATGTATGAATGTGAATACGTTGTTGTTGTTAAACTACTCTTATCACCGCAATCGCCTTTTACGAGTGTTTTATGTAGTAATTTTTTGTAGACACTTTGCCTTTGCCTACTTACATCTATACACATGTAAATACATAGGTATCCACAATATCATACGGGCCAATGCGTGTTTATACATACTTATAAATACGTACATATGTACATATATACACATTCACATACATACATAGATAGGTATGTGTGTCCCGATATTTTTAGTTTAGATATTTAAACAATTGTCTTCATGTCTTTGGTGTTTTCTATTTTAGCCACAAGCCGGCAGTGTAACCGACTTACATACATACGTTTTATAGAATAAAATAAGCACTTTGTTTTTGTTGTCGTCTAAACCTTGAAATGCCATGTTGATAAGGCGTGCTTTGGCTTCTAGATAAGACTATTCTAAATAATATTGCTTTTACTTATCATCGCTTAACAATTTAGATTATCTTTTCGATAGTAGATTGTCTTTAAGCTTCATTTAATTTAATTTCTTGTTATCTTATGATTAAGTAATTACATATTTTTTAGTAAAAAATTATTAAATTAAATTTTCTTCATATTAAGGATACAATTTACATAAAAAGTTCAATTTTTTTTTAAATTTAAAATTCTCTGCAATGTTTGTTAAACGGCACCAATAAAGACAGTTTAAATATTTTCGATTAACTTGTTATAAGAATATATGTATTCTATTCAATTTTGATTACTTTTCAGTTTGTTCTGTCACAGTTGCTATTTTACTGTTGCCTGGTTCCTATGTAGTAAAAAAAAACATTCGATTCATGCATTTTTGGACTCACACTTGATACACATACATAGATACGCAGCAGCGAGAGCCAACAAAATATATCAGCAATGGTCTAATGTACAGTTGTCCATTAAATAATAGTATAAGTTGAAAATTTAAATTTTCCTTTATATAATTTCCATTATTCTTCTTGCAGTTGATTCTCTAACGAAAGATAATTTCATTAAATATTTTCTTTTGAGCAATTTTTGGAGTTTTCAGTTGATAATTTCTTTGCCAAGGGTGTCGTCCATTTTTTTCCATATATCTACATACATACATAAGTAAAATAAGAATTTTCGAAAAAATGGGCGAAATTGTGTAACGCCGCCAGTGAAAAAAATCTTCGGAAATTTCCTACAAATTCTGAATAATTGCTGAAACTTTGATAACAATTTTTACCACGTTAATATCAATGGACTTACTTGTAGGTGCGTTTGATTTTTAACCAACTTACGGATAAGCTGGGCACTCTAAATTTCGAACATAGCTCAAAACCCAAAAACAGGAGTCGAGGAGTGGCAATATTCCCGTTTTTCATTTTTAGAATGTATCTCTTTTAAAAATTAACCATCTAAGTGACACAGGAGTTGAGATACATATCTAAATCCTTGCATTGATAGAACGATTTTTTCCACATTTAAAACAAATGTTAGTCACATAAAGAAATAATTTTACAAATAATGAATGCTTTTTAAAAAACGAATTTATGGTCTACATAATTATTTGTAGTATCTTAATTTTGACAAGGTTTACAGCCTTGGTTTAAAAGAGAGTTTAGAATAAATGTTATATGACAGGAAATCCTCCAAAAATCGCAAAAATCAGTGGTCATTTCGAGCGACTTGAAACTTTTACTTAACCTTATTGAAATTTTTGGAGCTACAGTATTAATATACGCCATTCAATTTTTTGTATGTGTAGTTCAAAATTGTAGTGCATTTTTAAAAAGTTTTTTTATTTTTTGTATTAATTTTAAACTTGAGATTTTATAGAAGGTGTTAAACTATTTTTGCCGCCAGTATATGTACGTATGTAAAAATAAATATCATTAAAAAAACTTCGGCGAAAAAAGACGTTTAAAAGATCGAACCTTTTTATATTAAAAATGCCGTAAATAAATCTCAATTAAAATAAAAGCAAAACTTTTTAACACATCGCTTTCGTTTATGAACACTAGATTTCCTTATTTTCGCGAAAGTCCTAAAACATCTTCAATGCAAGTTCCATTTTGTGAAGATAAGAACATAATTTTTTAATCCCAATTGACCTTACACAAAATTATAATAAAAAAAGGAAAATAATATTGGCAGTTTTTATGTTTAAAAAAATGTACCCCAACGAAAAGACAGTAAAATTTTAATACAAATAATTTAATATAAATCATTTCGACCGACATCTATTAACTAGTATACAAAGTTTAATTTAATTAAGCATTTTGAATTAATTGTTAGCTTGTTTTTCTTGTTAATATAAGTTCTTACAAGCTTCGCAGATAACTAAAAAAAAAATCGCCGGAAGACGCCCGCCCGGTTCGTTTTGCAATCGTAAAGAAAAGCCGAATCCGGTCCCGCATACCGTAAATTCATCTTCTTACAGGTTATTTACCTACTAATATTTCTTTTAAAAATGATTTTCAGAATATTTCCAAGTACTATTAAATTATTGTTTAAACACAATGCCTACGTTTGGTATATGCATGCCAGACAAAAACTAATTGGCATTTCCTGAGCAGAACTGATTCATTCGAAGTGTCAAATAATTTTAAATAATCTCTTCTTAAATTCTAAAACACATCTCAGTAAGCACATATGTACGAGTATATGTATGTATGTATGTAGTATGTACCAAAATTTGTGTTTAGAATATGAATAAAAACTGAAGGATATACAAATTAAACGTGTTTGTACCAATAACACAAAACGCCCGACCGAACGAGTGTCGATGAAACAATCAAAGAGAGATAAACGCGCAAACGTCGTTGAGTGCATGAACTTGAACAAGGCCGCTGCACATGTACATACATATTTATTTAATAAATTTCGCTGACAATTTTAAAAAGTGTAAATATTTGTCGTTTTAAGTAAAAACAAAAAAAGTATAAAAAATTAATGAGTGCTCTTAATATTGCAAATGCTTAATGTATGTTTTTTGCAATGCAAGTTGAAGGTGATTATTTTGAATTTGTTGTGATATTTACAAAGAAATGAAAACAAAAATGCGCTTCAGGTTGAGGTCACATTCCAGTTGTTATACTTAGTGGAAGATTTTCGCACTTCTCGTATTTGATTCATATGCAATATCTTAAACAAATTTAAAAAAATATAGTCTGTTTACAACGTAAAATATTTACTTGAGTAAGAACTTATAGTTTAAATAAGTTTAATTACGTTTTATTCAAAGTCACACATATGTATATGTATGTACATATGTATGTTTGTACAAAATTCACTGTTGCTATTGCATTTTTATTGATCAAGAGTGCATGTTTTAATAAGCGTAGCCAGTTGGAAAATGTATTTGGTAGAAATTAGTAACTTCGATATTGTATACCCAATTTTCCTAGAAATTACTAAGTAAATTCGTCAAAATTTTTTAATCATTGCCTTATTTGTCTTAATTGTTTGACATGAAAATTCGCCCCAATAGCTCTGAATTTCTTGCAGGGTGTAATATATTTCTGTGATGCACGATCCAGTCCTTCACATGCATATATGCATACATATGTAGATACACACACGTTTGTGTATATGTATGTGCTTATATACTAAATATTTAGAAATTTTCTTTAGTTCAATAACCGCAAACAATTGTAGTCAGCTGCCAGCCACCAGACACCATCCACTGTCGAAAGTGATCGCAACAAATGCGCATTTTAATTCACCGCAATAATTTTTGTTTTGTTGCTGGACATATGCACTTAAATTTATAAGTATACTTATACTATGTACATATGTACATACATATGTATGAATGATTGTGCCCCTAGTGCTGAGGTGAGTGCGCCGTGCAATTGGCTTCGAAGAATTTTTAATATTGCTCTCCATCTAAATAAAGAAGAGTCATTTCAACAACAAAATTTGGTTTGTTTAAGCACCTTAAATATGTTTTGCATATAATATTTATAATATAATGGAAGTATAATAGAGTACGTGTGTGCTATTGAATACTACTTATTATGAAATTTCGAATATTTAACGTACATATTTCTATTTGGAAATATTTGTCTTAATTTTCAGTACAGGATTACAGTGAGCCGATCTTTTTACAATATTATTCACGTTAACTCATTCACTAATTTAGTCATATGTACAGGGTTGTGCCTTTTCTCTGTGAATCATTAACACAATAATAGAATATTTTTAATGGATTTTTGTATATTTAATTTTTGCTGACGTGATTAAAATACATATGTACATCAGCCGGATTCAGGTTAAAACCAAAAACGTGGTAATAAAGTTTAAATGTTTTTTGAGCCCATGTGCTAAAAATCGCCATTTTTCTGCCAAGCAACAAAATAACTCAATTTCTATTGAAATACTTTATAATTTCAAGTACAAGTAGATCGTTAAAGTTTGCGTACGACTAATCAAAAACCAAAATAATGGAATGTTTTGGAGAGTTTCAGCAACTAGAGAGTAGGCAATAATGGAATGTTTTGGAGAGTTTGAGCAACTAGAGAGTAGGCAATGAGGGGATTTTTTAAATTAAAATTTGTGTAAAAATATCAAGTAGAATTTTTATAAAAGTAATGAATTTTTAAAGATTTTTTATTTTATGACGTCACACAAAAAAGTAGATAAGCCGCAAACTGGACTATGCAAAAAATTCCCTGAATAATTTGCAAACGAAAAGAAAAAAAAGACGAAATTTACACCACGAATGTCATAAGTGTTACAAATAAGTTACAACTAACCTTCCGTTGCGCTGACAAAATATTTCGCATAATTTTACCAAACCAGAACGAATTTGGCGTTCGATGTAACAAAAAAATTTTTTTAGCTGACTTTCAATATACTGATTTTTGGTTAGAAAATCTTGCCGGCCTTTGAACACAAAGTTCGATAAAAGTATAATCACACTTTTTGGTTAGGTTAGACGGTGCCGAAGTCATCGAGTTTTGCAAAATTTGGTTGAAAATGTTTAGATTCTGCTAAACATTTTTTAAATTTTATTAATCAATTAAATAAAAAATCTTAGCTTTCTAATAAAGTAAAAATCGTGATAAAATATTGTCTTAAATTTTAATATCTTAATATCTCAATTATTCTAAATAAAATTTTTTTAATATTTATTTTTTCTATTTACTATTAAGACATGTGTTTAGACGTAAGTATGTATGTCCATTTTATGAGTTCATACACTTCAAAGATTTCCAGCTTTTGTATGTAATAGCGTGAATTGTAATTGATAAAAGTGGGGCCCTCATAAATGTATCCATTAAGAAAGTTGGATATTTAAAACTTTGTTTATTGAAGGAAAGTCTATAGAAATTCAATAAATAACTTGTGACTTTTTTTTTGTTTTATTATAATAAATTTGCCCATAGAATTTTTCGTAAAATATTTAAATGCTCTATTTACGCCTATTGAAGAATGCCACACAAATTCACTATACGAATATGCACGTTTGTATGCATACATACATATGTATATGGTATGTATATTATACATATAAACATAAATGTTTTGTAGTTTGAATGCTGGCATAGTATACGAGTATGTATGTACATAAACCCAACCGTAAGCGACACTTGGACGCTTCCTGGAAATCCGCATTCAGAGCTGCATAAATATTTTTCATAAAAACTTAACACTTCACTGTCGGGAATTTCTTAGTGGAATTCTAAAATAGCTGACTTTTGGAATTGTGAGTTTGAGTGATGGCGCGGTGGCAAAAATAACTTCTTTTCTTTTCTTCCTTTATATATTTTTTTATTATCATGGTTTTTTATAATTGTAGTTTTAATTTTGTTTTTTTTTTACATAAGTTTTATATAAATTTTAAAATTACACAATGACTTACATTGAGTTAATTAAAGAAATCCCTATGCCTCAGAGGGGACACATACCGTCAGAATCGCAAGCGGTTTCGGCGCCATTCCTATAGTTCTAATAGTTCCAGTGTATTCAAAGTTTTTAAAAAGATCGAAAAATCGTTCATCAAATTGATGACAAGTTTGATACAACATTTTTAATGAGAGACGTTTTTTTATTAAATAATTTCCTCAATTACAGAAATTTGTTTTTCTGAGTGCACCATGTAAGAGTAATCAGTTAAAAGCAACGTAAAGTAGTCGGGACATAGTCGCTGCTAAATAGTTGAAAAAATAGTAAACTTGCATTTACCTAAAGGATTGTTTCTTCCAAATGCATGAGTATATGTAATATAAATTTGGTTTTTGTTGTGGTCTGTTGCATTATACGTACCTATTTGATTCAGTTTTTCATTGTCACTTGATTGTTAGGTTAGAACGTCGGCGAAGGAGCTCAAATCAAAGCCCAATTAAAAGCTTTTACGAACCTGCCGTTTTGATACAAACCCGATTCTTCCTCTGAATATTTACATTGACAATCAAAATTATGTTCAAATTTATAATATTAAGTGAATAGACTTAAAGTTTCAAGTATCATCTTGTCTGGATATTCATTGATCTATTAATTGGTAGAGAAAGATAACCTCCGTATCGCACGGGGACAAAAGTTTGGTAACTGTAAATTATATATTTGGTATGTGCATACATATGTATGTACATATGTATGCATTTAATTAATTCACAAGAAAGCCAGCAACTATTGTAGCCTTGGAAGCCATTCTCATGTGCCGTATTCGTGAACGACGGTATTTTAAGAGAAGTCGCCGATATCTTAAATGGTCTTCATTTGCCTTATCTCATAATTATTGGTATAACACAAGTCTTTTCACATAATTGTCTCAGTGTTTTTATACCGGGTGTATAAATAGCATTTTTGATCCACCAACAACGTTTTATTGTGCTGTTGCATAGCCCCAAGCAGACAAGTAGACGGTGTCTGGAAATATTCTCACTTTTGTTGTACATAGCTCTGCACACAAATTCAAAATTTTGTTTACACACATGTTGCTAAATCAGCAGACATTTCACATGTAACATATAAATAATGGCATTTGAAGACTAACAAAAGTTCGCTAATTTATTGTAAATATTATATAATTTTGGCGCTTACATTATATAGCTCAGTGTTTGGCCGAGCTTCTCCTACCATTTGTGGTGTGCGTCTTTATATTATACCACAAATGGAGGGACCTACAGTTTTATGCCGACTCCGAACGGCAGATGAATTTAATGAGAAGCTTTTTTCATGGCAGAAATACCCTCGGAGGTTTGCCATTGCCTGCCGAGGGGTGACCGCTATTAGAAAAAACTTTTTCTATTATAAAGATTTTGCTTGCCCTGACTGTGATTTGAACCTCGAACTCACCAGCATATTGAGTAATAGCACGCACTGCTATCCACTCGTCCACAGCTTCTCCACTTCTGTTTTGAAGTTTTAAATGCTGCTATTATTACTTTTTTAGAGCTTAATTCACTATTTTTGCTACATTATAAGTTCAAACTCTGGTTCATTCAGCTGTTCTGAATAAAGTGCAGTAAAGTTTGTTTGTTGAAAGAGCACAACTTTTGTTAGTTGCTCCATAAACCCGTACGTACTTGTATGCGACAACATTTACCCAGTGCCACAGATTTTTGCTGATGTTTGTAGTTATTTTGTTGCTTCCATTTGTTAAAGAATATGAGCACTAAGCAACAGACACAACGAAAGGACGTTTTAATATTTCTTTATTTTCCTTCTCTTTTATTTTCAAAGAGTTTCGTTTAATTACTGTCATCAAAACGACATGGATCACTTTTGTCTAGCTAGTTTACGTTTTTTTTCATATTTGTTTTGTGAAAGTTCTTCCTTAAGAACTTCTTTTATGCTGTGACTTTGTGTTGCTGATTGCCGCATTCAGCTTATGAAAATCAAATCTAGATTTGAAAATAACACTGCTTGTTAAGGAGCCTTAAGTTTACTTAACTTCGCTTTACACAGGCAGCCTTGCAAGCTAGACAGATGGCACGTTGATCGAAATTAAAGAGCTATATATGTATGTATGTCGTAATTATCTTGGGGAAATACGAACAGTTGGCAGTTGAAACACTTTAGGTGCTGGAGCAAATCCTCAAAATTAATGCGAATAAGGGGAATTTTTTTCTGTAATCATAGAAAAAGTTTTTTCTAATAGCGGTCACCCCTCAGCAGGCAATGGAAAACCTCCGAGGGTATTTCTGCCATGAAAAAGCTTCTCATTAAAAACATCTGCCGTTCGGATTCGGCACAAAACTGTAGGTCCCTCCATTTGCGGTATAACATAAAGACGCACACCTCAAATGGTAGGAGAAGCTCGGCCAAAAAAAAAATATATACTTACATATTTTATTTGCAAATGTCATTTTTTTTTGATAATGAAAGAGAGTACGTTTACTAAGTAATTTTTCCTCAAAAATCGAGAACAAAAAAAAATGTGAGGCAGAACTTCGAAACCATCGATTTTTCTCCAAACCAAATTTGACAAGGAATGACAAGATTTCTTTCAAATAACTTTGTTTTATTCACATACTCAAATCTTTGGAAAACAAAATATTTGTACTATTTAAATTGAGATACAAATTGGTGAGCGATGCTTTCGGGGAAACTTTTGCGGGAAAATACGAAACTAAAGATGAACAACCATTCACCGCAAAAAGGTGTAATTTTTAACTTTTTCTTTTTCAATAAAATAAATTGTTTTTTAAATTTCTTTGTAACAAAAGGTCGAAGAACGAAATGTTTTGCTGGACAATACTTAAATTTACTTATTATAATTGATAAAATAAAAAGATTGGTACTTCTCGAACATCTCCGATCGCCCATGTCTTTTGGTAAATCTTTTGTATTGACTCTTAAAAAAAGGACAGAAGCTGTTCAACAAAGATTTCTGTAAATTCACAATTGCTCAAAACTTAAATGTTTTCAAAATTAAAAACATTTTTTTTTTTACAAATATTTTAAAGTGTCTTTTAAAACACTTCGGACATGTGCTCACACTCACTCTTGACTTGTTGATGTCCATTTCTGTGGCACACTGACTTTTGTAGGTTTCCGTGCTAATGACCTTTGTGCGAGTCAACTTTTGACATGCACGCGACGTCTCGGAGCTCGTCCTGCCTGCCTCGCCTTGCCGCTTTAACTGGTAGCTCTTACCAGTGTGGTTGCTTTATGGCGTTTTCTACGATGGACATTCAGCGACTGGCTGTCCATGAGTATTACTTTATGAGGTAAATTATTTGTTTGTACACTACGTTTCAAATTATATGATTACTATGTATATACTGACAAAATTTAACAAATTCATATTAGTATTTATTAATTTTCTTTACTTTTTAATAGAAATGCCGAATAAGTGCAAAATTATTAAATATAAACGGTAATTCGAAGCCACTTGAAATTTGCGCTTTTTACACTACAGCTCGATTTTTTTTTCTTTTCAAAATTTGATAAAAGAAATTTTAGCAAAAATTAAAAAAAGAATTTTTGTTTTATAGATAGTTTGAAACTTAGATTCATATTGAAAACAAACTGCATTTTATTTGAAAAAATGGAAAATACTTAAATATGAGATACATACAAGGAATATGTCTTAATTTGTCAAAAATTTTTTGACCTTATATATTTGAAATAAAGTGTACGTGAGATCGATTTACAAGAACTATCCCTACTTAAATATTTTTCTAGTTTATTTAGTTTTTGTTATTGTGACTGTTGCTACACTGTTTTCTTAGATGGAATTTAGCAATGCCGCAGTCGCAAAGTGAAAATAATAAAATTATGTCTCCTACTCGTTGGCTCCTACGCAGCAGACTCCTTCTTCCTCTTTTGTCCACATTAAAACCAGCCCGTAAATTATTATACATGAGTTTTTCATCAGACTTTTCTTTACGTCATTCCTACACATTGTGACATTTTACGTGCTTCAGTTGTATTTCTTTGCCTTTAGCAGCATTAAAGGTTGAAACAAATAGTCTTCGCCCAAGTTGAATGTCATTTGCAGACAGCGTCCTTGAGCCACTGTCACGCAATGTTGTTATTTATGTCAATTGACGAACAGAAAATCCCCAAAGCATGACAACAACAATGCAATTGTTAGAGAGAAATATGATACATACGTGTTGCAGGCTCCTTTTTTTCCTTGAAGTACTTGTAGTCAGTTACCTGCTTTCAGCCCACTACCCAGATAAAATGAGTTGCCTTGATTTGACCTTTAGCATTCATTGGCTGCAGACGATCATAAATAAATAAATGAACCTTTGTAATACATAAATACATATGTATGTATGTAATCATGTAGAAAAACAAATTGCTTCTGTTAGCTCAAATATTTACTTGCTTACTTATACGTGAGTCTGTGCATATTCGCCTACAGGATTCGATATTCTGTGGACGCACACATACTGGTGATGTATAAATGTGAATTGATACACATTTTCATTTCGACCCACACGCTTTGCTGCAGCTTACCAATCTTTTTATAGCAGAGCTTTGTCAGCATTGATGTGATTGTGGCAAACAAAAATTAAATTTATTTTTAGTATCTTTGCACTCACGCTTGCATCGAATGACACCACCTGCCAATGAAGATTCACTCTGCGTTCCTGCATTTCTCGCTTTTTCTTTTTTCTGGCAAATATTACGAAATAAAAAATCTATAAATATAAGGCATTCAATTTTAAAATGTTCCATTAATTCTATAGGGGTATAGAACTTCGAATTGAAATAAAACAAGAAAATCGTTTTAAGGTCCATCAATTTGGCTTTATTGGAAGGATAATTTTATGCCATTAATGTTTAAATATGATTTCGGGCATGTGGCCGCCGAGGCTGGCTCAAATAAAGCCAATTCTACAGGTCCAATTTTCAACCAATGTTTCGAGCATATGGGGCTGTATGTCGGCAATAACACCACGAATGTTGGCTTCCAATTCCCCTAACGTTTCTGGTTTGTTGGTGTAGACGAGCGACTTCACATATCCCCAAAGAAAATAATCCAATGGTGTCAAATCACACGATCTTGGTGGCCAATTGACAGGTCCATTCCGCGAAATTATGCGCTCAGCGAATGTTTCCTTCAATAAATCGATTGTGACGTGCGCTGTGTGGCATGTAGCGCCGTCTTGTTGGAACCACAACTCATCCACATTCATGCCATCCAATTCGGGAACAAAATAGTCGGTTATCATGGCTCTATACCGGTCTCCATTAACGGTAACTGCCTCTCCAGCATTATTGCGGAAGAAGTATGGCCCAATGACTCCACCAGCCCATAGAGCACACCAAACAGTCAGTTTTTGTGGATGTAATGGCGTTTCAAGGGTCTCATGTGGATTCTCTTCACTCCAAATGCGGCAATTTTGCTTGTTGACGTAGCCATTCAACCAAAAATGAGCCTCATCACTGAACAAAATTTTGCGATGAAAATCAGCATCGAGATCAATCTCATTTTCGGCCCATACACCAAAATCACGACGCATTGCATGGTCTCGCGGCTTTAATTCTTGCACAAGCTGGATCTTGTAAGGTCGCAAGCCAAGATCTTTGCGCAAAATCTTCCATAAAGTTGATGGACAAAGCTCCAATTGCTGTGCACGGTGGCGAATCGATTCATTCGGGTCCTCTTCAACACTTTGCTCTACAGCGGCAATTGTTTCTTCGGTGCGCACTGTTCGACGTCTCTGCGGATGCGTATTATCACATAGAGTAAACGTAGTGCGAAAACGATCCATGGTTAACCGAATTAATTGCTCTGATGGACGATTATGTCGACCATAAAATGGACGGAGCTCACGGTAAACTTCGCGAACTGAACCATTATTTTCGAAATAAATTTGCACGATTTGCAAGCGTTGTTCTTTTGTCAACCTGTTCATGATGAAATGGCAAACCAAACTGAACATAAATGACATTAGAGTTGCCAGATTTGACCACAAAATGCCAGTTTTCTCTCTATTCGAAAAACAAACCTGTAAAAAAAACACCCTTTATGTGGACTGACCTTAATATACAAAGAACTGAAAAAACTGCGTACCCTTACGATTTATACCACCTATGTGCGTCTAGAAATATACTCCATTTCAAAACCATATAATGCAAAACTTTTGAAATGTACCATTCGTTTATTTAATTTTTCTATTCAATTTATTTATTTTTTCAGTTTATTCTCGAAGAAAACCATATAAAATAAAGTTTCAAAATATGTTGAAAATTAAAAAGATAACCATTTAAATTTCCAACAACTTTCAAAAAATATTTAGAATTTTTTAAGATTCAATTTTATTGCAAGAAAATGCAAATTTCAAGGGGCTGAAGACTACTGACTACTCTTGATTTAAAAGAAAATGTATTGATAGTATTGCTATTGAGTAATTTGTGCAGAACTATTTATTTAAAAAAGCAAAGGAAAAGAACTCCGAACTTATTTTTATATAAACGAATGAATTATATAAATAAAGCGTTGTGATATTGCATACGAAAAAAACTCTCCGACGATTTGATAACACATTTTAATTCAAAACTTCCCTGCTGTTTACATATTCTATTTTTTCTTTACCCGCACAAATAAAAACCCCATACCCCATGAACTTGGAAGTGACATCCAGCAAGACAATCACTGAAGAAATATTATTATCGGTTTTTCGATATGACGAATTTATTCTCTAAATCTTCATGTGTTGTTAAATTATGTTACTCCAGATTAAATTAATTGAATCAATTGAAATCGATCTATTTCACATCAATAAACTTTAAAGAGAAATCAAACACCAAATGTTGTTTGTTTGCTTACTATTTCGATAAAAAAAGTGTACACAAGTTTTCACATTTTCTGGAGCATTAGCGGAACGACGCTTTAAAATACATAGACAACTTATGGGAGAGGGTAACTGGGGTCATATTCGGCAACAAGAGTTCATTTTGCGTAACGATAACTAAGAATAAGTTTCTAATCTGAATTTCGGCGATATTAATTAATTTACTCGAGCTAAATACCTAATGAAAGCACTTTAGTTATATCTGTAGCAGTAATTTTTATTATGCAAACGACTTTAATTTCTATGCGCCAACCGCTTTACAAGTTGTTTTTGTGTATATTTGCATATTTTCATTACCGTTTCTCAGACTTTCGGGAACCCCCATTATCAAGCACATACTCGTACATACATATATACATATGTGCATACATACATATGTACATATGTAAATGTTTATAACATACATACATATATGTACATATATACTTAAATACATATAAAAAAAAACTCGCATATTTATAACTCCGTGACTGCATCCCAACAAACTCAACACACTTAAATACAATGTTGGCGGCATTAAGGTTATAAAGTTAGTTTGCTAAATGAATTTTTCCCCTTTTTATTGTGCACTACTTGTTTTGTGCGTTTGGTGCGACTGCTTTATTAAATTACATTATTTTTTCTGTATTTTTTTAAAGGTACAGCAACGGAAGAGGAAAAAGTGAATTTATCACATTTCAAGCTGATACGTGTACTTGGAACAGGGGGTAAGTATTTAAAGCCGACATACATATGTACATATATGCATACCTACATACATACTACATATACAGTGGCGTTCGCATAAATATCATAAAAATTAAACAAACGTTATCTTCGGAATTTTAGTAAATTTAATTTTAAAAATAGCCACTTTATATTATTAAATTTAAATAGTATACAAACCCAACAAATTTCCTAAAACTTTGTAAATATATATTTTTACCAATATCGGTACATATTTTGACACAAAAAGCCTGATACGTTTCTTCATGTATTTTTGTGTCCCGAATTCAAATCTGATGCCAATAATATCTTACCAATATCGTCCCCTCAAAATATAGGTATGTCGATATATCGTTACTCGTTTACAATATCAACATTCGATAGTGGGAAATTAATATGTATATCGGATATCGATATCGGTTGGAGGATGATACATCGATAATTTCGATTATTATTGGTTTCTGATACATGAAAAGTGCCAATTACAAACAACGCAGTTCGACTGCACTTCACTTTTAATTGTAAAAATTTTGTCTAATACTTAAAACAATAATTAATAGTGCAAAATTGATAATTCGTCTTATCAGCTATCTAAAAAACTTGACCTGATAGCGAAAAAGGATTGCGGATTCGTAATCAGCGCTGAAAGTTGCCTTAGAAACGCGCCTTCTCACTGCTCATGTCAAAAACTGTGTAGACCTGTGTAATAAGATTTTTAATATAAAAGCTACTTATGTGAATGCAACTGTTACAATTAAAAAATTTAGCTATTCAACAAATATTACAAAGTGAATAAATGTTTATACAGGGAGGCAACTATTTATGTAGAAACGATTGTCTGTAACTTGTAAATATACATACATACATATGAGTTTCTTTAAAAGTTAACTTAGTTTTAGTTTTTTTATAGCATTCAAAATACCTCGACAAAAATTTAAAAAAAAGTGTGATTATTTTTATCGAAAAAGTAAAATTTTCAAAACGACGATAAAATATTTATGTAGGTAAAAATCAACGCCACAACTGTCCGTCCGTCCGTGGTTACGATAACTTGAGTAAAGATTTCTTAACGAAACTTGATCCATAGATTGCCCTTTAGCCAGGGTAGGTTGGTATTGAAAATGGTCGACATCGTTCAATAACCACGCCCATCTTACATACATATAACGGAATTTTTGAAAAATGCAAAAAGCTCGTTTTTTCGGTATCTATTAGAGAAAATTGAGTGAAATTTGTAATTAGGAGCGATGTTAAACAAAGAAACTGTATATTTAAAATATTTTGAAAAATAGGCGTTGTCACGCTCAATTATGAAAAAATTTCCGTATGTCAATAACGCTGTAGGGTATCGTCGCAAAATTTTGTGATCATATTTTCCTCGATACCGCTGTTGTAATCGTCAAAAACTTGTACATATACATACATAAACACGCCTACCCTCCATATAACGGAAGTTTCGAAAAATTCAAAAAATTTGTTTTTTCGTTATCCATTGCAAAAAAAATTAATTAAAAAAATAGCAGTGCTAGGTATGGTCACTAAGTTTGTTAACCATAATTTTCTTGATAACAATAGTATCACCGTAAAAAAATTAACAAGTCGGACCATAACAACGCCCAACTTCCATATAACGGAAGTTTTGAAAATTCAAAAACAAACCTTCGTTTTTTCAGTATCTATTGAAACAAATTGAGTAAAGTTTAATACTTGTCTGTAGCAGCGATTTGAAACAAAGAAACGTGGTTTTTATGAAATCTTGAAACATCGCGGTATATAAATTCGGTTTCGCCCGAATTTTGCTTTCCTTACTTGTTGTAATTAATTTCATCGGATATCAAATTTTATTATAAGCGATGTTTCCTACAAAATGGTTTTTTCCATCTAATATTTGTGCTCAATTTTCGAGTACTTAAAGAAACTATTTAAGCATATTATAATTTTAATAAATACATTTTTTATTGGTGAATTCGCAGAATATACGAAATGTGTTAAAATTGCTGTGCCAATTATCCAATTATCCATTAAAAAATTTATTTAATCCACTAAAATTTTTCAACTACCGAATTTCTTTTTTAGAAAAGAAAAAAGCCGAAATGAATTTTAATGTTACTTAAAAAATTGCATGCATCTATTTAGGTGCCTATTGCTGTATTTAATATGGTAAGCCAAGCTACCCACACTTCCGGTGCCATTGTAAATTGCATAATATGTGCACATGATTTGTATACAAACATATAAATTTGTATATGCAATATGTTCCATTTATGGAAATTTTATATTTTCTATTGCAGCCTATGGTAAAGTGTTTCTGGTGCGAAAAATTGGCGGCGATGATGACATGACATTGTACGCCATGAAGGTGTTGAAGAAGGATACTGTGGTGCAAAAGAAGAAGACAGCCGAACATACCACAACCGAACGCCAAGTGAGTGTATTGTACCTAGTCATAAGATACATGCATATACATATGGTTATTCAATGCAATATAATAATAGTGTATTTTGATTCAGATTATAGGAAATAGTAAAATTGCGAATCACTACGAGCCGATTTAAGATTTTTAAAAGATTTTGCGAACTGTAGAACCAAAGAACTTATTTTACGTCATGTAACATATGTACATTCTACCAAAGAACGTTTAAAAAGAATTCAACAATTTTTCTCAGAACTTTTTGGAGTGTGCAATGTAATAGGCCATACAATATTAGTTGAGGCCGTTGAATTTTTTTATAGATTTTTACAATGTTTGAAACTTAGGTTTAGAAGGTTTTTTAGAGACTAAACTTTTTTTAATTGAACATTCTGGCAAATAAGTAAATAAAAATACATAAGTGGAAAACAGTTTTACTGTGAATTTAATTGCAAATAATATAGCCTTCACTTCACTTTAAATATGTTTTTTATAAAAAAAAACTAAAATTATTATGGAACTGCTAAACGTGAAACCCATGCGATTGTCGAATTCATTTCGATTGAGTAATGCACATGCATATGTATAATACATATTTGCACATCCATACATAAAAATGTATGTCCATAAATACTTGATATCTACTCTTTGACTTGCTTTAAAATTTACACACGTCATCTCTTTTATTTTTTACGTTTCACTTGAGTTTGCTCCCAGTTTTGAGTCTAAATGTGTTCGTTCGTTCGCCGCTTTCTTAGCCATGTCTTTTGGTGGTTTACGAGTATGTACGGATACTTACTTGCTCTTGTTGTCGGCAATTCCAGTTATGCCAACAAAATACGTATGCACATACATATATTTTTGTCTTTCATTTCAGTTACACGATCTTCATTTCTCTTGGGTATTCTTCAGCTTTACTTACTCCGCCTTTTATTGTCTTAGCTTGGCGTGATTTCGCTTTGCTTTTGCCATACTTTGGCTTTTCACTACTTTGATTTTATACTTTTTACGCATTTTTGTTGTATTTGGATTCCGGTTGAGTTATTTTGAGTCCCGTTACCTTTTACCGGTATTTATTATAATTCAACATAAAAGAGTGCCTCACTATGCTCCTATGTATTCATTTAAATGAATGAGTAGTGGAAGCTTGCAAATGTATGTGAGAGACTGCCTTCGTTTAAGTCAAATGAATATATATGTAGATATGTATGTATGTACATACATACATATGTATGTACTCGTATATAAATGTCAGGTTAATAAAAGTGTTACCAACTCACTTGCTTTGCTGAATTTCGTTTACTCATAAGCAGAATTAGAGTAGCAAGTGCGACTTCTTCAGACTTTTTTAACTTATTTTGGTACATAGTACATACTACATAAAGAGTTCTAAAGATGGTTTCTGCTTTGGGCAGTAGGTACGGTTTGGTGACCAATTAATATTTTTAATCAGTGATTAACAATCCTACTTCAGTTTCAGTTGTGTAAGTCAGGTTTAAAGAAATCTGAAGATTGAATGCTATTCTAAACGAAACATTTTGCCAACAACTTACCTAATAAAATAATTAATTATGATTTCTCATATGATAACTAGTATGTAAGTTTATTTTTAATTTCACTAAACTTTTTTCTTTGCCCACTTGTTACCCTAAAACTTCGACAAAGAATGTTTAGTTTTCATGAAGTCAGAATTGCTAACATCAAAAACCGCAGCAACTGATGTTGATTTTGCAGTGACCAACATGAGGACAAATGGTGTCAAATGTTGTTAACACATGGCAACCTGTTTTCATTGAACAGACAAACTTTGACGTCGTTTGTCGTCAAATTTGACCTAATGAAAACCAAGCATAAGAACATGATGATTAAGTACAAACTTGACTAGGATTTCTCCCTATACCAACCTATTTTCCCTATAAACATTAACTGTTAGATCTCGCTCTTAGCCCATGATTGTTTTGATTTAATCGATTAAATTAGGGATCTTAAGAAACGCCTAAGAAAAAAAATATCAATAATTTGTTCCTTCAATAAATGATTGATTGTGTGGCACATGTTGAGTTTTTTCCCTTTATTATTGTTGTTGCTGCAACAGCGAACAACACTTACATGTACATACCTCACACGTTTTCGTGAAATGCTGCTAAAGTGTCAGTCCAGCCTGTTTTCCACATGAAAGCGTCGAGATGATACCATTACATACTATTTACAAAAACTAAAATCTTCTCAAAATATCATTATTATTCTTTCAATAGTTTAATTTACATATCGCACCCTAAACCAAAAACCGTCACAACTCAAAATTTTTTAAAATCGCTTTTATCTCATAAACCTATTCCCAGAATACTTCCCAACAAGCTCCGAAAATTTCTTCATCGTAACTATCTTATTTACTGGAAAAGTACGTTTAAAATATTACAACCATTTTTACATAAAATTTTTTACTTCTCTTGGATATTAAAAAAAAAAATTTTAAAATCCTTTTTCTACATAAACTAATTCACGGAATACTTCTCCAACTGCTCCAGAAATTTTTTCGTAGTTACTATCTTCTTTTAATGAAAAAGTATGATTATAAAATTATCATCATTATTGTAGAGACTGTTTGTTTGGCCTCTCCTGAACATTTGAGATTTTTTGAGTTGTGACTGTTTAGGGTGCGATATGTATGTATATAGTACTTACTTGAGTTTCGAGACTTTTTCAATATGTTTGATCATAGGAACGAAATTTTGATAGACATCACTCCTTGCTGACCCACATTTTTGTGAATTTTACCGCAAGCGACATTTATACTTATACGTACTTACATATATGTACATAGATACATATGCATGCATACATACGATAACATGTTAACACACTCAATGCTACAAAGACCGGCACTAACAACCAGTTACAACAGTAGTAGCAATAAAAAAAAAATATAAAAACTTAAAGTACATAACAAGTAAAAGTACATAAAATAGTTGGCTGAAAGCACGAAGAGAAAAAGAGATATCGATGTAATCAGCAAAAACACATGTACATAAACACTTGTATAGGCAGGCGTATGCATACCTACATATCTCCATACATACAAATAAATCCAAGCTTCAATGTAAGGGAAAATCAGAACAGTAAGCAACCAACCAAGCTTACTTGTTAGCAATCATATGAATCAGTTAGCACGTTTGAGCTGCGAAAAGTGTACAAAAGAAAATAGCAAAATCATAGATAAGAGCGAATAAAGCAACGTTTAAAACAACAATGATAAACTAACGTGCTTACAGACACATACATACGTTGAAGTAGCGTATTATGTTTTGCTATTAATTGTGATTCAAGAACGATATTTTTCAATGCTTGATAATGATGCGATTCAGCGACCGAAGATAGCGATAGTAATGGAGGTTGAAGATTGCACTAGGTATAAAATACTCGTATATAAAATTTTGAATGTTAAAAAAAAAATCGGTTTTGTTGGTGTGACCATTTTAAAAATGGTCAATAAGCTTCAGGGATCATACATTTTGGGTCCGTCTTATTTTAAGGAAAAGTTTTTCTTTAACTGTTGAATCGACACGATGAGCCAACATCACATGGATGAGCTCATTCAGCATATTTTCCAATTTTATATACATATATGTATAGTAAACATAGTTCCATGTGAAAATAAATATATGCAAGTAGTTACTAATGTAGCTCGCATACATTTTATATAAAAATGCCTCGAAAAATTGAAGTTTTAAAATTTTCTCCCTCTTGTACTATTCAAAATGGATTTAAAATTGGTGGTAAGATATGACCTTAACCAACTAAGATACACAAGATTAATTAATGCTTTCAATTCTCAACAAATCAAGTTATTGATTTAACGATTCAATCTAGTTTGGAAACCTTTGTGGATAATTATTAATAGGCAATTTTAAAAATCACTTTTTATAAACTAAAAACGTCCAAAGATTTTAATGCAATGAAAGTATATTTTTGTTCACCAATTTTCTATTCTCCCCTTGTTTAACGACCGGGAACGACTGTAGTTACTTAGCTCGCAGCAATTTTTTTAAACGAATGTGAATGGAGATTAGCTGTAGACCCTAGTTATCAATTAAATTTACTCGATCAACGGAATATCTATTCAAAATATTCATTAGATCGATTCAAATGTCTTCGTGGATAAGCTGGAGACTGCCTTTTACGTTACATATCAAATAATAAAGCAAATTAATATATTCCGATCAAAATAATTATAATTTTAACTTGTTAATTTTATTAGCTTGTATTTAACAAATATATTTTCATTTTATTCCATATGTAGTTAAGTGTGAATTGTTTTATTTATTATATTTTTTTTATTTGCGTTAAAAGCTCTTTCTCAATTTCGTTTTCTTCAAAAACAACTAATTTTGCCTATTCATTGTGTTTATTTTTAAACAAATGTGTTAGTTCATGCATTGAGTGCGCATAGAGAACAAAGATAAATGTGACTGCAAAATAAGCGAGAGCAAGAGTAAATTAGTCAAGCGAACTTATAACAAATTTCAACTCGCAGATAGTGAACATGTATGGCATAACAATTATTTTTGATTGAATACCTCTAGGTAAAGCGACTAATAACGGACTGGTGCGCTTTTATCGAAATTAGAACAATGGCTAGTTTTTTCTTTAAAATCAAGCGTAAGCACCAGGAAACTTTGATTATTAATCTCGACCCATAAATATCAATTGGATAATTCCGAACCGATACATGAATAACATATTGTAACTATACTCGCTTCAAAAATTATAAAAATCAGTTGCACTCAAGCTCAACTTAAGGCTTTCTCGAAACTCATTGCATATTTCTTATTCACATTAGGTGCAATAATGGTAATGATTAAGAATTTTCTTTTTTTACTTTTTCTTTTAAACAAACTCAAAAATGGTTAAATCTGTAGTCCTGATTTTCGTTGTCGTCTGTCTATTATAATAGCAACAAACCAAAAATGTGGCAATGGTTAAGTAATTTTTTGTTTTTCATATTTAAGTTCATCAGTATTTTATAGACGTCGTTAATTTTAAGATTTACTTGTGTAAATATCTTACATACTATATTTTGCACTTTTCCCGACATTCGTGCCCCATTTACACAGTAACCTAGATTTACTGTTGGCTTGCACACCGTCAATTTGTTCAGTATTTTTGTGTATGTACAAATATGTACGTGTATGTATGCTATGCACGAGTATACTAAACGTACACTACACGACAACTTCGTGGCATACATACAATATTTGCGGATGGCTTTTCGAGTAACCTCCCGCACTCACTCACAACTTTCTTAATCTCTTGTAAACATACATACGAACACATGCGCTCAATTTTATGGCACAGGTTCATGTTGACAAAATTTTGGCAATTTACTTTCCCTTTATTTAATTAAAATTTAACTGAATGAAACTTTATACACTTTTTTTTTTTTAATAATTTATCAAATTTTCAGCAAAATTGCAATGGTTCTCTCTCATAAGTTTTAGACAATTCCTAGGCATGCAGTTTTTAGCCTATTAAATTTTAGTATAAAAACGTGAAGTTTCAAGTGACTAAAAATACCTATGGTTTTTGATAATTTTTTTAAGAGTTTCCTTCATTTGATGGAATGTTCGTATCACAAGCAGTGCGTGTACCAATTATGGCATATTTTGTTAATGTAATTTTGGCTGTGTCACACCAAAGACCTATGCACCTAGTTAAAGTGAAATACTTTAATTTTTTCTTAAGTATTCGTGAAAGTTTTACTCACTATTCGGTAGACTTTTCTTAGTGTGAACGTTTCTTTATTCTTTAATCTCTCTTGACAACAAGTGCTTCTTCGGATTAAGTAGGTAATTGAGCAGTAAACAATTTACAAGTCAATCATTATGGCCATCCTATTGAATGGCGCAGAAGCAGCGACGATGTTAATATTAGATCGAGAGAATGATTTATGGACCTCTACGCCTTTGCGAATGAAGAAACAGCTAGCTCCGCTGGCTAGGTCATGTCGTTCGGTACCCGCTGGTGGTGGCAGAGGAAAAGGAAGGACTCCTCTGCGCTAAAAAGACCGAGTGGTAAAAGACTTGGGTTTCCAATTGGCGTCAAGTAGCAAGAGATAGGGAAAACTGGCGTGATATGTTGAGCTCGACCAATTATTTAAGATAGTAACTCTCTAGTTTCAAACGGAGAGAAAGATCTCATTTATAAACCAGTTGGCATTCATTGGTCTCAAAATAAAAATATAAATTATCATCAGATGATTACACAAAAAATACAAACAAATAAAAAAGAAAATCACTAATTTTTAGTCTCAAATTTTGGGACTTGAAGTTATACCCAAATCCAGAATCTCAAAATAGATGCCAATAAAAACTTGTAATGAAGCTCAGCGTAATGGAGCGAATTTGGTCATGAATTTCATTAATATACATATTCTCGGTAACTTGGGGTTGAATTGTTTTGCGGCAAAGTTGTAATTTTGCAAGTACAAAATACACGATGAAAGCTAAGGAATATACGAACTATGTACATTCAACGCTACCGAGCTTGGTGTGAAGAACCCTTGTTTATTGTGCTTGAAAG
This sequence comes from Philophylla caesio, assembly GCA_963971545.1. NCBI lineage: Eukaryota > Metazoa > Arthropoda > Insecta > Diptera > Tephritidae > Philophylla > Philophylla caesio. Next base: position 101,215,810 of record OZ020608.1, on the reverse strand, counting down.
AAATAAATATAAAATAAAATATGTACATATGTATATGTAAATACTTGAGTATGGACAACTTATCTCGAATTCGACTCCGCTTTATGTTCTTTTTTAATCAAGCACTTCTCAGATTTTAATTTGCGCACTAATTATCAATATAAACACATACACGAGACTGTACATGTGCACATACTATGATGTGTTTACATGTGTAAAAAGTGAATATATGTTCTTACGTACGTACATATATGTAATATACATATATGTACATCGTATACACATACATATATTTTAATGAGTATTTGCTTATCATGAGATCTCAACATTAATTCCATACGGTTATCGCTTGTTTACTAGATCGATTTCTTGGCCGAGATCTTTTTCACGTCGAAATTTTATAATTCAGAATATTGGTACATGGTGATTTCGCCAATGTAATACAGTATCTTTAATTGCAGTGAATGTTATGATCTACAAGCCATCGGTGAAGTGTATAGGCTCATAAATCTTTCGCATTATCTTTGCCTAGAACATTTAGGCCATTTATATTACTTTTATTTATTTAAAATTTTTCTCAATTAAAATAAAGGTAATTTCCTAACGAAAACGATACTTTGTACAAAATTTGTTAAGTATTTCATAAATTTTTGTCAAAGTTTTTTTTACAGAAGGTTTAGAAAATTTTCGAATATGCATATGACACATCAGTGTAGTTTGTAGTTAAAGAAGAAGAAGAAGATAATGAGTAAAAAATCGCAAAGCGATAAAGCGAAAAATTTGTTAATGGCAAAACAGTAAATTTCCTCGCATTTCCATTGGTCAAGTCGTTTCAAGCTTCACTGGGCGCTATCAATAATCCCCACATTAATATTTCTTCTATTTTTGTCATTCTTGTTATTGTGAAAACGCAAGAACCAAATTTTTTATTGTATAAAAGTGAGCTCAAAACAACAAGGAGACATAACAAAAATTGTAATTGAAATTTAAACTATAAATGTTCATATGTATATATGTACATACCTTAAAGCTATTTGTTTACAGACTAGACTGACATCCAACATAAGTATGTAAAATCCAAAAAAAAATGAAGTAATGTTTCCCCTGAAGGCGTCATTTTAGTTTTTCCCATAATCCGCTAATAATTTCTGTATACAATGTCTAAACTTCCTTGCCACATAATACGTACAAACCATCGGAATAAATTCTTAGTCGTAACCCCGGTTTTGCCGGTAGATGTTGCAATAATTTCACCTTTAAATGCGCAAGTCATTATGCATAAATTCAAATACACTTGCATATATTGTACATATGCATGTACATATATACTACATATGTATGTAAAGAAAGCTTTCAGTTCGGTGCTTAGTTACTGGATTCGCTGCAAATGTTTTTTGATAGTGCCTGTGGTTAAACCAATGCACTGCAAACGTGAAAGAGAAATTACTTCAAATATACATACATACTTCGTACTATGTACGTTTATGAATGTTAAACCTCAGTTATAATATTCTTATTTTAATTTGCCGTAGGAAATTTATAACGATTACTCAACACGTAAAAGCCTCGATTTGTCGATTTAAAAAAGCTTTATGCTTAATCAAAGGAACGAAACCGAAGCCGTAGACGTATAAAACCCATGAACCAATTACTACAGATCACGTAATATTTGTAATTGATTTTGAGAAAAAAATGAGTGACGTAGTGCTTTTGAAGTTTTTCGTTTTGCTTACACTTCATTTTTTTTTGAACTTATTCGTGTTGATTTCTAGCATTTTAGATTTTCGTGAATACTTTGCTATTTATTTTAAAAAAATTAAGGTTTTGTGATTGGGTGCAATAACAAATAATACGAGCAAGACAAGTCGCTGCACTTGTTCGGTCTACCGAAAGACCTTAATTTGCGCAAAAAGTGGGTGGACTTTTGCGGCCAGTACGTTCAAAAAAATTCAAAAATTTGCAGTGAGCTCTTCCTCCCTGAAGATTTTGAGAGATTCAGATTCTTTATTTTTTAACATTGTTTTTTTGTACAAATTTACATTTAGAGGATTCGCGGTATTTATGCTCCAAACCAATTGTTTTGCGCCGACGTATTTACTACTTGATGGAAGCGTTATACGATGTGTATGCAATTACTGCCAATGGTGTTGGTGCTCGAGATGGTGATAAAATTGACGCCTATGATTTGCCGTATCAATATAAAAACTTTTAACAAATTTTCAATACAATTTTCTTAATAAACATTTTAAAAACATAAATTTTTCACAGCTGTCAATCACAGTATTCTTGTTTTGTTCTCCTCTTTATTACAATTTCGTTTCATTTGACAGCAAACAAACATGGTCTCTAAAAGTACTACATCACTGCCAGAAAATTATTTTTTTTCTCTCACTTCGTATTGCGTGATCTGGTATAGTTGGTTCATGTATTAAACCGTCACGCTTTTAAACCGTAACCGATGCTGTTTCATCTGAAAAATAACGAAACCAAAACTATTTCCAGGAACCGGTTTCAATCCGTTTTGAGAAAACCATAAAGAAAATATGGTGGAATATGAGTATAAGTTTTGTATATTTGATTCAGGGGTGTTTTCTTTACATGAATTAAAAAATAACTACAATTTTAAATAGCGCAAACAAATTTAGCCGTCTGAAATAATATTTTTACAACGTTCTCAGTTCAAGTAAGATCGTAATTCAAGAACTTAAAATCTACGGATTCTTAAGTTGTTCATGATACGTTAATTTTACACAAACGTTACGTAAATTAAGCCTAGTATAACTGTGGTTTAAGTAAAGTAAAAGTGAAATGACGAGCGCGTTAAACGAAAAAAAAAGTGTTTATAGAAACAAAATCAAAGAAATCATAGTTTTGTGGCTAGATAATGTTATTCATGCAAAAGAGAGAAAAAAACATCACTTTCACTTGGTTGACGGTTTTGCCTTCGCGGTCTTCGCTCACATACTCACATACATACATACACATGTGCATGCAGCTGGTTTAAAGCTTGGTCGCTGAGTTAGTCGATGCGAGTTGGCTTGGCTGATGTTGGCAACACGCTTTAGCTGCTTCTTTAGTTGCCTTAAGTTTTTGTATTTGTTGGTTAAACAATTGAAAAACCAACAAATCCCCAAATCGCGAACAATTTTATTTAAGAAGTTATCGACCAACATATTTTGGGAGCATTACAAATGTGTTAACTGCTTTTTTCTTGAATTAGGTTTTTCCAACTTAAGCAGTTATTGCTTTTGATAACAAATATACATACATATGTATGTACATATGCATGTATGTATCTACAAAAGTAAATGATTTTGCAAAAAAATATATTAATGATTTCTTGCTGTTTTTATGCAATTATTGTTGTAGTTTTAATTTTATACAATAGTCAAAGCTTTGCATATTCAATAGGGCTATATTGAGATGCATGTCCGAGTTTTCGAGTATGTATGTATGTATGTTTGATGTGCACATACATTTGTTTATGCTTGTTTATATATGTACATACATACATATGTTATAACTATAAAAATATTCCACTTCACTTTTACAATTTATTGTTTTCATTTTGACCCACTTTTAGCCGGTATCAGTCGCAAATCGTCGCGGCTTCAGTTATGAGAAAGATGTGTATTTAATTTTCTCTCTCTCTTTTATACCTTAGTTGCTTTACTTTCTCTGCTAAAGTTACATTTGTAATTGCTTTGCCTTCGCTCCTCTATTCTACATATATTTTGAATAAAGAATATGTACATACACTTCTCACTTACTTACATTCATCTTTGTGGTGACGGTAACTTCATTCAAGCATTTTTTTTCAGACACATCAAGCGATAGTAATAGCAGACTCATTTAACTTTTTATAATTTTATTAGAAATTTTATTTTTAATCTACATATTTTATAATTTTGCTCCAGGGTCAGTCAGTCAAAGGGCGAATTGCTTTCTGAAATGTTGCGAGGATATGTTTGTTCAATGGTCGCAACGTTTATGATTTGCATAAAATATTCGGCCATAATTCACAAAAAACTGTGTTAATGTGAAGGAGGAAGCATTAAATAAATGTATGATTTCAAACTAAATCCACAGGGAAATTTTGCAATGGGAAATTGGCAGCAAAAGGGGAATTGCCTCATTTCCATTTCGGATACAGATTTATATTAAATCTATCAAACAGCTCAAAACATCTCTTATAGAAATTGAAAACATATACAGTTGTGCTCCCAGTTTCACATTCACAAATTTCCCTGTGCATTCGATTTGAAATCACATGTTTAGTACTCCCAATTTCACATTCACATAAATTTTTGTGAATTAAATCCGAATGCTTGGTTGTACTATGTGAAATGAAAAGTAAATGACAAAAAGTGTGTGAATGTTTAATTATTTTTGATTAGAATTTTTTTTTAAATATTCTTTGATGTTTGTAGAAGCCATTTATGACATTTCTGTATTAATTATTCATTGAAATATACGTACGTAGTTTTAAGTGTTTTGCTGATGACTCCTCAAAAAAGCATACATAGCTGAATCCAAAAGGGAAATTTCAACAACAGCTGTTTGTGAATTGCCAAAACGATAACCGATATGAGTGAAATTGGGAGCACACTAATTCACTTGCACAGAACATTTTTAAAATCATATTGTCGAATTGAAATGTGAAACTGGGAGCACTGCTCATAGTACCACATTTTTAGATAAATTATTATTGATGAATCAAAAATGTGTATATATGTACGTATTAAAGTTTGTATATGTGTATGTACATGTATGTACGTAAAAGAATTTGTATAACTCAGACGACAACTCAATAATTATAACTGAGTTTGTGGTCGTTTATTAGTTTTTGTGACAATCGGCAAATTCTTCGAAAATTGCTGTGCGAGTATTTATGTATGTATGTATGTATGTAAATTAATATGCACTGAGAAATGTTTACTTGAATTCAACCCAACAAGAGGCGAAAAAAATGTGTTTGTTTTTTCTTCCGTTTTTTTTTTGTTCTTTGTTTTTTTTATGAAAGCTACTCTACGAGTACATGCAAATAATTTGAGTTCTAAAACTAAGTATCCAACTTCACATCGCAATACTCGCTTATTGTACAAGGCAATTTGGGGATTTCCCGAGTTCAAAAATTTCTACCTAAATAAATATGTACCCAATATCAAATTTGCCATAACAACGACTCTTTCAAAAACCCTTTCGTTGTTGAGATAAAATGCCGGACAGCAAATTGAACAGTCTAGAACGACTAATCAAAATAATTTCTTATTAGCCGAAACTTGATGGCTCTATTTCTTGTCACATCTCACATGCACGATATTTATATTTTTATGTTAACTCGATGTATTCGTTGCCAAACTATTCGCAAATGTTGCATGTACACCTAAACATTGTTGGTGTGCCACTTAAATATACATACATACATACATGACATACTTACATATTTACATATAATTTTATTTCGAGCGGTGCAAAAAAGTCCTTGTAAATATTGAATTCACATTGAAGCTAAAAATAATTCAAGTGTACAGCAACAACGCCAAAATATCAGCCATTATAGTAGCAGTATAAGTAGTATTAGAATTTATATGTACTCGTATTAACATACATACGTATATAGTAACAACATAGTCGTTCTAACTATAAGTGTTGCCAGTTTATCCGTTTTCCTCCGACAATAATTCGGTTGCAATTGAGTTTAGTTGAATGAAATTTGATTAGACCGGTAACCGGTTTAAGTAGTTTTGTAAAATGAAATTTAACAGTTTGTGTTAGTCATTTGTTTCTAAAATTTAAATGAAATATTTCCAAAAGATTAAACAAATTTTTTTACACAGTTTATTGATCATGCGAGAAAAAATCCGTTTTCTAAAGCTGAACCAGTTAAGTGTTAAAGCATACAGCTATAGAACGCTGAAGCCGAAATATCATATTTTCTTATCAATTAAACATCTTTAACTACTATACACTATAGCTTTCAATAACAACAGTTTTCTAAACTTAAACGAAGATGAAAATTAGAGCGATAAAACAAAAATAAGCGAATGAAACTTTTGAATAATAGCGGAAAATAGAAACCGATTAAGCCATAGCTAAGTTATAAAATTTTTATAAAAATTGTATCCAATTGGCACTATTATTTAAACTCTGGCACTCTGGGTGATAGCACCATCACTTTGCACTCGGCTTTGCCGGTTTAATGTATGTATGTACATATGTGAGTAAACATACATACATAAGTATGTAGAAAAAAAAAAAATATTTGGCAGTTTTTAGTCAGATTTCTTTTCTCCATTTCGACGGTCAAAAATTTCTGGCAACGCCGCCAACTATGTACCGAGTATTTTTTGTATGTAATCACAACAATAATCGATGTAACAACGTTAAAAACACAGTCAATTATAAATTCAGTAGTTGCATTGGAGACAAGCGAGAAGCAGCGCAAAAGAAAAAATAACACCTGTATTTATTTACATACATACTTACATATGTATATGTACATATGGTATGTACATATATAAATGCATATTTGCATACATACGTACATTTGTGTTTATGTAGAAGCAACCTGTTGCCGAGAGAAATTATATTGTTATGGCCAATACGAAGAGAGTTTTACACGAATATCAATAGATTCTAACAACGGCAATCACCATATTTTGACCGACTCGCTACTCGGTTGAGAGCAACGTGCCGATTGCACGTGCCAATCAGAAAAAAATATACGAACAGACGAGCTATAGGAGGAAGTACATACATACATACATTATAATGTAATAAATAAAATACAAATTACGCAAGTCCATAAATGTTAACATTTTTCGAAATTAAAAATATTGCAATAGTATATACTACATGATATTTAGACAATTGGCAACAAAAACCTGTTATATTAGTTTGTATGTACATACATACATTTATTTTGGTGCCTTCTATTTCAACTAAAATGTTTTCTGATAGTTTGTGGTCACATGAAAGTTTTATTCTATACTAAGGTATAACAAAACGTTAATTATTTTTTGGCATTTTTAGAATAGTTTTAAAGAAAAATTTGAAAAAGATACTTTTTTCAGGATTTGTATTCATTAAAAAAAGGATAACATAAAACCTAAATAATTATTAAAATAAATAATATGTATGTTATCTATGTATGTATGTATGTTTACAACGTAGATTTCTTTATACTAGTGTACTTTTGTCTTTAGCTACGGGCTACTTTGTCAATGTGCAATAGAACAGGGCCGAAAGGGTGGGACTGAGATTTTTAATGTCACTATTTATCATATTTATGGTATATACATTAATAGTTGAAGTTTTTTTCTTACGAAAATTCGTAATTTTTTAATTTCTCAAGTTTCGACACGTGGGAGTGACCCCTAAAATTTGACCTTAAAAAAATTTCACTGTCATTGTTTGGGTGATAGAAGGGATGGGGAGCTGATGTGGCTAATTTTTTAAAAATTGAAAAGTAAGATGGTAAGAGGGCGGTTTGATAATTCAGTGACTTTTAAATGAAATGCATTTTTTTCGACGAAATACTCTCAAAATAGGCGTTCCTTTCTTTAATAACCTCTTCTTTGGACCCAAACCTCTTATCACACAGACATTTCTTCAGGTTTGAAAATAGAAAATAGTCGCATTGGTCTAAATATGGAGAATATGCTGGATGGATGGGGTAGCAGTTTGTAGCCCAATTGATGGATTTTCGCCAACCCTTTGAAGTGGCCCCACAGTTGCGCTTATGGCCGTGTTTAAGCAATCAGTAAACCACTTCTTAACCATCAACTCTTTCTTTGGGTTTTTACGCAAAAAATAATGCTTCATCACCATTTGACAGTAGCCTTTTTATAGATGGCAGTAAAGGGCAGCAGTGATGAACTTAAATTTTCTGCGGAAAAAATTTAAAGTCACTGAATTTTCAAAATTCTCGTTTGTCAACACATACATATGTCATCGATATGGTAATCAGTATTATTATGGGGACCATAAACTAAAAACTTTATTTATTTTAGATAACCCCATTTGTATATATTGGATATTTTGCGAAACGAGGTAACTAAAAGTCCACAAAAATTTGGCTTTGAAGAGCTCGCTCGTAAATCCAAAAAACTGAAATATAAGCAATATCTAGATAACGACCCCAAGCATACGCGGCTGGTATGTATGACCTAGATGTTAATTAACAATAAAAATTTTATTGAAACTAGTCTCATTTTGCTTACGTTATATCGCCTATTCAAAATTTGCAAATAATTGATTGACACTATGGAAATTGTCTTTTTTGTTTTGTTTATTTTTCACTCTTTCTTGCACTTAGTAACATGAACTTTTTTGGATAAAATAAAAAAAAATTAACTGAAAATTTAAATAAAAAATGTAAAACCTATTCGCTTCTGCTGTTATTAATTTATTGGAATTTTTCAGTTTGCAAACATTTACTTGACGTACTGTATGTAATAATACGTAATTTGGTGCGTACAGTCAGTCCTTCAAATTGTCGTGTGCATATTGACTTAGTACCACTTTTTGGGGGACTTTCAATTTTACGCCGAATCGGAATGGTTGAATATGCCGTTTTCATACCAAGCGTGCAACTGGAGGTTTCCCATTGTTGGTGGAAATTATTTTGAAACAATAGCTAAATACTCATAAGAACACTTTGGGTAGCACGTCTTTAAGGAATACTAAACAATTGTATGTGTAGAACAAGGCAGATCACATGTCTTCCCCTAAGGTGTTTTACGAAAGTTTTGTTAAAGCTGATTTAAAAACCGCCGTTTGCCTTTTCAAGTAGGGTTATTCCTATAAAATGGCAAATATAAATTGTATGTTAATTTAAACAGTTAAATCAATGTTTTACAAATGCCCAATTGTGAAAAAAATAATCTTACGCCTAATCGAACGTTCACTCCGTATGAAAGCATAGTGAAATAGTAAAAAAACAATTTTAAACACACATTTAACAATCAATAATGCATCAGTCTTTAGAATTATCTGTTTAAAAGGTATGACTTAACCTCAAATGCCTCTTTTATTTCGGGCATTTGAAAATGAATACATGAAATACTCCGGTAACATCATAATTTGCAACACATATAATTGGTTTGTGTCTTTTAGAACGTCACTTTTTTTTTGCAAATTAAAGCTTTCAAATATAGGAATTAAAAAAAAGTACAGTGAAGTCATATAAGCTGTGAAAATTTGGGAACAGATACGATTAACATCAGATGATTCAATTCGAATGTTTTCTACTTACATATATTTTAGATTCAAGAGATCATAAAATTCCTTTCCTACTCGGCCTTTGTAAATTTTAAGTGATTTCTTAGATGTATTTTAATTTCGATGCCTCTTTTATTTTTATATGTTTCGAAAATATTTGCTTTTCTAGCATACAGTCGTACTTTACATTTGTAATTCAATGGGATGTCGTTGTTGTAATTTTATGTTCCTTCATTGTCATCGTTTGGCACTCCAACGCTTGAAGAAGACAAAAGAAAATGTGTGGGCGTTAGCTAAAATAAATGATAATATATAACGTGTAAAGTAGAAGGAGAAATAGTCTTTTATGAATTAATAGATACTAATACAAAGAAAATACGTCCCATCAAACACACAGATAAAATGCTTCAATTTTTAGTTTAAGCTTTATTCTTAATTTGAGTTTCAGTAATCCTTAGCATTTAAGATAACATGTTATCTTTTATTTATTTCGCTGAAGTTGAGAGAGAATTGAAAAAATATTTATGACTTTAAATTAAGTAAAGAATTCTCAACTTGATAGACAAATTGATATCATCAAATAGGTTTATTACAAATCTGTCCACACAGCATCCATTCTGCTGTGCATAGAGCAAATGCGTTCGCTTTCGATTACTCTTAAACCAGTGATTGTACAATACGTTTCCTACATCTGAAACTCAATATCACACTCTAAAAACAGAACCTTGAGGAAAATACAAACTCAATGTTTAGTTCAAGGCGAATTTAACAAGGTGGTGTGGAGAAGCCAGCTGGTTTTTTCGCTTTTTTCACTTTGCTGGACTGAATGTCATAAAGCTTTGTTCTGATTGGCTGGCGATATAAATCACCTATAGAAATTTGACATTCAGTCCAGCAAAGTGAAAAAACCACGCTCACCACCACCTTGTTAAATTCGCCTTGGTTTAGTTGATGCAGATAATCGTAAATTGGTGCTGAACGTTCGAAAATGACCTTTGATATTAAATCTACATACATATCGAACCAACATTACTTTTTCTGATTTTCAAAGTAAAATGAAAATATGTATGTATGTACATTCGCAAAGAGTTGGAAACAAAGAAAATGAAATAGATAGTGCCACTATTTTGTCATTCAAATTTTACTTCGAGGGGATTGTATTTCGAATTCATAGCGAAGGGAAAGTACATTTTTCCGTTTCGCTGAAGAACGGACCTACTTTCCGAGTGAAGAGAAGACCAACCCATTTTCGCATTCGTTTCGCAATTATTTTCACTGTTATGCAAGCCAAAAAAAGCTTGGACGCGCTAAAAAATTACGTAGATTTACTACCATTTAGTTCTTTCATCTGGACGATATCGATTTTTTGGTGTGTGTAAAAGGGTAAAATTCGTCGCGATAACTCTCTACGAGTATTTCTCGATTGACTATAAGTGGAAAAGAAATTGTTGCTTCCCTTTTGAACCTTTTTCTGTGAGTATTTATTTTGTTAAAGAAACATCTGTGGCCATCTGTACTTTGTTCGAAAACACGTGCAAGTTCAGTTTTCTTTTGTAACACATGTACATATGTGCATACACTAATGTGTTATGTACATATGTCATAAAGATAAAGATGAATAAAGTCCAGTATTTACATATATTTATGTTTTGTAAAAAACACAACGCGAATAACAGCTTTTCTTATTCTACATATGATTCTACTTGTCTGCAAAGATCTTTACTAAAGATTTCTTACATTCCAAATAAATTTTTTTCCTTTTTGATTAGCAGGTTCACAAAATGCATATGTTCGATATTTTAAACAATATTTGTAATTTACAAATCTGAAAATTTATTTTAACCTGAAAACATGTTGGCCCTCATGGGGTTTTGATTTATTCATTAAATATTTTATTTTTTGTTTTCGTTTAATTGAAAAAAGTGGCGTACTAAATATTTATATAATCTTCTTTTATCTTCAGGTTCTTGAGGCTATACAACAGAGTCCATTCCTCGTTGGCATGCATTATGCATTCCAAACGGATTCGAAATTGTATTTAATTTTGGGTGAGAAATCTAAATAATTAATTTCCTAAAGTTAAATGTTTTCTAAATATGTCATTTACTTTTTTGTTTTTAGATTACGTTAGTGGAGGCGAATTATTTACGCATCTCTATACAGCCGAACATTTTTCGGTGGCAACGGTACGCATTTACATTGCCGAAGTGGTGCTCGCTCTAGAGCATCTACACAAGTTGGGAATCATTTATCGCGACATAAAACTCGAAAATATCTTACTCGATGGCCAAGGTCATATAGTTTTGGCCGATTTTGGTTTATCAAAAATATTCGAACCCGATTCGGATCATCGTGCGCATAGTTTTTGTGGCACATTAGAGTACATGGCCCCAGGTAAATGACAACATATACATATATACTTACATATATATGACGGTAAAATATTCACATTATATCTGTTCTAGAAATTATACGCGCCGGTCCGACAGGACATGATCTCGCTGCCGATTGGTGGTCTGTGGGTGTGCTCACCTATGAATTGCTCACAGGCGCCTCGCCTTTCACCGTTGTTGAACAACAAAACTCACAAGTAGATATATCTCGTCGCATACAAAAAGTCGATCCGGTGCTACCGTCGACCCTCAACGACACAGTTAAAGACTTTATATTGAAAATGCTTCATAAGGATCCCAAAAAACGTTTAGGTGAGTTGTGAAAAACATTGAAAAGAAATCTATATTGTATATTTATGTACCTTATTTTAAACGCATATACTGACATAGTTTTTCTATATGTTTATTTAAGGTGGAAATAGCAAAAATGCTGCCGAAATCAAAAAGCATCCCTTCTTCAAAGGCATCGACTGGGATGAGCTAAAAAGTAAAAGGCGAAAAGCGCCATTCAAGCCGAAATTAGAAAGCGAGGATGATACTCAAAACTTCAGCGAAGAATTTACCAAACAACCAGTGATCGATTCTCCTGCACCGGTTCCTGTCAACACACACAGACTCTTTCGTGGATACTCGTATGTGGCTCCGCAACACTTGGTGTCACTCCGAGCGACGCAAAGTCTTTACGAAACTGAATATTCGAGAGATCCTGTTACGGTAAAAACTCTTTTTCTCTGTTTTTGTTTGCACTTGAAATATATAGAATTATCGTTTATTTTATATTCCCTTAGGCTCCCGCTCCTTGTCCTTCAACACTTCAAATCGGTCGCCTTTTGAGCAATGGCAGCTTCGGTAGTTGTTACACGCTCAAAGATAATGAAAGGCAAGTCAATCATGTGGTGAAAGTGATATCAGAAAAATTGTACCGCCCCGCTGAAGTTGACGCTTTGAGATCTTGCAATCACAGAAATATTTGTAAATATATAGAAACATACCGCAACGGCTCGAACATTTGGATTGTTATGGAACATGTGCTTGGCAGTGAACTGCATCAGTTCGTCCATGCGTCTGGCGGCCTCTCTGAGTCACAATGCTGTGATATTTTTCTACAAATTTGTGATGCTGTGCAATATTTGCACTCAAAAAATTTCATTCATGGGGATTTGAAACCAGAAAATATACTTTTTGCCGATACGCAAATGAAACGTATAAAATTGGTGGATTTCGGTTCAGCCAGGTGAGTGTGAAAAGCTGCGAGAAATATTTGAGGATACGATTTTTCATTCTCTCAAAAAGTTTTTTTGTTTTTGTTGAGACACATTTTCGTTAGGATACAGGGTTAAACCACATACTCATATATAAATAAATTAGAATTTCGGCGTGTTGCAAGTGTTGCTCGCACAGAACGTGATACTTTGGCAAACTGGCAACACTACAGTTGTAATTGACATCTCGAACGCAACCACAGCTAAAAAATATACATTATTAAAAAACAATAACCCTTTAGGGATGACAGTAATTTGAGACTAATGTACGTGCTTATTCAGCTAATTTTATTATCGAGGATTGTAATCACCATATTGTAACTGCAACTCCGTACTGCAGTCCCAACGGGTAAAAATTTGTCGAAATGCTTCCAGAAATTATTTTTACCAGTAACGTAAGTTTTGTTATCAGTGCATAATGAACCCGTTAATTACACCGTGTATGGTGATATTCAGTAGCAAAAACAATCGCCAAAATACTGCGGTGAAAGCAACTGGAAAGACAGGTTTCAGAATTCGAAACAAGAAAATAATTACGGTTTTTTTTTATTCATCTTCAGATAAACGTAATTAGAAATAAAAAAAATCATCATCCGTTTTTTTTTTTTTAATTTTTATGATTGTTTCCTGGAAGGCTCATAACAATGTAACAATTTGTGAAGATTTTCTGAGACCAAGGAGATCCGAGAATTTTCTAATTACCAAATCATTTCACCTAGGAAAAATCTATTAGAATCTAAAAACTGCAATTGTACTTATATAATGTTCCAGTAAAGGTCGATAATGATGAGTATGTCTAGAACTAATTCCAAAGCTCTATGTGCATTTGTTTCACATTTATCGCATATTTGAGTGCAAGGTTAGTATGCTATGGACGGTCCGTTGCAGCCGTTCCACCAGATTAGGGCCCGATAGAACATTTTGTATTTTGTAACTGAGATAAATCAAGAAGTGAAATACTTGACATTCTCAGAAAACGGAAGGCTTACGCCTAAAATTAAGGGAAATTTCGCGTTAGGTATTTTGTATATTTGAGTGAGAACGACCAGTTTCGTCTTACTAGGATTTACAGAGAGTCCATTTTTTGCGTACCACTCACAAATTAAATGTCTGAAATAAATCTATTTCTTTCTACACTTACAGCTTTAACTCGAGCGCCGAAACTTGGCAGGATGTACCACGGTACACGCTCGATTATGCGCCACCTGAAAGTTTAGCAGACGCACAATGTGCTAAGTACTCAAAAGCCTTCGACATCTGGTGTCTCGGTGCCACTCTTTATGCAATGTACATGGGTCAACCGCCATTCAGACGTGGTCAAAACGAGCAAATTCATGAACGTGTGGTAAAACAACGAATATTGGACGGTGAAATACAAAATAAATCGTCGCGATGGAAGAATGCCAAACCAGCCTTGAAACAGCTAATTGTGGAGCTTTGTTTGCAGCATGAACCGGCGAAACGTGCCTCAATTGAAGGATTGTTAGGGCATCAATTCCTTTGTGGTAAATTCGATGAATTACAAAAGATACTTCACCGCTTAAATCATCGGCAATCGAAAGAGATGGAAAGTTCTGACGTTGAGGAGATGATTGCGACCGAAACAGTTGCAGTTTCCGAGAATGCAGAGCAGCGTGACAGTGTGATTAATGAAGAGGTCGTGTTGGCTGAAAATGTTTTGAACGTGGATGAAGAACAGCTACTTACTGACATTGTTGCGTATGAGGAAGTAGAAGGTGCTAATACTGAAATTGGCACAGAATCGCTGTTGACTGAACATAAAGAAATTGTGCAGGAGCAACCACCAGCCGAGCTGGTAGCGGTTGATGAATCGGATAATTATACAGAGTGGCAAGCCACATCATCAACATTGTGCTCAACACACGAATCGGATACACAATCGACGCACGAAAGACTCGAATCAGAGGGTGACACAACCAGCGGACTGGGTCGCAGTAAATCCTCTGATCACACACTAATTAAACGGCAGACTTTAAGTGTTAATAGTTTGAATGGACTGGAAGAAAGTGGAGAACCAATAGAGTGTGGCGACCTAGCAGAATTGGAATGTGTTATTAGCGAAAAGACTGTAAGCGCAGACGAGTTGAATGATAGTATGCTTGAGGAAGAAGTAGAAGTAGAAGAGGTGGTGGAAGTGCAAGGATTTGCTGGATTTGATGAGAACGAAATTATAGAACGTAAAGTGAACTACATTGACATATTATTAGCACAGATTGAGCAGAATAAAGCTGTCACGGATGAAGTTGACAATAATTATCAAACAGACAATGTGGCAGCGCCAACCAAGACTGAACCAGTCGTTGAAGAGAGAAATGAAAATATAAGTGCAATTAATGAGAACGATGGTACTAATGTTAAGAAAGAGTTGAATGAACTGAAAAATATCAATATGGATATTCAATCAACTAATATAATTACGGTAGCGGGATCTGTGGAAGCGTATGAACAGCCGCAATATTTGCAATTAACCGACAAGAAGCAACGAGATATAAAGCAAGTGCGCGCAAGTAGGCAATTGAGTACTAGAAAATGTAAGACTAGCGCAAAAAGAAAAGAAGAGGTGCCTTTACTGGACGCTCAAGAAGAAGAAACAGCAATGGATATTGAACTCAATAAAAACAATACTGATCTATCGTTGTCAGCAAAATCAAAAAATATACGTTCACGACGCAGCCGACGTAGTATTCGCGTGCCAACGCATGATGATGATAACAACTGGTTGGGGTTGACAACGCAGTTGCGTGCGAAGTATGCGCAACACTTCAAATCACGTTTCCGCATATTCACGATTTTGCTGTTCAATACTCAGAATACATTACGTTATTTCAAATTCGTACGACGTTACTATGAATATGAAACATCACAAGAAAGTAATGTTGACGAAGAGGAGATTACAGAAATAACAATAAAAAAGGAACTGGAAGTGAAAAAGAAACATTTGAGTACCGAAGAAAGTGAAACGAGAGAGAATACTGTCGCAGAAGACACCAAGGATATGCTTCAAAAGCAGTTGAATGGTGAAGCGACTTCAACCGCATTAACAGTGACACCCAAGGCTTTGACGGCTGGTGAAGTAGAAAGGGAAAGTACCAACCACAGCCGTAGCTGTACTCAGTTTGCCGAAAGACATGCAAGTAGCAGCTGTAAGGAAATTGTGCCTTCACCGGCAATACATCTCCTGCCGGCTAACACACTTCGTTCATTACGTCAACGTCACGTATACAAATGATTGGCGCATCTATTGCGCATTATGGTTGATCTAGAATTCATAGTAGGCTATAGATATGGTCAACTGGCAGATGAATATCACATGCTTACTTTTCACATCTTCCTAAGTTATTTTTGGAAACCCTTTTATGTTGCGATTTAAAAAGCCCAAATAAGGGCTGTTATTGTGAATGTGCGTGGAACAAAGAGGAATATGGTTTTAAATTATCATCTTTTGTGAATTTTTATTATGTGAAGAACATTTAAAATGATTATACATAATGTACAAGGGTTACGTTACAATTTTTAAACCAATGGAATAGAAAGAATTTTATGTATGTAGTTATGTATTAAAAACAAAAAATATTAAAGAACAGTTAACTAACAGTATAACCACAATGCAAATCAATGTAATGATTACACACGAACTTAGCCTATTGACATATCAAACAAAAATGATTTCGCATTATTTTTAATATGTGTATGTATAATTTTCTCTCTAAATTAAAACACAACTAGGCAAAAACTTCAATGCAGTGCAACTGAACTTCTTTATGCATAAAAAAGGGGTAGTAAATTTAGTACAGCTGCGTGCAGTGATTGAAATATTTCTCAGGTATATAAATATAAAATCTAAAAAAGCTGCACGAATCTTGATTAGCGATTGCTTTCCTATGCTTGAACACTATTACATTCAAAACATTTTTATTAAATCGCATTTAACTAATTACTTTTCCTGCATACACATATGTTACGCGCACATTCATTATTATTTTAACTTTTCTTAAATATTTATGAAATAATTGTCACATGCTTTAACAAAAGTACTAAAACAGAAATTAGTATTTAATATATTGTAAACCGCATTGAAAAGCTTATTGTACCTATAGTTCAATTTAAAAAGATATTGAAAGATGTGAGCAATACAAAATATATACATACATATATATTTTTAAATACCGAAGAAAACTGAGAACAGAAGTTATGATGACTACTATTAAACAAATAAGGAACAAATGACTAGTTTTTGTTTTAGTAATAAGTAGTTGAGGTGACGATAAGTTGTAACTCAATAATATATTTGCACGAAACCAAATAAAAAAATAAAAACAGTTCAAAACATGTAAATGAAATAAGTGTAAATATGAAATACACTAGGGACAGTCGAATTGAGCAAAAATTGCCAAAAAAAAAAAAAATCATATTAGGGTCAAGATCGTAGCCAACAAACAGAAGAAATCAATCTTAATAATTTCCATTAATGATAATAGCAAATTTGTTCAATTTGCATACAATATTAGTATAAAGGTACAGGTGCATAAATATGTATGAAAATTAAAAAAAATCAAACAATAATATTTTAGCAAAGACCAAAACCATTTTAATTGTATAATAAACAAGCAAACAGTCAGCATAGGAAGTAAAACATATGCAAACAAATACATAGTATGTATATAAATTCAAACGAAACTATTAATATTCTTATAAACATACATATTAGTTTTTAATAAACAGAAATACATTTGAAAGGGACGTTATATTACGATCAACAAATTTTTAACACGCAGCAAACAGTATGTGTAAATGAAATTCGTACAGTGATATTAGTTGCAATGTTTGCAATATGTTTCATGCAAATTTTTTTTGTTAATATTTTAAAACAAAGCTATTTTAAATTTTGACCATTCATCTACATATGTATATATATGTATGTACATACTTAGTTCTATGCCTTTTCTTTAATGAGTAGAAAAAACGCCAAACGTAAAACAATTTAATAAAATCTAAACGTTGGCTTTTAGGCACTTCAAATTTGTCCTCTTCGCACTAAATTTAAGTGCATATCCGGCAAAGTTTTAAAATTATTATTACCAAAAAAAAAAGTTAACAAAAATATATGACATTAAAAATAGTGCAGACATAGCTAGAAATCCAGTTTATGATTTTCACGGACGTTGGACACGTATATACATACATGTTTCTAGATGTCTTATAAAAAATTGTATGAAGCTAATAATTTTGAGAAGCTGTAATTCTAAATATCTAAAAGATAATATTAAAAATATGAAATTCGTATGTACATATAATTTATTTTGTACTTATTTGATTTTTTTTCACAGAAAGTCAAGTATTTTGGGCAAGAAGAAGCTCAAAAATTCCGGTTTTATGTTCAAAACAACACTTAAATTGAAGCTAGTAAAACATTTTGAAATAAATAGTTTAATATGGGAGAAAATCCATATTTAACATCTACGAATTTTGAAAGTGGTATATTGACTTTCTCACGAGATAAAAATGGCGTACATTTTTTGAGTGGCTTGAAATCGCTTCAATTCCGAATTTATATAGAAAGTATCACTTGAAATCAAATAAAGATTACATACATATTTGCAAATCATAAAATTTTAGTTATTTTTTGACCTTTTAAGCCGGATAATTAATTGAATTGATTTCTTTTTCGCTTTAACAGCAATTATATATGTACATCTTTCAGTCCTTCAACTTGCATTTTTAATAAAAAATAAATCTGTTTGTTTTTCTTATTTTATTATGATTTTTGAGAATATATTTTTTGCATAAATAGGATAAAATTTTAGAAGTATTGTGTTGCTCCTTGATTCATTTTACAATATACATACATACTTATTTCGATAAATATGCTATTTTTAGATAACTGGCAAAATAATGGAATTCGACTTGAGCATTTCCTGCCTACCAATCATTGAGCTTGGTTTTATACAATGTTAACACGCATTCATTCCTATATTCAGATTATCTAAAAAATGTTCTACAATTTTAAAAGTTATTGCAAACAAGGTGTGCCAAAGTCAAAATAAGTTGTTCGTTAAAACTCCATTGTTATCAACGACTATAACTTATTAATGCTTTTATAAAATAACTTTTTTCAGAAAATGTTGAAGTAAATTTAAATGTATTCACAAATTTGATCATGAATTTTGTTATTAAAAGTTGCTTGATCAATAATAATAATAAATAAATTACAAAAAGTCAGAATCAAGATTTACACCTCCTTGAAAGCTCTTACGTTTGTTTTAACGTTGTTACTTAATGTACGTGTACACTTTACCGTATTGCAATAATTATTTTATCTTTTTATGTAAGTTTAGTAATGAAAAAAGAAAAATAATAACAATAAATGCTATCAGCATAATTAAATAATATCGTAAAGCATTAAATTTAGCCACAAGCAATGACAGGATTGTGCGTAAATTCAATTTATTTTTATTCATTAACATATTCCAGATGTTGGGTAATGGGATTAAATGTTCTTAAAATCTCCTCAATCACTTGAATGGTGCGTAAATGCATTTCGGTATTAATAAAAAAAAAATAAAGAAAAACAAATCCCAATAAATTTTGGTGTATTTATCAAAAAAAAAAAAAAAATACATGCAAAGTTTAAATACTATATAAAGTTAATAAAAACAAAATATAATACTAGATATGTAATTTGTTTTCAACACCAGTAACAATAATCTAAAACTGAGTGTCCACAACAACAATTTCAAGCTAAGTTAAACGCATAAATACATAAATACGTACGCCAGTGTCACTTGGCAGAAATATAATAAAATTTCCTAGCGCAAATCACGAAAAATTAAAATTACTTATTTAGTCTAGTTAATTTTCTTTTTTTTTTTAATTTGTATTTAAGTACATATAAATATTAGTAAAATGTTATAACGAAATACCAAAATACGCACCTACATACATATACTACCGCTGAATTGCTTCATGTTACTACCTGTGGGTAATTTTTTTCTGTTTCAATTTTCTTATTATTGCGATATGCATACATATTCGAGTTAATAAATTTTGGTTTATTTATAAGTTGAATTTAGCACCATTTTTTGCTTCTAGCTTTAATAAATATTGTATTGTAATATTTTCTTCTAAATATGATTGCAAATGTACTCGTATGTACGAGTATGTATTTATTTAAGTACATACCCTGACATTACACAATTAATTAACAAATACTTTTAACGCCAATTATTATTTTATTCGACCTCACAATATTGTAATACCATATACAATAATGATAAAATCAACAAAAAAAAATCACTTTACTTTAACTTACTATAAAGTGCGAATGAAGCAAAAGCATTACTTAATAATAAATTTTGTTTTGAAAAATTTTAATTTTTGTATTTATTTATTTGTGTATTTAATACCAAAACTATTATTTACCGAAATTATTCATTGATTTTTACAGCAACGTTGTTTAAACCCATAAAATATATTTGAATCGGCATACATATTTGAAGGCATAAACCCATAATTTACTTTCAAAAGCCTAAATTTTACTGTCGGAATCGTTTGAACAATTTTTTTTTTTATTCGTAAGAGTATTTAGTTTTACTGGTTTTTAGGAGGAAAATTTGAGTGAAGTCTGGTTAAATAGTGTTTTTTTTTTTTAATTTTTCTGAAAACTATTCTACCTTACTATTTTTGGGGCAATAAATGCATTTCTCATTCTAAATTTACTAAATCGTATGCTTGCTGCCATGTTTATAAAACGGTTTATGTTTATTATTTATGGTTTATGAATTTTTAAAATTATTCTTAAGGCTGATAGGCTGTATGGTTTATTTAATTTATTAAAAGAATATCATCTCATAAGAATTTTTTGTTATATTAAATATTAAAGTAGCATGACTAAAGTAAATTGTTATAAAATTTGTTTTTTTGTTTTATTTACCTGTAATTTATGTAGGTTTGGAAGTTAAAATGGAAAAAAAATATGACAGAAGTATTACAAAAATAAAACATTTGAATGAAATTAACTGAATTTTCCCGAGTATCTTTAAAATCGAAACATCAAAAATACAATACGTTTTGGCGAAATACATTGATCGCATATTCAATAAGTTTACACACATAATGCATGTATATATAGAGATTTGTAAACCGTAATGTAAATTAAAACTCGTAAATATACAAAAAAAATTCAAAAATTTCGATGACCATGCAAAATTTAAACCTGAGTTCACATACAATCTGCCCGCTTTCCACGTTACCTTCATCTTATATTTTAGAGAGACACGTTTATGAATTTTAGAAAAAAGAAAAAAACGCGTTTAAATAATTTTTTAAACGATTTTTTAGGTCACCTAAGGTGTAAGTTATGTTGCAAGTACTCGTATTTTTTATATTATTTATTAAACATTTGCCTCTCCTTTGGTTTAATTATAAATAAGTGTGGACTTTAATTTGAATTTCGATTAGATTCGATTTTTTTCTTCAATATTATTATTAAGCTAGTTTAATTTTTTTTAATGACGCTAATGAATATCGCTATATATAAATATGTATATAATGGACTGTTGCCAAAATATTAACCAAATATGTACATACATATGGACGATATAATTTGGTATCTGTATGTATGTAAATAAGAATCACAAGTTAATAAAAAATAATACTTATGCATAAATAAATTTTTCGATTATGCATAATTACTACGTATAGAAAAAAAGCAGCAATCAAAATTGATGTAAAAAATATAAATTTGCATATGTAAATATTCTTGGCAAGTAACAGTCATACATTTACTATTTGAATAATATACAAAAAAAAAAGTTTTAAGATAGTTTTAAGCTTATGGGAACCCATTTCTGAAAGAACTACTTCAACTACTTAAGGTTTCCATTATTAGTGTATACATAGTATAAAAAAACTAAAAATATCAAATATCAATGTATTTTATATTTTAATATTAAGCATTTTTTTTAAGAATATAAAAAAGCATATCGGAAAAACCAAGAAATGCTACATTGACTTATGTCCCTATTATGTATGGAGACTAGTGTATAGTTGCCAGTCTACTAGCCGCGGCTACTAAAACCGTTCTTCGAATTATGTATGGCGATTGATCTCAGTATACAGAAAATATCAGATAATATCTTTGATTTTACTTCTTTGACAAGTGCATTTTGAAGAAATAGTGGAAAAATATAAAGATCGTTTTAAAAGAGAAACATTTACATACTTTCAGTAACCGATAGCCAGCAGCGGGTTGCCTTGCGGCTACTAGTCTTATGCTAGTCTCCATACATAATAGGGGTATTAGAGATATGTATATGTAGTTAACCTAAATAAAAAAAAAATGTACACACTACTTACATATGCTTGTACATATAAATAATACACATACGTATGTATGTAACTAAAATTTAGCAAAAAAGGTAAGAAAATAAAATGTAGTGAATAATGATGCCTTTGAAACAGTTGCCTTATATCAGAGACACAAGAAAAATTGGAATAGAAACCATTACCACAAAAGCTACAAAAACCACAAGAATGCTTATTTTGATACATACAATTTAAAATTAGCCAAACACAAAAATTAGAAAAGTGATACTTTTTATGATATATAAAACAAATCCCTAACTTAGGTTACATTAAACTAGATCAATCAAACGATCATTGAAAATTATTTTTATCTAATAATTACGCTATTTTGTTGTAAGTTTGGTATGCGGGAGTAGAACAAATCATTTTCCACTTGGGACAGTTAATTTCAGTAGTTCGAAACTACTTTTTAGTGCAGGGTAGCCATCATCTATAAAAATATCAATTGAATTTCCTTATTTGTTTCTCATTCTTCCTAGTTGTACTTCAAGTAGATGTGTATTAGCATTAAGTTTTTGTATGATCATTTAAATTATGACATCAGATTAAATATTGGATTTATTTATGTTTTTTTTTATTTTTGAATAGAAAAAAAAAACAATAAATAAATAAAATGTGATTACAAGTTATTCGGTCTGTATATTGCAATATTGCAGTTTTGTTGCGTTCTTATTTAATGCTTTGTTGCTAATGGTCACTTGAAAATCAAAGGAAATACCGCTCAAATCGTGCAGAAAACAATTTTATTTTGTATTTGACTTGCTTTATATTTAATTACTTTATTTTGAATAAAATCATATGTTTTGAAGCATATAGAATTCTATTCTTGTAAACATTCAAACAAAAACAAAAATTGTATTATGTAGCTTCGCAAAATTTGCTTTAAAATTTACTGAGAGCGAATTGCGGTTTGCGTTTTGTATTCTCTAACTGTAAAAAGCGAGGGCAATGCCCTTATTGCTGACAATTTGAAAGTTCCACTGAAATTTTTTTAAAGTTTCCCGAGAATGTATTCAACCAAAACTGGACTCAAATTAATGAACAAATTTTTCATTTCATGTAACTAGTTCAAATTTATTTACACAATAACACAATAATAGGGCTCATGAGTGAGGGATTGATGAGTTCACTGTTACCTAGTTATTATAACTAGTTATTGAAAAAGTGATCAACTAATAAATTTAACACATGCGTGTCATTGGCAGTAACAAATCAATTATATTCACTATTTATTTCAGTACTTATAACCCATTAGTAACCGCAGTATACGCATAGTAATCGTGCAATACGACGCATCGCTTAATAATTAGTTTTCATGAGCCCTTCGAGTAAAGCGGTCCTTTTACGAGTTAAATTACTAACTAAAATGATATTACTTCCGAATCGTACCACAGAAAAACAATTATAAAATAAATTCCCTTCTTTTTGTCTTTTTTTTAGTTGGCTTTTTTTTTTACTATTTTTAGTGCAAATTTACTGCTTTTTGTGCTACCCTATTTTGCTTTTTATAGGTTTTTAGATCCCAAAATCCATTTCCGGATTATGTACATATGTATGTAAAAACATGCATGCATGTACATAAGTATATACGTATAGTATTTGCATATAATGTACATTCATATGTATACATATATTTTTATTTACAACTAGTATAATTTAATAACCAAAACTCGAGGTTCCAAACGTCTAAAACCGTTTTTACCAACATTTTTAAGATTATTTCAAAATTACTTCGGGTTCTTTTATTGATGCAGATAGTTTGTTTGAAGGTTTCTTGTCTGTGAAATCATCAAAATAAATGATTATATTCCTATTTTGTGAATTTTACTAATATCAAATAATTTTCCGTCGAACCCCAAGTGGCTTACTTAAGCGAGTGATTTGTTATTAATTTTTGATGAGTATGTACAGATGTATGCTTAAAATCTGAATACCCATCCATGGTAACTTATTTGTCAAGACAAAAAGGAGTTTGTAAAAAAAAATTGTGCGTAAATATACAACCAAAATTGAAAGCATACATAAATACATGTAAATAAATATTATATACTTTTACGTTTTTTTTGAATATAAATGTATGTATGTATATATTTAGTAAATACATTACTATTTGAAAGAGAGAAATAAATTTAACTGGGTAATTAAAACAGATATGTACATACATACAATATGTTTGTAAATGAAGAGCTTGTACACTCAAACTTAGGTATTTTATGTACACATATACATATGTACATACAATATATAGGTATGTGCTAACACCAAATTAAAACTAATATAAGTGGTACATTTAATGTAAAAAAAATTATAGTGAATATATTTAATAAAATTGATTACTTATAGAAAAAAAACAATAAATATTAAGAACTAAATATACTTAAAGTAGTGCAAATTATTTATTTGACTTTTCTAGACAACAATTAAGGCGATTATGGCATAAATTTGTATGTACATACATATGTATAAATACATATACAAACGAGTATGTGAATAAAAATTAGTTAAACAAACGATCGTATAAGCATAAATTATGTATTTATGTGCATACATATGTATGTATATATGTACATACATACATACATATGTACATACTACGAGTATGTATATAAATTATACAATGAATGAAATATGAAATTATTAGACAAAACAGTGTAAGTATACATATGTATATAGACATTGCATTATGTATCTAAGAATATACCAACAATAACAAATAACAAACAAAAATGTGTTTCCATGATTTAACGAATATAAGGTGATCTCTTGGTAGATATAACATCTCTTGGTACATACTTACATCATACATATTTAGCTGGCACCAAGGCACATTTAATAGGTAGCAGCAGTAGGAAAATTAAAAAAAAAAATTGAGCTCTGTATATTTTGTTTTTGCTTTTAAAAGCTAAAATTTAAAAAATATTTTATCAACTACCTTGAATTGTACTGAAAGCATTCTTATCGTAATGATGCAATAATGAAAGGTTGTGTACGTTGGCAACTTCTCGCTCTAAATCAGCAATCTTGAATGCCCTTAGAAACTGTGTTGTTCCTTTGAAGAATTTGGTTACCAGTTTTGTAGAAAAAAAATGTTGAATTGTAGCAGAAAATTAAGTTATTCATGTGGAACTTAGTATTAGTATTTCTTTCTTAAAAAATCCCGCTTTCAGTGCTTTTATGCTCATAACCATTGAGGATTACCTTCAGTTTCTTAATGATCCAATGATTGAAAATAAACTATATTAATGTGGGAAAACCCGTGAGGTTCTACTTTTCCAAAAAAAGTTAATCGCTGGAAAACATTGTGACAAACATTGTTATGTTGTTGGTACGGTTTGAATGCATTTGCGTCATATTTGAATATTTAACATTAATTTCTAAAGAATAATCATTATCGAAGAAGTTTGTCTTTTTTAATTTTGGCATCCAAAAACACTAAAAATTCGTACTGCGCGCAGGTTTTACCAGCAATTGAAATACAAATTATGTTATTAATTTTTTTGTCAGCTTTCATATAAAATTCATAATAATCCAATCATTGTCGTTAAATTTTATGTAAATATCTTCACTCATTTGTACTTTTTCCTAAGAGCGATCTTCTGTTATTCCAGTTTCTCTAATACTTCAAATCAAATCAAAGGTAATTTTATAAACTTTTTGACAGACTTGTTTTTACATATATGTAGTTAATAACGTATTTTTTATTTTTCTCAAAATATATAAATATGTATGTATATAACTTATTTACACATATGCATGTCAAATAAAAGGTAATTTGATTAGCTTTTTAACGATACCAATACTGTGAAGATCGGACAAATCAGCTTTTTAAAATATTGAAGTTTCCCCCTTTACCCCTCCCTAACACCTACCCTATTGATATGCACCAAAAAGAAATTGCACTATCATAATCAGTAAAAGAAAACGGACCACGCACAATTTTTTTATATTCTTCAAGCTGAACGGGCAGTATTCTTTACTAAGCCCAAGGTAAGTTCAAATCAGATGCGCCTGCACCTCGGTCATGCAACAGCTCATGGAATAATGCCGACTCCAACGTAGTTATATCCATGAACCGTTCCGGATCTCTACTCTCTAGTTGTAATAAAAAAAAGGGTTGCCAGCAACCATAGAGAGCAGACTTGGATGGAGTCACCGATTATTTTGAAAGTTTCCTCATCCTAGATCCTACACTTTAATAAATGGGGTAAAGCCATCTCAGCAATGCTATAAACCGTCGAATTCCTTTCTATCTTTCACTCTAAGGCTAAGGAGGTAGGTGAAAGTCAAGGTGGCAAGGTGAGAACGTCATCGAAATGATATCTCAGTACTATTTTGAGTTTTTGACGGAAAGTACACGCTGGAAACCTGCTTGAGTCTGATCTGTGATTCCATTGAATGACCTTAGAGTACAGTTGGAATGGTGGCCCTTTCAATGTGTATATTCAGATACAGCCTGACTTTCGTTTATTTTGTAAATAAATTAAGTAGTACATACTGTTACGTCGCGTTTAGTGAAGAACTAAGTAAGTAATTTCGGAGAGTGGTTTGCCTTCGAGCTCAAACCATCTCAATGTTGCCGGAAGAGGCAAGTTTAATCACTTAATTTTTTATTAAATATATTTTTTGTTTTCTTGTAAAATAAAAAAAAAAAATTCAAGTGATACAAATCTATTTTATTTTCGCTTTTTGGTAGTATTCCTCTGCTCCGCAATGCCCTTTTTTGAACGCTTTGTATAGGATTTTGTATTAGATCGTCGTTTTTCTTCCCATTTCATTTGCTTTACTGATGATTTGTCCTTGTTGAAAACTGCATTCGAAGTGCCTTGACCCTTGGCCTTACCAGTTTCTTCAAGCAATTCGGCGAAATCGTCAGCAGCCGCAAAAAGCGAACTCATATCTACAAATGAAATGTACTCCGTCATATTCGTAGCGGACTTTTAAAATTGTAAATAGTTTTACTCACCATCACTATGTTTAAGTTTTTTCGCAAAACTCTTCCCATTCAAAGCAAATGTTCGTTTGCGCGACTTCTTCCCCCCTGAAGTTTCTTCATCACTATCATCCTCTTCGTCATCATCATTATTATCACTCATTTCTTCCGACTCGCTCTCTTCACCCACATCTTCACTCAGATCGGCCACATCGTTTTCATCCAATGATATTGAACCAGCCTCATCGTCGTCCTCGTTATAAAGGTTCTCATCAATCGAACCGTCATTATCATCAGAAACTTCGCTATCTCCAGCAAAATCGCCTTCTTCTAAGTCATCACCCCAATCCGCATCAATGTCTTCCACATCATCCTCAACGTCATCTTTTGATGATTTTTTCCTTTTCTTTTTACCATCTGGTTTCAATTCACCTCCTAGTTCCTTAAGGAAGTCCAATTCTTCTTCTTCTTCTCCATCCTCAACGTCAGCTGCCGCTTTGGCTTTCTTGCCAAAGTAGCTACCAAGATATTCCTCGAATTCATCGTCACCGACCTCACCATCTTTAAGATTTTCTTCGTCCGCATTTTCATCTGCTTTCGTTTTAGGTATATTTATAGCAGCCCGTTGGCGCTTATGTTCTAGAAAATTGAAAATGTACATTTCGTCTTCGGTGCAGTTCGCTTTGGTTAATGATTTAACCGGTTTTCCGCGTGTACCAAATGCAACATAATGTTTGTGCATGATTATGGGTGTCTCATCTTTTAATTTATCTAACTTTTTGGGATTTTTGAAAGCGAAACGCTCAAGAAAGTGCGGCAAAGCGAAATCGCGTAAGGGATCGCCGTAATAATCAATCTTTTTTTCTGTAAATATATATATGTATGAATATGTTAGTATAAAAATTAACGAACTTAAACTTTCACTTACGCTGCAAAATCTTGTCAGCAAACAATTGTATTGTCGGATGATAATGATCGCGCAACAGCAATAACTCGTCACGCAATGCAAACTCAGCACCAGCGAACGAGGGCACCCGGTGGTAGGGATCATATTTGTTTGGCGCCATATCCTGTACTTTTGCATCGGATGCCGAAGATTCAACTTTTGCATGATGCCAAGAAGGCACCGTCGACGGGTTTAATTTAATTTCTTCCTTCTCATTAGACTTATCACAAATATCACCAATCGGCGATTCGTCTTCGTCACTCTTATCTTCATACTTTTCTTCTCCGTCGCTATCGAATTTCGAGAGATCCTCATCAGTTGCGTGCACTTTATTTGCTGTTGCCGTATCAGTATTAAAATTTTCCGTATTCACCAAAGGGCCAATACCACCGGCTAACTCTTTACGACTGCGCAACAATTTGTGTATAACTATTAAGCAGCCGGCGGCCATATTTGCAGACATATATAGCGCGCATTGTAAGAGACGCTTGATAAATGATTGCGCACGTTGCAAGTTTCCATCTATATGTATGGCACGATGGATAATGTGTAGCAGTTGTGCTGCCGTTTTAGCACCTACATTGAGTACTTCCAAATCGTGCATTTTCTTATACAGCGCATTGTAGAAACGATCCGATTTCTCCGTCTTTACAGTTATTAGCTGCAAAAGCAAACCAAGTGTTTGCACCGAAACATGAATGTCAGCCAAATGTACTAAACGATATATTGTATCTTGCATATCTTTGCTAAGTATTTCTGTGGAGCCAGATGCTGGTTTTGCCTCTAAAATAGCTTTTTGTAAACAACGTAAAATGGCTTGCATAGTGCGATTATTTACGGCACCCTTTTGTACAAGCACTTTAAATAGCCCAAAACAAATATTTACTAATTTAGAGCAAACTTCTGGCCGGCCTGATGGTGCTATACTCGCTAGGAAACAAAGTGCAAAGTGTTGAGCTCGTTCAGAAATGTTGTTACGGAAAAGAAGCTTTTCAGATTCTGCCACAATGACGCCGCACATATTTGGATGACGGTGCGCAACTTCAGTGAGATGATGTAGCGCCTTTGATGCTACTTTCGCGGTGGGATCACCAAGCTTGTTAATAAGCAAAGTGAGTATCATTTGCTCCTTCTCGGGTGCAAAACATAATAATTGAGATGCCGCAACTATGCCTACATTTTTGTTGTGATCCTGCCCGGATTGGGTTGCCTGCTGCAGATTCCTTACAAATTCTGAAAAATTAAAGCGATGAAAGTTTTTTAAAATATAAACTAAGTGCTTTAAACTGATATGCCGGCGAGTTCGAGGTTCGAATCTCAGGCAGGGCAAGTAAAATCATAATCATAGAAAGTTTTTTTCTAATAGCGGTCACCCATCGGCAGGCAATAGTGACCTTACCGAGGGTATTTCTGCCATGAAAAAGCTTCCCATCAAATACAACTGCCGTTCGGATTCGGCACAAAACTAAGAAGCTCGGCATGCCAAATAGTATGCTACATATGTATGTATATAGTGTAAGCGCCAAATCATTATATTACTATTATAATTTTGACTCACCAAAATAAAGGTCTTTCAACTCATTTTCAAAATGCCAATATGCATAAATACGCCGTTGCTTATCTTTACTCAAGGTCTTGTCAATTCGCACCATTTTCCAATCAGCGCCACGCATTTGCAATGATAAAAGTTTACGATGCGGAGGCAGCAAGACCTTTTTCCATAAATCTACTAATATTGTCACAACAT
Source organism: Philophylla caesio (assembly GCA_963971545.1). NCBI lineage: Eukaryota > Metazoa > Arthropoda > Insecta > Diptera > Tephritidae > Philophylla > Philophylla caesio. The sequence goes on along the minus strand of OZ020608.1, from coordinate 101,185,944 downwards.
CATTTGATGATTTATTAGATAACTTAGTAAATCCAATTAAGGTGTTCAACGCTTCCAAATTGGCCAATGGGTTGCTTGTGACAAGAAGCGCGCCAGCATTAGCACGGTCCTTTGCTGTACCTTTGTGCAAAGCCGTTTGCAACCAGCGAGCATCTGAAGCATCACCTGTTGAAAGTATGAACAATGTTAAATATTTCGTTGTTTTAAAACAATATCCGTTTTTTTTAATGTTTACTAGGTACTTACGTTTAGCGAAAACTGACTTTTCGGCTTCGAATGCTTTTTTGCATACATTGAATAGTTCTACTTGCTCTGACTCTTTCATATCAATCACTTCATTTGATGAAGAATATTCTGGGTACTGTATTTTTAAAGAACGGATAAATAATGATGATCAATGGTGCTCGAAGTAACTTACCACATTGAACCACTTTTTATGTGTATCCGCATCATCTTCTTCCTTCTTTTGTTCGCGTTTCTTTTCGCGTTTAGAAAAGTAGTCATTCTCATCATCCTCAGAATCATCCAATTTACCGGAGTGTTCCTCTAATTTTAAGGAACCTTCGACTTTATCTACGCCTTTTCTCAACTTTTTCTTCTTTCCCTTTTTTCCACCTTTTACATTCTTAACAGATGCCTCAGGTAATTCCTCGCCGTCGACATCGAAGACTATCTTTTTATTTGTGGCCAGTGTGGAGATACTGATGGTTGGCGCTATCGACGGTGTCATTTTAAATAAAATTGCTGATTAAAAATTAAAACCATGCCAAGAATCACAACAGCCGAATCCAAAATAAAACACCACACGTGTGATGAATTAAAATGTTAAAAGTCAACAGCGCTGTTACTTCCGAGTACTAAGGATGGGTATATTCGATATTCGGATTTTAATCGAATTTTTTAAATCGAACTTTGCGGTGCAAAAAGTCGAATATAGTTTTTATTTTAGAGCTGAAGTGCAAGTTTGAAAGAGATACAAATTATCGTTGATTTTTGGTAGTTTTTTTGGTGACTGCGTTATATGGAAGAAAATGCGGAAGAGCGTTTGTTAAAAAAAAATCAAAAATCAACGGTAATTTGTTACCACTTCAAACTTGGACGTTATCCCTAAACTTAATGAACAACAAAAAAGCATACTCAAAAAATTAAATTTGTTTTTATTTTTTCTAAATTTTGTAAATTTTGCATTAAACAAACAAAAGAAAAAAGTTCATAAAGTCAAAATGTTAAGGTGACAATATATACTTTTTTTTAGTTGTTGATATATTTGTGTCATTGAAAATACTTATCTAATTTAATCTAAAGATTCATAAGTGGTGCAAACTTAATTGTGATTTTAAACTAAATAAATCTAAGTACATATAAATATGTTATATATATTATTTCGTTCTGTTTTTACTTAAATATCTAAAGATTTGTAGCAGTCGTGTAATTTGGAGTTTGAAAAAATAAAGGGTATCATTAATGTTCCATTGAAATGCAACCCTATAAAACCGCAAAAATGTTAGTATAACATAAAAGTGAAAAAAAAAACAACTAGCTGTTGTTATATTTTGTGGTTTTCGAGGTGTTTAGTTGACAAAATTTTGCATGGACGAAAATCAATAAAAATCCTAATAAAAGTATTACTTGGAAACTAAAAGCAATAAAAGAAGAGCTCAGTATATTTTCCGCATATAGCAAATCGCAGGAAGGAATACCATTTCTGCTGAAAATGAATGAAGCAGCATTGGCTAGTATGATCTATAACGACCCCATAGGCATCTATGAGCAGCCCAGGTACATATGGCGTGCATTTAATGAAATATATTTACTTTTTTTAATTCGTACTTCATCAATAGGCCTCGCTTCATTTTTAAAATGCCGCGTGTGGTGCCCGATCAAAAGGCTAAATTTGAAAGTGACGAATTATTTCGTCGTTTAAGCCGCGAAAGCGAGATACGCTATACTGGCTATCGCGAGCGTGCTTTGGAGGAACGCCAAATGCGATTCCACAACGGTTGTCGCGAGGGTCATACCGAGATCTCGTTTGTTGCATCGGGCACCAATCTGCAGCTAGTTTTCAATGCAACCCAGAATCCGTACTTGCACGATAAAGAATGCGACTTTGATAAGGAGCACGGCAAAGTGTATATAAAGTCGTATTTCATAATGAATGGTGTGTGTGTGCGTTTTCGAGGTTGGCTAGATTTGGAGCGTTTAGATGGTTCGGGCTGCTTAGAGTTCGATGAACGTCGAGCCATGCATGAAGATCAAATATTGCGCGAGCAAATCGACCGATACAACTTGAGATTGCGTGATTTTGAAGATTCAAAACGTGCATATCGCGATAGCCGACCAGAAGTAGATATGGAAGCTGTACGTCGTGGAGTGCCCTCAGGAGGCATTGGTGTAGGTGCTAGTATGTGGAGGCGCTAAATAAAACTTGATTATAAGTGTGAAGAGATGAGCTACACGACTGGCATGCAAACACTTAGAATATAATGGTTAAGACTTAAAAAATACTCGATTATTTGCAAAATGCTTCAAACAAAAATATGATTAATTTTCAGTAAAATGACGCGTTATAAAGTTGTAATTACTTACAATATAAGCATACATTTTTTATGCTGACAGTTTTAATTAAAGTATTTACAGAGTACTTACATATAATAAATGTAATTACATATGCATTAATTGTATAGTCGTGGTTTATTAGTATGAGTAAAAACTCCTGATTTCTACATATATTAATTTAATTTTTCACGCGATTATAAAAATATATTGCGACTACATTGTGCTAAGAAAACAATAGTTTTTAATTTCTCAATGTTTTCATGCGACTTAAACAAACATTTGCACTTATCGTGAGTTTCGCCGAAAAACAAAATCACCCGAAATTCATACTAAGCGCACAGTAAATAGTAAACTATTTCGGACGAAAACGAAACTCACGATGAGGGTGATTGTAATGTTTACAATGAAAAACTCATACATATTTGCAGTTGAACTAATGTTTGATAACCTTTTTTGTTTTTTTATAAACATGGTACATTTTCCTCCCGCTTTCCTTTTATTTTTCGTTATTTTTCAATGAAGTCAAAGGGTAGAGCGTTACTGGTACTACACCAGCATACGTTACCCACGACCTCAGTATCCAGACGACCGTCTTTAACTATGAACGACGCATTGACAACGAAATTCGTGTATTTTATTTTTATTGAATTATGCAACGTAATATTTATATAAATTTCAATTAAAAGATTATGGAATAGAAATAAGTAGATTCCTTTATATATGTATCTATACAATCGACTTAAAAAAAACTCGTACATTTAAAATAATATAAAATTTAACATATTATTTGCCTTTAATGCGACATCTATCTAACGTCCTGCTTAACGAAATTGTAAACTCGAAATGCGTAAGCCAATACTGTCTTTGCCGATTTGACTCACTTCGCAAACAGTGCAAAGATTGCCCTTGTATTGTGGGTCAAAGGAGGCGCTGCAGAATGGACACGTCACTTCTGGTTTGCCACGGTATAACGGCTTGTAGCTTATGCCACAAATATTAAATGGATTGAATTCCTCGTACTGCAAATGATGATCATCAATGGGATTCACTTCGCACGCTTGCAATATTTTGCGCACTTGTTGTGCCACTTCCGGACGAGGTCCCAGCTCAAGTAGGCGTCGTGCAAAAGATGCTGCCGTCTTATAGTTCTTTAGTTTAAAGAACATATTCAAAGCTGTTCGTAGTGTAAGTATCTGGTGGACAGGTTGTAGTTTGCAGTTTGTGAAGTAAGCAGCCATCTCGCAAAGTCGTTTTTGCTCTTCTAGAGTAGACTTTGGCATACCTTTGCGTTCGGCTTCCATCTTTAAACCGAGAATATATTCCGAACAAATCTTCAATAATTGTTGTGTTTCCGCGATATCTTGTTTCGTTTCTACCACCAGCAGAGGTATGTGTAGCAGTATGGAATGGAATTTTTCGATAGCCTCAGTGAATTTACCAGAAGTTGTTAATTGGTAACCTGCTTGCAACCGTTGAACTAAATCATTTAGTTTTACACCCAAAGCTGGACGTTGATTCTTCGTATTGGTCTCGCCACTGTTGCGCAATGGATATGCTGATAGTGATTGCAAGTTAGGGACAGCTGTAAAACTGGTACGAGCACAAGCATAATTCTGTAAAAATAATGATTTGAAGGGCTTAAAGTTGATCACGCCCAACTGATCATTCAGTAGTCGGAATGCCGATTCAAATGAACCAGCCTTAACGTGATCCAATACAAGTGGTGAATGGTTAGCCCAATGCTGTGGCGCAGACAGTCCTTTACTTGGTGCCGCATAAAAACCATTGTCCAAAGCAGATGCTTTGATTTTCGAGGCAAGTTCCTCCGGCACTACCAAATCATCATCACCTACATCCCAGCCAGCACCCTCTTCGCCCGTTCCTTCAGCGCCCGGTTCGGTGTCGAGTGCATCATGCATTTCATCGTCACCATCTTCGCCCAAACCCAAATCAGCATCCACACCCCAGCCGTCGCCGGCCCCGACATCATCCAAAATAGCCGCATCGGCATTAGCGTTCAGTGCTTGCCTAGCCGTGGCGCTGGTGCCGGCTCGCGTTATCATGGCACCCTCAAAGAAGCCCTTTGAGACGGTCAAAAGTGGCCAGTTGCTTTCTATTTGCTGTATAGGGACCGGTGGCTGCAGCAATGTCGCATTCGTATTGACCACGGGTAACTCATTTCCTTCCTGGGTGATGACCGACTCCAACTGTTCCGCTTGCTCTTTGAAACCGTGAGTCACAGCGGTGAGATAGGCTAGTGAAAGCTGTCCGCAATTTTTAAGAATGCTTACACGTTCCTTGACATCGCCCAAGAGCAAGGCTCCCTGGTACTGAGCGGAGACATCTTTTCGAATTTCAGCTATCTTGTTCATTTTCTTAAGTTTCTCCAAATTGCCGGTAATTAAATAGAGAAAACTCAGTTTGTCGAAGTTCTTTGTGCGTTGATAGCACATTTCCACAACTTGATGATTACCCTATTAAAATATTTGTTTTCATCATCGGCAAATAAAAAAAATTTATTTTATTTCAAAATTTACCTGTAACAATGCCGCTTGTCCTAAACGATCCCAACAGTCTTTGTCATCAAGTGCTTTAGCAGCTTCCAAAGCAATTTCGATATTGCCACATTCTAATGCAAGACCAAAACGCGTTTTCTCATCTTTGACGAAATGAAGTGCCACCTCGGGGTATCCTTTTTGTTGCAGATAAGCAATGATACTCTGGCCCACAAGGCGTGCATTACGCACCATATGCAAAACTTCATCATATTTTCGATTTATTAGAGCTAATTTGAATTTGTATTCTGTGGAATCAATGTGTAGAACACGCGTGCGACACTCGCGATCCAGACAAAATACTTGATTTCCTTTTACGCGCGTCAAGTATATGGGCAAATCGAGTGTGCGTATAATGCCGTGATCACCGTTTGTGATAGCATATTTTATGTGATTGCTGGTGGTGTAAATAAACACTCCCGAATCGTCCCAGGCACCTGACTTGACACGGCAATTCTCTTGAATCGTGCACAAATACTGCAGACGGCGGTCACAAATGGTGACCGAGTGCTTGCAAAGCAAAGCTACCAACGACATATCGGCGGACCAGACAACGTAGCGGCACTTGGCCAATTTAATGCACCCAACCGATACGAGCCGTTGTACCTCATAAAGCGTTACGTACTCTGGGTCACGTATCAAAAGCATTCCTGTGCCAGCGTAAAATATCTCTTCACAGAAAGTTGGAATTTTCTTGGTAACTTCATTTTTGAAATTCTTAATAGCTAATTGCTGATTTCGATCAAGCACAGCAAAGCGATTACGTGCTACCCAAATGGCGGTAATACCTGATGAACGCTTTGATTCGGTTTCATTTTGTGATTCGGAATCTTTGGGTATTTGGTACAAGTCATAGGTGCTATTCTCAAGATTATTAGTACGCGTGCAAATGAGTACTGCATTCAAAGCTGGGTTATAAGACATACTGTGCACAGGTGACTTGCCACCTCCACGTAATTGCATGACAACTGTGTCTTTAGTGGTAGTGAAATCAAGTTTGCGTAGAAAACGATCCTTCACGTAATAAAGCAAATTGCCATGCACAGCATAGGCTGGACGTTCGCGCTCTAGTTTAAAGACAACCATGCCTAATAACGAAAAATATTCGCGTTTTTAGTGGAAATATCAACTTATAAATTCATATTCTTACCGCCATCATGACCCGCGGCGAACAGGTTTAATGTTGGGTGCGCAGTGAGTATCCAAAAGCGTTCACCATCTCGTCGGAAAGTGTACAAGCACTGGCGCTTAGTCATATCCCACACTCTAATGCTACGATCTTCGCCATTGGAAAGAATCAAGTCCTGTCTAGGATGGAAAAGTACACAAGACACATTGTTGTAATGACCGCGGCATGTGTCCACTTCCCAAGCTTTGTATTCGTTCATACGCCACAATTTTACAAGACGATCATCAGCACCTGATACAATAAGTGGCAAAGTAGGATGGAAACTAGCCCAATTAACGCCCCGATCGTGACCCTCTAAAACATGCTTGACAACAGCATCAGCTTGGCCGAAAAGGTCTGTGGCTCCGGGATGTCCTTTTAAATGATCATCCAGCCCACCTGGTCCAGGCGCGACATTTTTTTTACGCAATCCCGATATATCCCACACTCGTACGGTTTGATCCAATGAAGCAGATACAATTTGATCTTCAGTGGGATGGAATTGTGCACTCATCACATAATGATTATGCCCAGTAAGCACGCATATGCAATTACGCGACTGCCAGTTCCAAATTCGTATAGTTTGATCATCTGAAGAGCTGAGAATCCATGGGTACTCGTGATGGAATGCAACCGTACGTACGTAGTCCAAGTGAGCCAGAAGGGTGAAGATGCAGCGACGCTGTTTGTAATTCCATACTTTAATCTTATAATCATCACCTCCCGACACAAAGAGAGGCATCTGCTGATGGAATGCGACGCTACGCACTGGGCCATCATGTTCGTCGAATTTTTCAAGCAGAGTGTGCATTCGGTAGTCCCACAACTGAATTACGCCGGTGTGTAAACTGGCAAGAATCCATGGTCGCTTAGGATGAAAAGATAATCCTTTGACACGTGCCGACTTCGATTCAAAGTTGGTTAACATCTTGTAAGATGGATGCTTCCGATAGTTGGAAATGTATGCCGAATAGATACCAGATTCCCTCCTTCTTTTGTTTGTTGTTGCTTATGATAGCTGTACAGGTGATGGCTTCTTTTCAGTTAATCTACATGTAAACCTATAATTTTTTGGGTTGTGCATTAGCTTATTAATGTTTTTACAGATAAATTTTATTCAAATAATTGGAAGTTTCCAAATTCTTCTGAATGTGCACCAATAAGAAAATTTACCTGTGCTACGCTGAAAAATTGACACGTCAAGTTTAATATATTCTACTACTGTTTAGTTATGGAAATTAACAATCGAAGTTTGAATAGCATCGACAATTTGTATCGGGAATTTTCAGTTCGATGTCTTCCTACCATCAATATTTTGCTTAGATATTTTTGATTTGATACATTGAACACTTTGAAGACAGCAAGCGACAGGCAAACATCTGTCAAATATTAAAATACACACGTTCTTATGGGCACAGTTATTTAGACAACAGCACGACTTCACGCAACAGGCATGCAGTTGTCGTTGTCGCCAAAATAAACCCATTTCTAATTTTGCCGACGACAATGAGCAGCTGTAGTGCTGCCACTAATATGTGAAATGTGAAATTGTTCAAGGCTTTAACAAGTCTTACGTTATTTTACCAACAAAGACAGAAAATAGCTCTAATATTGGACCAAGTTAAGAAACGGACCGTTGAGCTAGAAAAACGAAAAAAGTGGGCGTGGTCCGCCCGTTTTTACCGATTTTAGTGGTATAATTATTTTTTGGTGCAAACTAATAGTGTGGTCGCTATGGAGGGGTAAATGGGGAAATTTTAATATTTTGGAAAGCTGATATTTGAAAAACTATTTATCCGATCTTCCCAATATTAGAATCGTTAATAAGATAATTAAAAGACCTTTTATTTGATATACATACGTGTGAATAAAGTTTATACATATTTAGAGAAAAATAACAAAAACTGAAAAACGCATGTTATTTTAATACAAAATTATATTTTTCTTTAAAAAAGACGTAATTAATTGTATGTGAAAATAATTTTGTCTGAAAGCCTGTAAAAATACCTTTAATTTGATGTATAATTTTATATATTAAAACTTAAGTTTTGTAAAAAATTTTCTTTTATTTCTGTTTCTACCTTCGTGTTCAATACAAAATACTGCTGATGGCGTAGCCGAAGTTTGTCCGGCGAGGGTTATTTTTTGACGCAGAAATACTGTTGATAGCGTAGCCGGAGTTTGTCCGGTCAGGGTTATTTTTTTGAAGCGCGGCCGAAGGGCGCTCACGCCTAAAGGAGTTCTGCGCGGAAATACTGTCGATGGCGTAGCCGGAGTATTTTTTTTGAAGTGCGGCGGAAGTCCGCTCACGCGGAAAGAATTTCTACACGGAAATACTGTTGTATGTGATGCCGTAAATACCGTATTTTTAAAGAAAAAAATAAGTTTTATTAAAAAAATTTGCACTATTTCAGTTTTTTTTTATTTTTCTCAAAATATATACATATATAATTTATTGACACATGCAAATCAAATAACTTCCTTTCTACGATACCAATATTGTGAAGATCCTCCCCAACACCATCCCTATTAGTTTGAACCAAAAAAAAAATGACACCATCGTAGTCAGAGAAAGAAGGCGGCTCACGCCCACTTTTTCATTTTTTTCTAGCTAATATTTCATATGTAATAATAATCGATCACTTGAAACTTATTTTTGAACAAAAAATTTCACTTTGAACAAAATATTTTAATATTGCAGAAGTGAAATATTATAATGTAGCAAAAACAAATGAGCTGTTAGATATGTATATGCAGTCTTCAAAATATTGAAGAAGCTGGCTTTAAGACGACATTTGCAGACAAGGAAATTTCGCTGTCGTTACGTCGTGAAGTGCAGTCGTCTAATGCCCATACAAAAAAATTGAGAAAACATTTTTCATTTTTTCCTGCCAAAATGACAGCTGTTAGAACATCCGCTATTTTCTGTGGAGATGTCGGGTAAGGGCATGACAATGCAAAGCATAAACAATGCAGCTTAGAGGCAATATTCGATTTAACCGAAAAGGCATCCAATTATCGCCAATTATATGTCAACAGCGGACAATTTGGCGCATTCATAAAGTGTTTTTTCTTAAGCTGTTCAAACAGTTTAGTTGGCAAATATATTTCAAAGATTTTTTTCGACTTTCCTTTATAAAATAAATTATTTAAATAATCTGATTTTTTAATGAAATTTTCCGATTTTTTCCATAGTGTAGTTGCGATTTTTTTATTTATTCTCTGGTTTAGCTATGATACCAACCGTAGTACTTATTTGATCTATTACTGACAAGAGTACTTGAGCGATCGACTTGATCTGTGCAATGCTCCAGATTCTCTTTAATATGCGTATTTTAACATGCATTATAAAAAAATTTTAAAAATTCCACAGTTTTAATACTTTTCAAATCATGTACAAAGCGTATTAAATCACTTCTGACACAATGGTAACAGTCACCACACTTGTCAAATGTTTTGTTAATATTTCTTGTCTGGCAACGCCGTGCTGGTTCAATGTACTGAATTCACCGAAATGTCACCCTTTATAACACCGAAAAAATAATAATTTGGCTAATAAACAAATTATTTGAAAAACAAATAACAATGTCACTAGCCAGGATATAAAAGTTCCGCGCCATGACGCTGGCACATCGTGCACTGTTCACCTGGTTCATTGTGCTTGTCTTTCTTATCCTACTTTGTTTACGCTTGGATCCGCGCACACATTGGAGCTGGTTTGTTACATTTATACCGCTCTGGGTTTTCGACGGTATATTAATTATTTATGTTGTAATTAAAATTATACGAAAATGGCGAAATTTAAAGCGGTTAAAGGAGTTGCTGATATACTATCAATGGTACATTTGTGGTGTACTGCTAAAGATCGCTTCGCAGCTAATGATCTGTTTGCGCTTGGAATATCCACAATGGGAGATATCAATATTTGTGACAATGATACCGATATGGATTCTTCTTTCTGCGTCTATTGTCTACGTATTTGGAAGATTGAACAAAATTGAATCTTGGTGAGTGATACATACATGTACATACATATGTATGTATCTATATTTAGGCAAATTAATAAGGTGAATTCACATTTTTCATTATTATATATTTAAAATGAATAAGAAATGTATATCTAAAATAAGTAATAAAATTATATTCTAAAAACCATATTTGCTTTGAGTTGCCCTACGGTTTTGACGATTCGCGGACCACATTGCCTGCAGTTCAGCTTCGTTGGCCTTGGCTTTATGTGCTAAATATGTTATTTGATGTTTCCGCCTAGTTCCAGCTACCGGTTCTTCATCAACTAGAACACCGGTAGGTTGATAAACAGTGGAAGAGGCCAAAGCTGTTCTCATCCACTCATCTCGGCTTGGTAATACTTCGGAACTCGAAATATCCACCACTTGAATATTTTCTTCTCTTCTCCTTCGTTTTGCATTTTTTCCAGCAAGTGCTTGCATTGCGGTCGGGTCCAAATGAGCCGGTTGACGTTTTTCTGCAAGCAGCCTCTCGTTGTCCATATCCATCTTTTCGGCTTGAGTTGTAGCGTTTTCTGTTGCTTCATTTAAGAATTGCGTGGTAGCAATAGCCATTTTAGCAGCGCGTTGCGCTACCAAAGCGTTGATCTCGTTCATGCTAACCTCAGGCAATTGAACTTCGGAATTTAATGAAAAGAAGTCTTCTGCCTCATTACTACTTTCGTCACTATCGCTACAATCTATTAATGATATTTTGGGTTTATCCGACGTTTTATTTGCTTTCTTAGTCAGTATCTTTATACCATCAACGCCTTCTGTGTTTTGTGCTGGGCGTCGATTTTTAACAGTGTCTGGAATGAAACGATTAACAGACGAAGATTTCGAAATATTAGCGGAGCTTTGACTTTTGACATCATTTGATAAGTTTGAAACGGGAGGCTTGCTGAAATTCTGTTCTGATTTTGCCTGTGGTAACATGCTTAACAAACTAGATTTATTTTGTCTTTCCTGCGAAGGTTTGTTTTTCACTTTTCCTGCCATATCTTTATCAACATCACGGAATTCCTTTAAAGAGGGTATGGTAATTCGAACGGGCCCTTTGTTGGCCGCCACGAGTACAGGCTTTACCTCTTCCACTGACAACACAGATTTTTTACGTAAAAATTCGTCATCCTCTTCAATGACGGTGTCTTTTTCTACTTTCTGCTTAGGTAGTGGCAACTTAGAAAACTTTGGAACGACTTCCTCTAATTCCTTATCTATGATTTTCGAGTTTGTAATGTTTTTCGGTTTAGGCAATGATAGGCTTTGCGATGGCAATTTGTTTAACTCAGACTTTTGAAGATTAGGCACTGCTTCAAATTCTGTGGGTGCATAGTCATCTTCATCGTCGCTTATTGTGCCGTTGGCTATTTTGCCTTTTAGCGTAAAAGCCTTTGAAGTAGTTTTTGTACTTGAGCTCGGTGTTTCTTCTTTGGAGTAGTCAGAATCTTCATCACTGCTGGCGGCATATGCAACTAAAGACATTCTTGTTTCAAATAAAGTTTACAATTTTTATACTATTCGTATAGTAGGTGCACAAAAATTAATTGTTTACAACATATTAAAAGTCAATCAGCTGATTTAACAGGCTTGCATTTTTTATCCACTTTCGGGTAATCAGTAATGCCTTTACGGTAGTATATTTGGAGATATTTTTTTATACCCTACATAATTTGGTTGATCTTCGAAAGGGGAGAGAAGAGGGCACGATGAATGGCCACACTTGGTATCCACGTTTACAAACATCGAAACTTCCAACCTTCTAGGTGCTCCATAGTGTCCTATTTTATAAGTTCATAATTTTATATGCATTTAGGTAAGTATGTATATGTAGCTGTCTGCTTGCTACTATCTACGTAGTGTTCCTAACGACTGGACACTTATATTATATACGATATTATCGTAAGACAAAAAGATGTAGTTTTATATTAATTCTATTTTACGCAGGTTTTTATTTATAAGAAGATGATGGCGTGATATTACCGCTAACAGGAATCAAAGTCGAATGACTATCGTTCCACTAAACATAACTGTTAGCTTACAAAAAATGAGTTGGTATAATACAAAAAGAGAATGTCAAAATAAGGTGAATGTTAACATGCTTGCACAGGGTGCCCCACAGTACTCCGCCTCCAGACGAAAGCTACTTGAATCGTTGAGGGATGTTAACCTGGCGGCCACTGCGGGTGGATTTCGTCGGGATATCTTCAAGCGTGTATTGTGCCGGCTGACCTAATTCAGGATTAGCTGATGTCTCTAGGTCGGTATTAGTCAAAAAAGCAGGTTTAAGTCGGTCAATGCTAATGTTAGACAGGCGTCCTTTGATGATGATTGTGAAGTATTTGGCACATTTGCGTGTAACAGCGTAAGGACCATCGTAAGGGTGTGTCAAAGAAGGATGAATGGAGTCGTTTCTAACGAAAACGTGTGTTGACGCCTGTAGCTTAGGCGAAACGAACGTTGTTGGTGGCGAGTGATAGGCGGTTTCAGTTGGTCGTATTGTTTCCATGGATTCGCGAAATTTTGCGACCCATTCGCTAGTCGGTTCTGGCGACTTGCTGGTTTGAAAAAATTCACCTGGAATCCTTAATGTAGTTCCATAAACGAGTTCTGCTGGCGAGGCACCAATATCTCGCTTGAAAGCAACTCTGAGACCGAGCAAGATCGAAGGAAGGTAGTATGTCCATTTCTCAGGGTTGTGGCAGAGTATGGCAGCTTTAAACGTTCTATGCCAACGCTCTACGATCCCGTTGGACTGGGGGTGATATGGAGTGGTACGCAAGTGGTTAGTTCCAATCGTAGAAACCAGCTCCTTGAACACGGATGACTCAAATTGCCTGCCTTGGTCTGAAGTAATGCGTTGCGGTACGCCGAATCTGGAGATCCAGTGCGTTGTTAAAGCCTTTGCGACGGTTTCTGCAGTGATGTCCGGAATTGGCACAGCTTCCGGCCATCTTGTGAAGCGGTCTATTACCGTAAGACAGTATCGCTGTCCTTCGCATAGTGGAAACGGACCAACGATATCAATGTTTATGTGAGAAAATCTTTCCTGCGGGAGAACGTACTTCTCCAGCGGTGATTTCGTATGTCGCTGAACCTTTGACCGTTGACATGCTTCGCAACTGCGTACGAAGTTCGTTACTTCCTTTTTTACGCCTTTCCAAACGAATCGTGCAGTTATTAATTTGGATGTAGAACGCGCGCCGGGATGTGAAAGACAGTGTATTTTGGTAAGTATTTGCGATCTAAATTTTTTGGGCACATAAGGGCGTACACGCGATGTACTTGTGTCACAAATCAGCTGCATATCTGTCTCTGGAAGCATAAAGTGTTTAAGGATGAGAGAGTTTCTTGAATTTGTACCTTGTAATAAAAGACGCTGGAGTTCTTCGTCTGTTTGCTGTTCCGCAGCTACGCTCCTGTAGTCGATGACGTCCTTAACTGACTGAATTCGGGAAAACAAATCCGCTGCAATATTGTATTCGCCCGAAATATGTCGTATATCGGTCGTAAACTGCGCTATGTAATCGAGCTGGCGCGCTCTGCGGGGAGCGGTTTTTTCGAGTTTTTGACTAAACGCGTATGTTAATGGGCGATGATCAGTTAGTATGTGGAATTGTCTTCCCTCAATCATGTATCGAAAATGTACAACTGCCTGGTACATCGCTGTGAGCTCTCTATCATATGTGGAGTATTTACACTGGGGTGATGTCAACTTTTTAGAATAGAATGCAAGAGGCTGATATGCACCGTTCACAATTTGATGTAAGGCAGCGCCGACAGCGAAGTCCGAAGCGTCGATGTGCAAAGATAATTCGGCATCGGCGGATGGATGAAACAGTAAGGTTGCGTTGGCAAGTTCTTCCTTGCAGCGTCGGAAGGCGGATTCGGCTTCTGGTGTCCAGGCAAGCGGTGTAAGATCGTTCTTCTTGTTCCCTGTAATAAGTTTTTGTAGATCTTTTTGGTAATCGACAGCGTGTGGCAAAAATCTTCTGTAGAAGTTAAGCATGGCTATAAAGCGTTTCAACTCTTTGACCACTGTCGGCTTAGGAACTTCTAGAAGCGACGAAATCTTTTCCGGCAAGGGTCTAATGCCTTGTGAATCAACAAGGTGACCCAAGAATTTTATTTCTGCCTTGCCAAATTCGCATTTTGAAAAGTTAATGGAAAGATTATTTTCGCATAGGCGTTGAAATACTAAACGCAGGTGTTTTCGATGTTGATCGATTGAATCGGACGCTACGCAAATGTCGTCAATGTATGGAAATACAAAATCAAGGCCCCGTAGGACTTCGTCTATGAGGCGCTGAAACGTTTGTGCAGCGTTGCACAACCCGAAGGTCATAAATTCGAATTCGTATAATCCGAAGGGAGTAGTGACGGCCGTTTTTGCGACGTCAGCGGGGTGAACTGGCACCTGATGAAATGCTTTTTGCAGGTCTATTTTAGAAAAAAATTTCTTACCTCGCAAAATGTTCGTAAAGTCCGTCAAATAAGGCAGTGGATACCGATCTGGGAGCGTATGTGAGTTGAGCGCCCTGTAGTCACCACACGGCCTCCAAGTTCCGTCGCTCTTCCTTACCATGTGTAGCGGGCTTGACCAGTTGCTTCTGGATGGACGACAGATTCCTGCCTTCAATAAAAAATCGAATTCTGCTTTAGCAGCTTCCAGCTTGTCGGGCGAAAGGCGACGTGGTCTCGAAAACACTGGTTGGCCCGTTGTCTCTATGCGATGGAACACCGTGGACGTCGCTTTGGACCCGTATGGCGCTAACTTTGTTATGGACGGAAACTCTGCTAAGATATCAGCAAATAAATTCCCCGATGTATACGTTTTAACTGATGCTGCAGCGCACTTTATCGGTTCTCCTAGTGATGTAGCGAGAGATGTCAAATTATCGATAAGTTTGTTCCGTCGCATATCGATAAGCAAATCAAAAAATTTTATGAAATCCGCACCAATAATAGGTTGTGTGACGTCTGCGACCAGGAATGACCAGACAAAATCGCGGCGAAGTCCTAGGTCTAATCTAATGCGTTTTTCCCCCAGTACTTTAATTGCAGCACCGTTTGCTGCGTATAATTTCGTAGCGGATGGACGAATGTCATATGATAACGTTGTGAGCGGAAGAATGGAAACGTCTGCTCCCGTATCGATGAGGAAAGTTTTATTCGATGTTTTGTCTTTTACCTGAAGGCGAAAGACTGAGCGGTTGGCGACAAGATTTTCTGGAAATCCTGCCACGGGCATCTCTTGTCAATTCTGTTTGTCCGTTACTTCTTGAATTGATCGATGTCGCCGTCGACAGGGGCTACGGCACTTTCGGGCGTTTGTGCCATACTTTTGATGATACCAGCATTCAATATTGATGGATGATGTGCTTCTGTCTCTAGCATCGAGTGGTCGATTTACGCCTTGCGTATTATCGTAGGTCGTAGTTGCTGGTCGAGATCGTGAACGAGAGTGAGAGCGAGAACGCAAGTTAAATCTTTCGAACCGCTTAGACAAGTCTTCTATGGCTAAACGAAGTTGACTTATCTCTGCTGCCTCCTTTCTCACGTGCGCCACCTGATGAGGAGTGACAGCATCGATGATTGAGTCGGCTATTTTTGTGAACTCTGCTGCTGTGCCCGAGGATGCGGCGATAACTGGTTGCGCGAATTCTGGTAGGCGTTTAGTCCACAGTCCCTTGAGAGCAGCTTCGCCCAAGGTAGTACCTGCAACTCGTTTCATTTCGAAGTACAGCTCCGAGGGTTTCCTATCACCGAGTGGCAGCTCTGATAATAGTCTATTTAGACGTCTCTGCTCGCTGTCTGCGAAATGCTCGATGATTTTGGTTTTGACGTACTCGAATTTGTCGTTTTGAGGCATTTCCGCGATAACTTGAGCCAACTGGGTAATAACGGCGGGGTTCAATGCTGCAAATACTGTCGCTGCTTTTTGCTTGTCGGATGTGATTCCGGAGGCAGTGAACCAAAAGTCCATGGACGTAAACCACGCCTCTATGTTGGAACTAGACATTGCGGGGACGGGCAGCCGAGCGTAGATAACTGCCGCATTTCGCTCGTTTGAGGGTGCTTCGCCAATCGTATTCCGGTCGTGTTGCTGTGGAACATCCGTTGGCGGTAAAGATATTCCGCTGTCCGTAGGCATCTTGTTGATGATGAAAAACTTCCAGAAAACGCGTGATTCCTATAACGGGACTCGTAGCGGTATTACAGTAGCGCTGTGTCGTGAGTCGGTAAACGTCGGGGTCACCAGTGTAGCTGTCTGCTTGCTACTATCTACGTAGTGTTCCTAACGACTGGACACTTATATTATATACGATATTATCGTAAGACAAAAAGATGTAGTTTTATATTAATTCTATTTTACGCAGGTTTTTATTTATAAGAAGATGATGGCGTGATATTACCGCTAACAGGAATCAAAGTCGAATGACTATCGTTCCACTAAACATAACTGTTAGCTTACAAAAAATGAGTTGGTATAATACAAAAAGAGAATGTCAAAATAAGGTGAATGTTAACATGCTTGCACAGGGTGCCCCACATATAGGTGAAGTACCGGTGCTGTACAATACCTTCTTCCCTCTATTCTTATCTCAAACCAACATACCAAAGGAGGTTTTCGTATAATCCGAACTTAATACATAAAAGTTCTTTTTGATATGGCAAAGTTAAATACTTTTAATTTGCATATTAATTAGAAATAATAATTATTTTTAAATCTTCAATAAAAAATCATTGTTTTAAGCGTCGCACAGAATTTTAAGCATACACCATTAGTAGTTTTGAGATATTTAACCATAATCAACACAGGTTTTTATTATTCGAGTTTTTCCAATAAAAATTAAATATTATTTTTAATTTTAAAATTTAAGTTTAATTTTTTCGCTCAAGAATAATGATTATTTTTTGATCGTAATTTTTCCACTCAAAAATAATGATTATTAGTAATCAATGCTTACTCTTTTCATAATATTTTCAGTCAAGCTTTTTTATTTGGAGTACGCTTTTCATGTACTGAATTTAGCACAAAGTAGTATTATTCTTGAGCGTAAAAATAAAAAACACAGAATAATGATTAAATGCTGATTAATACTCCTATTATTTAACTTATAAGTATTGCGGTCCCTGGTAAAAGTACATAAAATACATACAATCGTATGTATGTATGTATATAACGGAACAAAAGTCGTTATGTATTTGGGAGTGAAATTTTTTTAATTTGGCCCGCACATAAGTAATTCTTTCACGACCGTTATCGAAAAAGAAGTCAAATATTTTATACCAGACGAAGTAGAAGAAGGACTAGACAAATTGTTTTACACATGTACCCAAGTACATAGCATAATAAAAAATAGAATAAATATGTATATTTGTACATACATATTTACTCATATGCATGTATGTAAGTATATAAAAATACTGTTAGAACTAGACTATAACTCACGCATGCGCTGTTTTAACGGGAGTATTGAATGTGGGTTTCATCGAACAAGTGAAAAGACGTTTGATATCGTGATGCGGGTATAGTTTTGGAAGCAGGAGTTGAGCCTACGACAATGTTCAGATCGTTGTTGGGCCAGAGTAACGCACGATTCCTCACGAAGCAGATAATGGGAGGTACTTCTCAGCAGCCCTGGTTGTTTGACTCTATAGTTACATTGCGAGGCTTAGGACCACTTTTCTTAAGGACCGGTTAAGCGTTAATCGGACTTTAAAAGCCGACACGTCAATTAAGTAAGGGCTGAATATAAAGTCGAATATAGCGAACCGCCGATAATTTTAACCACTCTTTAAAAAGCTTGCCTTTACGGTACTAAAAGTCTTATACAGATCTTACAAGACTAGGTCGGGTCGAGGTGGAACATGTACTAGTTACAAGTTCGTACATCTATTTTGCCCCTGTTGTGCTAGTCTCTGGGTGAGTTAGATTTGATTAGATTGATTGAGGGAGGAATGCACTGCGACCGATGGGTCTATTGTGCCCTCCACGGCTCTGATCAACGCACCTCCGTCAGCCTCAGCACCTCCGGGAAACCCAGAATGGTTGCCGGGGACAGAGAGTGTATAAGTTGCTCCTGCGGCCATGGCCGTCCTAGGGCGCTCTCCCTTCTGCGAGCCAATGCATCATGCAGTGGTGCTTCTTTTCCTGCGTCGCAGAAGCGACAAAGGTCACCTGCCCAGATTCCCAGCCTATGCAGGTGGCCTCTTAGTCTGCAGTGGCCTGTCAGAAAGCCTGTGATGATTCTTAGGTTCTCCTTGGGCAGCTCTGGGTGAGTTGCTGCCTGCGAAAGCGATATCAGTCGTCTTTCATTTTGGTTATTTCTACGCGCAGAGTAGAATACGCTAGATTAGCTTGACTAAGTATTTGAACACCTTCGAAGAGATACTTTTTTCTTATAGGAAAACATGTTCGGTTACGTATTTTCCTTACCGTCTGTACTCGTGCAATAATCAAAAAATATGTACAAATACATACATATGTATGTACATACATATGTACATACATGTGTTCATATATCAATCGATTCACAGGATGCTGTGCTTCAAAAACGAAGATGGCTTCGGGCAAACGACATCACCACCACTAAGACTTTTTGCATAGGCATTAACATTGCTGGCATCACCATCCACCGCCCTTTGTCAGTGCCAAAAACCACTTGGTTTCAGCAATTCGCCACCTTTGTCGAGCTACCGACCGACCGACCATTTCAGTCATTTTCGAACATGAGCGCCGTTGGTTTCAACAAAAATAAACGCACCGGTCCGGTTGTTATCTGAATGGGAAATTTATATATACATACATACATACATATGTATACATAAATGAAATATGTACTTTTAATACAAAATTAAAGCAAAGTAAAAAGAACATATGAATTTTTTTGAAGAACATTTTTCTACGATCAACACTAAAAATAGACCAAACGACTGTATAATTATTATTACGTGTATAAGGGATTTGCAGTGCGGCGTTTTATGGGGATAGCAACAACATCTATACATATGTACATAAATATCAACATATGCAAACATAAATATACGGTGCTCACAATAAATTAAAAAAGAAATAATAAGATAAATAATAAAATTGTGACACTAGGATTTTAAAGTGACCAGTGTGAATCTTTAAAATTCAAATACCTAGACGGTATACCTAAATGTAAAGTTTTCTTAAATTATTAGCAAGCAAATAAAAAAAAAACAAAATATTTTCAAAATGCCCGCATCGAACACGATAGTTTTAAAAAGTCTTTCAATATTGCTTGGATTATTTTTCATATTTGTTGGCTTACTCAAGTTGACACCAGCCATTAGCAAGGATCTTTTTAAGGATTTGGTAAGCACTCAATAAAATTAAATGATTTTCGACAAAAGGCGCCAACTAAGTGAAATGACTTAAATTTCTAAGAAGGTCTTAAAACTTTTAAATGCAGCGTAGCAGGAGGTTTTCTTAAGCGAAAAATCAATATTCCTGGATGCTTATGTATGTCAATACAATTATGTATCTGCATAAATATATCTATGTATGTACATACATACATACATATATATGTACATAACTATGTATGTACTTACAAGTGAATATTGAATTTGTATAAATGTATACATATATTTACATATATGCACATATGTATGTTTGTATGTACATACTGTATCTAAATATGTATGTATGTATGTACCTACATTCATACTATATGGGGATGTTTTATGAAATATTGATTTTTAAGCTGGAAGAAATTTGTGGGAGCCAATGCAGTGTGGACAAAATAACATTATTTTTTCTTTGAAGATACATACATATGTATGTACAAAATAAATAAAAAAAAATCGTTTGTAAATAAACTTTACAGTTGGTGAGGAAAATGACTGTTTTCCTTTTTACGGTCGCAAATAAAAATTTTGTTGTCGGTCATAGAAACATACATACATATGTACATTGCAACAAAACTTCATCACTCTTTATTCATTTTTAAGTTAGCGCCCCAAAAAGTAAGAATGTAGGAATACATATTTAATGAAAACGAATGCTTACCAGCATTTCTTTATAAACAGTTGAACAACAAAACTTTTAAATATGCAGTTTTGTAGCCCATTAAATCGTTAAGTATAATAAAATGAAAGTTTAAGGTGGCTACAGATAATCGAGGACAATTTTTTTTAACTTTCGCACATCTTTAATTTCTAAAATACCGTCAGTAATAACAAAAAAAAACATCGGAAATCTACGGAATTTCGCAGTCGCTTCAAACTTACACTTTGTTTGAAAAAAATTAATTTGACTACAAAACTGTGTAATGTAGGAAAATTTGTTAAACATTTTTAAATAGTGTATAAAGTTTAAATAATGGTACGTTTATACTTTTTTCTTATGAACATCGAAACCGTGTTGCCTCTTGAAAATAATGATAGTAGAAAGGGTAAGGTTCTTCATTCAAAATTACCAGACAACCACTCAGTGTCTATGTATGTACACATATGATCAAAATAATAAGTACATTTCGTAAGAATTCATTCATAATCTAGTTTTCGGAGTATGATGCAGCAAATACATTTACCTTAGATTAAGTTTTAATAATTTCAATGCGGCAATACCTCTTAGGACCAGTTTTTCTGTGCTGGTTTAAACTCAGTTTAAACTAAGTTTAGTTAAACTCAGTTTAAATTTAAAGTTAGTTTCCTTGCGCTCCAATTAAACTTATTTTAAAATCAGTTTAAAATTGACTGAAAAACTGCTTACTGAGTTTAAACTTAGTTTAAACGACAAACAGAGTTCAACTTGCCCTTAGACTAAAAAGTAAGTTGGTACTTCCCCAATTAATGCAAACGAGTAATTTTAGTGTTAAAGTTCGCTATTTATTCAAATATTCTCCGTATATTCGTCAACATTTGTAAAAAGGTTTCGTATTCATCTATGTATGTAAAATGAAATAACTGTGTAGATGGGAAGAAATAAGCACTGCATTCCCGAGAAAAAAAAAATCGCCGCAAACCTAAGGAAAGGCGGCAAAAGTCTTCGCTCTATTGCGAAATATCTAGGTCGTTCATTGTTTTTTGTGCAGAAGGCTTTAAAAACTAAAAAGACGGATGAAAATCGCGGAAGAACAAAAAAAACATCGATAACAACTGATAGTCGCATCGTGACTCTCGCGAAAAAGGATCCATACATTCTTAGTATATTCAAAAGCCATTTCGGCTGATATTGGCAATGTGATTTAATCGCGAACGGTTCGAAGACGGCTGCAATGGGCAAATTTACCTGACCGAACAGCTAGAAAAAATCCTTACTTTATTGCGACAAAAAAATTTGAAGATGCGGCTAAAATTTGCAACAAATAATTTGAATTGTTCTGGACCAGAGGGTGAAAAAAAGTGTCGTAATATTTTGTGGAGTGACGAAACTAATTTAATAAATAAACTAAAATTTCAGATAACAAAGTGGTTTGCCTTAGCTGGCCTAGTCAATCCTCCGATAACTTCCCAAAATTTTAATTAATTTAATGGTTTCAATTGCAAAATCTTTTATTTATGTTATTAAAGTTGACGCAAATTATGCAATTTAAATAAAAATTAATTTATCAGTCAATAAAAAAAAATTTTTTATAAATGGACTATATGTGTACATATGTATATGTAAAAATTAAGCGTTTTTGCTCACCAGTATTTTGATTGAAACCATCCACTATTTGGAATCAAAATATTTTTGTTATTATTCAGAAAGAAGATGTTGAATCACCAGCTTATTATAAAAGAGCACAAGTGGCAAAGGCTTACGGCACTTGACTTACTAACTATTGTTAAGCTAATAAAAGTTCTTAAGTTTGACACTATATCATCTACATATAACTTATAAATAGTTTCTCATCGATTTTTGCAATTTAGGAATCAAACTGCAAGTTCTTTTAGCGCTAACTCATATTAATGAAAACAAATAAAAAGAGCCATTTTGCCGAGCTTGTTTTAAAATTTAAATCATGCCTTTATCTAAGGTTTTTATTATGACTACTTAAAAACTTGGACTTCAAGAAGATAATCAAATATTTTCATTTCATCGAGCATTTTATATGCGATAGAATGGAACCTCTTTGAAAAAGCGCTCACCTTTCGAATCGCATTGACTTTCAATTAGCAATATTAGCTATCACCTACAACTACAATCATATAATAAATAATGGACTTCTAAATTCACTCAGTTCCCATCCGCTAGAGTAAAGTGCGCTTTAATGCTTGAGACTACTTTCAAATACTGTTAAATAATCATTATTTAAACTAACAATAAATAAGTTGTATTAATTTCTTCTTTCTCTTGTCCGTCAGGGTGGAATGTTGATATTTGTTGGAACGATTTTCCGCCATCCCTTGTCAAGTTTGTTTTGGAGACAACCCGGTTTCGGCGTTGTGCCATCTTCAATGTCAATTTTCGTTCTCGAGAACGAATATCAATAAATAAGTTATGCATTTTGGCTTATTTAACTTATAATATTTGATTATTTTTAAATTTTTTGTTTAATTTTAATGATAATCGTTTTCTTATCACTAGATTGAGAAAAAACAAGAACATGTAAATGTTAAAATTACTAATGTCAATCAAATTTTTCCGCTTTACCGTAACCAAAGAGAACCACTTGCCATTAAAAATAAATATTTATTTATTTGCCAGAAGACATTTAAAACTTTTAAAATATTTTCGTGGTACTTCTCTGTATAGAAAATAATTTATGTTATTGAGCACATTTAGAACTCGCCGTTGTTGTACAATTAAATTGTATGTAAACAAATTCTTATTGAAACACTTTGAATTGACGGGGTGCGAACTTGCATAAATAAACATTTCTCATTGCACTATAATTGCTAAATATGAAAACAAAAAATATGTACATACATTTGCATTGAAGGTGAAAATCGAATTTTATACTGTCGCCATTATTATTTATACAGAAATCAGCATATTGAGTAAGAAGATGTTAAGTGCAGTTTTACAAATATTGCAGGAAATATAAAAGTAATGATGTAATTTCACATCTTCTATCATCGCACATCAAAATCTTACATTGAAAAAAAAATTGATTTAGCAGATTTTTACTCTTAGGCTACGATACACACATACATATGTAACTGTGATTTAGCAACTAATATAAAACTGTATTTATTTTTTTAAAATATTGTTGAAATTATGTGTTTTTACAAGTATTTTTTTATACACAAAAACATACATATGCACACACTTACATACATATATAGATTTCTAAATGGGGACGTAAGTACATACATATGTATATAGAAATGTTATAAAGGTTGTATTTAATAGGTACTTTTTTTTAAACATCCAACAAGGCAAAAAAAAACCATTATTATTTTCTAGTTTTGGCAGCGGCCTCAGAGATGGACGGACGATATTTTCCGCAATTTTTGTGACGCTTTTCCATTAAAAATATATACATATGTATGTATGTATATGTGTACATAAATCTACGCGCAATACACTTCGAAAGCGCTTTGTATTTTTACATTGAGATTTTAGAATTTTAATTTTCCTATATGCAAATGTATGTGCATCTGTAGCATTTTGATAAAACATCCTATCTCGAATTAGAATATGTTCGCTTTAAAGAAATATTTCCATCAGTTCTCAAACAATATTTAACAAATAAATTAGCTGTAGGGGTAGAATTGTTGACCTTTTAATACAAGCTTAATATGCATACATATGTGCATACACAACTTTTTATGTGATACTGATCATTTTAAATCCAAAGTCAAACATGAAAAAGTTACTTAGACCACCTTAACCGATGATCATAGGCAGATGTACATACATACACATGTAGATATGAATAGACAGATGTACATACATACATACACATGTAGATATGAATATTTCCACTTGTTTTTCGGTTTTCGGATTTCGGTAGTATTCGCATTTGAATAACGTCAGGTTTTTGAAAGCGCGGGATGATTGGCGAGATGTCTCGTTGCAATAAGCATAAACATTTAAATACTTCCGAAATGCTGTAGAAACTAAGAAATTTATTAACTATAAAGCACAATCTTGCATTGATCTTAAAATATGCGAAAAATGACAGATATTCGTACACGTTCTAACGTGGACGGTTTACAAGCAAACACATTTATGTATCTAAATACATACATACATATGTATGTATGTTTGGATGTATGTATGTATTTATTTATAAAAAGTGCAATCATTTATAAAAGTTTTTGGGTATTTAAATAGCCTGTCTACATATACATACATATGTACATACATATATAAATATGTATACACATCGCATGTAAACATATGTACATACATATATGTATGTATAAGAGTAGTATGTGAAAATGAAAATATTTTGTTTTGAACTTGAATCTTTGGTGGTCTCTTACAATGTCAGTGCATTCGTTTTATAATAAATAAACATTAAAAAATCTTAATATGAACTACATATTCATATATGTACATACATTTGCATCAACAGATATGTTACATACATACATAGATGTATTATGTTTAACATACATACATACATATCTAATGTATGGTATATTAAAATTTTTTAAATGAAAATTCCACTGAAAAAATACTTGGTATTTTCATTACCATTACAAGTAGGGTGCATTAGTGACATATTAAATTTGCTCTGCTTGATGTTCTACAAGTTTGCCTTAGAAAGGTGTAAAGTTTCCATAAGAAAAGCTTTATCTCAGCAAATATTTCAGAAACTAACAAATCGATTTTAAATTTTGTAAGTTACGGTTAAGTTAGTGCTATAACTGCAGATTGGACAAAATCTAAGGATGTGTCTTATACTGAGGGTTGTATTAAATTGCCTGCATTATGATTTATTACGTATTATTAAATCTTTCAAATTTATGACAAAATTAGGTGATAATCCTATTTAAAAATATTGCTGAATTATTGCCTAATATTGGCTAAGTTGTAAGTGTTTTTTTTAATTGTCTCAAATAGCGTTCATATGGAAACCATATTGCAATAATTTTTTCATTCTTTGTTAGGATAGCTAGATTTTTTTTCACGCCAATTCAGTACTCTCAGCCTTTTCAGCGCTAAAAAATCAGTACATTTCAGTACACTTTTATTAAACGCAAAAATTTTACAAATCCCTGTTAGTTTTATCAAACATACATTAAAAACAAATCACATTAATTTTAACATATTTAAGTACAAATGTGTAAAAAAATTTTTTAATGCTTGTTGGATTTTTGTGTTTAACTGTTGGTCGTCATTACTTTTTAAAATTCGAAAAAATGTCTCGCTATACATTATAAAACTTATTTATATTTGAAGTTTGCTCTCAATTGATTTAACTAAAAGGCGACTTCTCTCTTTACGCCACGCTGCAAACATTAAACTACAGATTCTCCTAACGACTGTGTTGGAATATGGGATTGAGAAAATGACATTTCAAATTTTTTTAAACTAGGGACCAATTTATTTTAAAAACTTAAACAATTTTAAAGCTACTTATTCATCAAATAGCAAAATCATTAATTGTTTCCATGAACTGAGAGAAATTCATTTCATTTTCTAAGCGAAATACTACTCTCAATTTTTTAAATTTGACAATTGTTGGTCGTCATTAATATATATGCTATTAGAAAAAAAGTCTCTAAAACTTAGATTTTACTTGCCCTGGCCGAGTAATAGCACTCACCTCTACTCACTCGACCACAACATGAAATTCCTCGCAATTCTTTCTCGTATGTAAAGGAAGTGGAGTAGAACATAGAACATAGAAAAACAAAATAGGACACCTCTGGCCGCGACCATTGGCATAGCCCTTTCTAAAATATTTCGATATTATTGTTAAGAATGTCGTTTGCCGTGGCGTATAAGTAACTTGGTGACATGTACATATAGAAAATTTGCAAATTTGATCAATCTTGAAAATTTTGCTTAATTAAGAGCGCAAAATGACATTTCATTTAGTTTGTTCGTGTAAAAATTTTACGCGAATGCAAGTTTAACGAACAGCTGATTGAATGTACATACATATGTCCGCGTCCAAATATGCTAAATGAAAAACGTTGCATTAGAGTTTTCCTGAAACATTCCACTAACAAAACTTAACCAAACGAACTTTTACTTGCTTCTTGCATGTTTAATACTCATATTTTTTTAATTATCAACTTTAAAACTCTTAGAGCCAGTTTTTCAGTGCAAGTTGAACTCTGTTTGTCGTTTAAACTAAGTTTAAACTCAGTATGCAGTTTTTCAGTCAACTTTAAACGGAGTTTAAACTAAGTTTAAACGGCCGATTGTGCTCGGTTAAACTTAGTTTAACTTATCAGCTATTTGCTGACTACTTCGTTTTGGTTGCAACAAACTTATTTGAGCGCAAGGAAACTAAGTTTAAATTTAAACTGAGTTTAACCAAACTTATCAAAATCAGCTGATTGCAATATGGATATAAATACGAAATTTTTGTTTAAGAGTTTTAAAGGTGAAAATTATAAAATATTGGTATTGAACATGTAAGAAGCAAGTAAAAGTTCGTTTGGTTAAGTTTTGTTAGTGGAATGTTTCAGGAAAACACTAATCCAAAGTTTTTCATGTTGCATATTTGGATGTGAACAAAAATTTAATCAGCTGTTCGTTAAACTTGCAAGTTTCTGCAAGTTCGTGTAAAAATGTACAAGCATTTCTCTTTGAGAGAAAATACCCTACAATTCTGAGAAATTTCGTTGCTGGATAATTCTTGCTGGACTTTTACACGAACAAACTTTATTTAGTGTACGTTAGTAAACAATGTTAATGTTGTACTGGGTAGATACTAAATTTTAAATTGAAAAACTCCCTTGGTATAAGAACTAACCTAAAAAATTATAAATTCCAGTGATAATATTCGAATTGTCCTTACCTGGTTGATCAGATTTTCTACTGACAGTGGAATTAAAAAAATGTTCCGTAACAAAACCAACACATTTTTTTTATAATTTCATTGCTTGAAATTTTTTTTTATGACAAATTTCGAACGAGAAATGGAACGATTTCTACAAATAAACGACGATAATACAAATGAGCATGAACATTTTATTTTAACTCGTGTTAAGTTGTTATTCTATATTTTTAGATACATGTTGAGTTAAAAGGTTTTGACATATTTTGTGAGCTACGAGGAAATTAATATAAATTTTAGAACAAGAAATATTGAAGTAGTATACATACATACATATGTATGTATGTATGTATGAATATGAATTGATAGTATTTGTTTTAAACAATTTAATGAAAACATATGTATGTATGTACTAATGTATGTATGTGCATACGTAGATTCAACATTAGCATAGTAATGCTTCGGAAAAAAAATTTGCCAAAAATTTCGCTTAAAAGCTCCTATGCTGTTCCGAACGATAGATACAAGTTCTTTGTAGTATTTCTAAATGTTTCTTCATTATTCTTAAAATATATATGTAGGTATGAACTTGATTTGTAAAAATTAGTGTATATTTTTTAATCTTTCCAGCGAACCGAATACGTAAAATATGCAAAAGTGTTTCCTCTAGCCACAATGTTTGGCTTCAAAGTACCCTCTAAGTGGTATCGTCGAACTGTTGGCGTCCTGGAGATAACATGCGGGCTAGCTATGGCACTCATTCCATATCGTAAGCATTTAACATTTTACATACCGTGAAACATTAATTCTAAAAAACTTAAATAAAAAAAATGTTTATTCATTTTTTTGTCTTCCAGATAAAGTAAAAAATGCTGCCAATATAACACTGTTGCTGCTGATGATTTTGGGTGTATATCAACATTGGATGGTCAGTGATCCATTTGAACGATCCGGACCGGCGCTTGTGTTTACATTCATGTTAGGTGGACGTTTGGTAGTATGGTATCAGGTAAACAATTTTACTTTTAGTATTCAAACATTATGAAAAATAATTTTATAAAACATTAAATTAACAGACAAGTCGAAAAGATGCCGAGCTAGCTGCTGCCGCACAACCACAAACGAATGGAGTGAAGCAGGATTAAGAGACACAATAGAACCACTTAAAAACAATCATTAACTTAATTAACCATCTATCACTTTGCATCATATTTAAGCATAAATACATACGAGTACATAGAAAATACGATTTAACAAAATCTCGCAAATTACAGCATGCGATTATCATGCATACTATATTCATTGTCGACATAAGGCATTTGTATGTAGTTGCATTGATGAAAGAGTATCAGATAAATATGCACACTTTTCATTCATATCATTAAACTCAGATAAAAGGTGACTTGCTCTCGTTTTCAAAAGCAAAACGATTTTTATGTTGAGTGCCAAATTATTTAAACTAAATTTTCGATTTCAATATAGACTTGCTGAAATTGTATTCATACTCAACAAGCTAATAAACAGTTGTGAAAAACTTACCGTACATATGTATGTACATAAATGCATGTATACATATGTATGTATGTATTTATATCGGTACATAAGTACATTGATTTTAGGAACTTCTTATACCCTCAGAAATTAGATAAAAATATTGTTTTATTTTGTTTTTAATACAACTCGCACCAATTTTAATAAAAATTTGAATCTTAAGGGCTGTGTTTAATTTAAAATATGAACACTACAATGCAAAAGTAAGTACATTTACATATGGATGTGAAAATAAACATACATACATTCACATATAGATACATACATATGTACACATTTGTATAAGTGAACAGGACATACAATTTTTATCCTGAAAAGCTGCATCATTTGACAGTGGTCCAAGTTCCAATCTGCTTACCATAGTTTATCCCAATACTGGCTGAATTTATTTTAAAGATTTTTCACAAATTCAGCCCTGGAGAAATCTTAATTTATCGGCAATACTTTAAGCTGCAACATAATTTTGTAGTACTTACAAAATTCGTTTTCTAAGTGAATGACAATCTTTATTTTATCTAATACATATGTATTAAGTATTTATTTCTTAGCATAATATAACATATAAACATATATAATGAGTTTCAATAGCTCCTGTCAACATCAACGCCGTAAAACAGCAGTACCTTTGACTCCGTATTTAACTATCCTCACCAGTAGTTAAAAGCTTTAAAGCTTTTTGCAAATTATCAATAGCTGTTTTTACGTCATCGAAATTGAGGGCTGTTCCTGCAAATTTCGTGTACTTCTGCGCCTTCATTATTTGTTCAGGTGTAAGTTGCAAATCAGCAACAGGAGTTGGGGGTACATATATCCGTCCGGGTTGGGCTTCAGGAACGTATGGCTCGAAGCCTCCAGGTTTCTCTTCATCCACAGGAGGGCTGGGTAATTTGTTAGGATTATTAAGAACCTCATCGGCTGTGGGTGGAGGACTATGGGGCGGTGATGGATCAGGAATTGATCTCAGTCCAGTTTCATCATCAGCTGGTGGGTCCTGCGGTATGGCGGTGATTTCCGGATCACCTTCACCAGCAGCTGAACCGGCGGCTTCAGTACCTGCTACATCATCACCTCCTGCCAAACCAAACTCATCACCTTCTTCTGGTAGTGGGCCCGGTATCGGATTTTCACCATTCTTAAGGCAATTGTGGATGTAAGCTGCCTTCCATTTGGCATATTTGCGATTTTGCAAAGACTCTTCAGATAGTTCTCCAAACGTTTGTAGGATATCGTAAATGACACCACTCGAATAAAATGCTTTAACAACATTTCTAGGTGTTAAAAAGAAGAGTTTAAGCAGTTTTTTTCAATACATCGGTCTTTAATAAAACTCACTTTCCGAAATTTGATTCGCGATCCTGTTTATCTGCATACAGAAACAATTTTAAAGCATAATTTTCCAAATGAGCTTGTGCTGCTACCTCATTAGTAATTGCTTCATTTTCCGTTTGAGACTTTTTGATTGTCTCCAACCAGTCCATTATTGCTATGGTCAAAACAAAAACATGAGTCATTTTAAACGAAACACAACCGCGCACTCCACTCCACTTACCTAGTAGTAGCTGCGTTTCGTCTGGTTGCTGTTTCGAGTTTTTCAATCCAATTTGAAGCGCGTACAAACGCGCCCAATACGAGACAACAATATCACGAGTATCATGTTCCTGGGCAATCTTGAGGAAATGCTGGATTTGCTTCAGTGTAGCAGGACACGGAGGAAATTCCATAATTTAATTTCTTCACTTTCGTTTGATTAAAAATTGCTAGTGATGTGCAAATATGTCGGTAGCCAATACTTCCAAGCAAGCTCCTGTACCCGATACTTCAAGCACATCACGGCCGTACACATACAACCTTCGCATTGCTTTGCTTCTGGGTTTCTCTCGTCTCTTAACGTGACATCACTAATTTTTTTTATAAATGCAGATGGATTAGTGTATTTAAATATACAAATTTAATGTTATTTCATTAAGCTATGAGCAGGAATATCTGTATTCAAGAGGAAAAAATAAGAAAAAATTGTACGTGCACAACTGTTCTCGTGTGTTTCTGGCCAATGAGAACAAAGTTGTCAAAAGCTTACTCAGCGACATCTGTCAGGGCATAGTGAAGTATGATAACCAGACTTGGCATGAAAATGGTTTATGGATTGCAGGAGAACCATTAATGCGAAAGGTTGAGATTTCTTCGAATCGTTTATTATTGAACTTTACACATGAATTTTTGTTCAATGTTGTTTGACCTTGAATGCACCCTTCTCAAAAATGTTAGGTCACACGGTTGGCAGAATTCCGGTCAGGCAATTCTTCTGCAACAGAAAATTCAAAAAAAAATTAATTTTTCTATACCCTTGGCTTTTCCAAAATTCGAAAATTTGGCAAAATGATTGAGTTTTAAACAAAAAATTTGTTTTCCCATATTTTTGGTTAGAAAAAAAGCTTGTAAGTTTTTAAAAGTGCAAAATTGAAAAAAAAACTTGTGTCAGACGATAGCGGTTTGTATTTCGAACATTTCCCCAAGTTGATTGATAAATTAGTCTGAGATATCTTTCTGGACCCCTTCCTTGACGATTTTTACGTAAGGCTGCTCCAAAAACAACTTGAAACTTTCCTGGAGGGAGGCTCATAAAGCGGTCTTGGTGGCCAATAACGTATTTAAAACTTTGTTGTTGTATAACCGTCGTATGGTTTCAAATTCTACATATATACATACATATGAATGCAGTGTAAATTAGCTGTGTAACCGTTAATGTCCCACGATGCTCATAAACTTCTCACATGCAACGGAAACGGAAAATTCTCATGCATTAAAGCTTGAGAATGACATACAAATCCAAAGAAGCGTGGGAATATCGTTAAGTTTCTACCTGCTCAGAAATAAAAATAGCAGTATTTGTCGTATTTTTTATTAATATTCGAATGGGAATTAATATACACACAAACAAATAGTGTAAAGATATCGCTTTCAAAAAAATGAAGTCACATTATAAATATTTTGAGTATAGATATACATACTCATTTCTAATGAATGTCGAGTAAAATTAAATATTAGCAGCAATTGCAATTTGTGTAAATGGACGGTTGCACAGTTTTCTCTTTCTTAATACAATACAAGTTTTGCGGTTTTAAAAAGCCCAAAATATTCAAAGTAACCGAAACAAGTTAGAAAGATATTAATGATTGGAATGTTTCTATAGAACGTATTTCTTGTAGATTTGTACAATATGGTCTTTTTAAGGCACTAGTAATTACATATGAATATTTTTTTAGATGCACAAGGCAATCAACTATTTGCGATTTGTTTAAATAATACTAAACAATTGTGCGTCTTCGGTGCGTCAACAACTCATTTTTTACAATAAAAATATGTATTGTGCTCATTCAACTGCTATTTTTTTTTTTGGTTTACAACTATGTATATTCTTATGAATACTTACATATATGTTTATACATACATATATGTACTTATGAATAGGTGGTGTGAATAAAAAAGCGAAAGTTTATGCAACTCTTTGCGGCAGAAAAACACATTTGATGTGAGTGTAGTTCATAATTAAATTACTATACGTACTTATTTCTCATATTTTTAATTAAGGCACATTTAAATATATGCATTTTATTTTACAAAGCAGGTGAAAAACATTGAAAAATAAGAATACGAAACTTTTGATATTCTTTTATAAAAATTAATTGGGGCTTGAATATTTACACACAATAATGAGAATGACTCACAAAACATTACAAATGGCTCGTGCAGCTGCCATGCAAGCACCAAAATTACCCTTTACAACATGATTTTGAAAAAGAATGCTCCTGATATTTGGTGCTTACTTTTTACATTTTATAAGTATTTGTGTATTCAAGTTATTTTACAAGTATTATATTTGAGATTTTATTGAAAATTCGTTGTAGGAAACAAATGCAATGATTTTATTTTCTTTTGGTCAGTCTTTAACGACTATAAAAATTAAATGCATATCATAAGTACCAACTGCATTTCTTTGTCTTTTGTGAGCTGAGTTAAGTTAAATGTATGCTACATTTGCATGTTGCTCAACCTTAACGAAATTGCATAAACTTACGACTAATTTTCGCATTTTTATGCAAGTAGTAGTTTATTTTATACTTTAATAATTTTATTTTGAAATTAAAAGTGGACGTTTTGTTATTTTTATTTTCGAAGGGACGCTGATTTGACAAATGTCGTATTTTGAGCTACATTAAATGTTATCCGTTACACGATTTGAGATTTCGTTTGAAGTGTTTCATTTTAGTTAGTTTTTCAATGCTTTATTTGTGTGCATCTTGCTGTTTAAAAACCAGCGAACTTGTACACCGTTGCGTTCTTTCTCTTTCTTCGCGACTATTTTTATTTTCTAGCAATCTAAGCTCCTCCGTCGAAAGGTGATGCAACCACTAGGCCTTACCTTGCACTAACTCGAAGCGTGTTTGCGATTCTTTGAATTGCATGCGCTTCTTTGCTTGTACATTTTGTTCCGTAAGGAAAAGCAATGCAGTGACCAAAGAAAACACTGCACCAACGCAAGCTAATACGAATGACCAGCTGAACCAGTTGTTGGCGTGCTCCGGCATCCAACCATTACGATTACCAAAACATGCGAAAACGATGACTGCTATAGATGCGCAAACACCTGCTCCCAACATTATATACCCGATTAATTTAATGAGTAGCACGAAGTGTTTTTGGTCCGGCCCAGCGCAAAGGAAAAACACCAAAACACCCACGCACGAAACAAGTGCTCCAATAAACGTAAGTGTATAGAAAAATTGTGTCGCAATCATGAATCCAGGTATTAAAAAACCACGAATCTCGTCATAACCAGTTGTGAAGGGATCATATACCCACCGACATCCAACGAAAAATCGTCTTTGGCTATCATCATTTACATCAGGCAATGAACGGAAACAATGTACCCATAGTCCAAGACGTTCCAATTTTGCCCCTGTTATCCGATCATCACTCGCTAGCCAGTTGGGTGTGGCGAAAGAGATGACAATCGCAGCGAACGCGATCACAAATACAGCAACACCAAAGGTCCCAGCCAACGTACGTCTCTTCATTGTTGGAACAATTACTTTATAGTGAGTTGTTGGTAATTGCTCTTCCGAATCCTGACGTACGATATGTGAGGATTTTTGCATGCTTTAGAACGCGTAAGATGGAATTGTTTTGATACAATCACTGTTGGAATTTTATTTATTTTAGTTATGGGGAGTGGTGGATTGTTGAACACTCATTGAAAGCTGTCAAAAACGGTTGTATGGTTGCATTTGTAAAAGAGATGCCATACTTACTACATATTACTCAAACTGTGAAATTCATATATTTTTAAAAAGTTTTAAAACAAAATTAATATCAAATAATGTACTATAAATATTACTTAAAAACCACTTATTTTATTATTGAAAATATGTGTAAAATTAATATCCCGTCATTTTATTTGAAGAATTTCATGAGTTATGGTTTAAGTCTAGGCTAAGCTAGTTTGGACAAAGAACGTAACGGGCGGTCTTCACCTGCTTCCAATTGTCGCTTGCTTTCTGCTTCTTGTCGTCGCAAGCGAGAGAGAGATTTGTTCAGAGGCCATTTTGAAAGCATACATTTTCATTTGCAACATGTCGTAGAGCAAGAAGGTTCGTGTCCTGCGTGCTATTCAAACTCCAAACCCACTCATATTGTCGGTATATATTAATTAATTTAAAAAGATCAGTAACGCGACACTCGATTTTATTAATATAGCTTATTAAAAGCCTTTTTTGTGCTCGAAGAGCCTGTGATAAACGATGTTGCCACAATGAAAGATGCTACGAAATGCGAAAATGGCTGTCAAACTACAAAAATGACAGTTGAAAGCAAGCGAGCGCTCGCTTACCGATCGGTTTGCGAAACGAAGCATACTCTCAAACTTTTGCGGTCTTCACGTGCGACATCTTGCTTGCTTCTAGAAGTAAGCGAGCATTGAAAGCAGGTGAAGACCGCCCGTTACCTGCTTCCAAATCTCGCCTGCCTACTGCTTCTTGTCGCGAGCGAGAGAGAGTTTTGTTCACAGGGCATTTTGAAACCATAATTTTTCATTTGCAACACGTCGTAGAGTAAGAATGGTCGTGTCCTGCGTACTATTCAAACTCAAAACGCTCTTATTTTATATAAATTAATTAATTTAAAAAGATAAGTAACACGACACTGAATTTTACGATTATAACTTATCAAAACGCTTGTTTTGTGCCAGAAGAGCCTATGATAAAAGATGTTACCACATTGAAAGATGCTATGAAATGCGAAACAGGTTGTCAAACTACAAAAATGACAGTAGAAAGCACACGAGCGCTCGCTTACCGATCGGTTTGAGAGAGGAAGCATACTTTCTATTTTTTGCGGTCTTCACGTGCGACATCTTGCTTGCTTCTAGAAGTAAGCGAGAATTGAAAGCAGGTGAAGACCGCCATTAAAGAACGGGTTTTTTGATTTGTGGCAATGCCTAAAGGGCCGTACACATACAACTTTCCTCGCTTTACTTGACAATTCGAACTTTAACAACAAAGCATGAGGTGTAGAAGGTTTGCTACATAGAACGCTTTGACAGTTTCTGCGATGACTGTTTGTTTTGAATTGCGATATGTGCTGATTCAGAGTATTTTGTTTAATAAAAGAATAATAAATGTGTTTTACAGCTACTTATGTATGTTTGAAATTCGCGAGTGTAATAAACTTTATTAAGACTGAGAAGTAATAAGTCTTCTTGCAGCATCTTTCGACAAAATAAATAAAAATCGATCCAAGGGAGTTTAGGAAAACGACGAGGGTGGTTAACAAAGAGGTGTTTCATTTGCTATTTGTTCATATTTTACTTATTTTTTCTTTTTAAAAGTAATTATACCCGCAAAAATTACGAAATACTAGTGAGTTTTCTAAATCGTGTGTATATGCACGCAGAAATAAAATGGAAATGTAAACAGTTGGTTGTCAAAGTGTACAAAAGTTGAGAGTTCGCCATGATTTTGCTTCGTTTTGCTTTGCTTTACGTTTTTCGCCTTGTATTTAGCAGCACTCGTATAACATCAGGTATTCAACTTTTCTGTCAAAGCGGAACTCTGAAGCAAAGCAAAGCCAAAGTCTTATGTGTACGGCCCTTAAAGATTGTTAGCGTGCATCTCCATTCGCAATCCGCCACCGCCAGAGAACGTGTATTGTCAAATATAAGTTCTCTGCATATATACATAGGTACTTTCTCGTGCAAAAACTTAGAAGATATTTCGACAAAGCGCAGTATTTGCTGTATTTATATATAAAAACAGAGAAGTGTTAGTTCAGCGCATGCAGTAATTCTAAACTGATCAGTAATGTGGTTAGTTGCATAAACTCTGCGATTATGCACCGTTTTAGCTACAAAGCAATAACCGTGTTTCCGGTTTGGATTTCACTATATTTGAAAGTTGAAGCAAAGAACGTAGATCTATATATGTATCTGTGGTCACAAGCGATAATCGCCTCAGTCCTGTGTTAAAGCATAGGACTTATGCGGTTATCGCTTGTGGCCACAGATATGTAGATATACTGAGAATCTGTAAAAATAACACACGTACCTATACATAAATATGATTCAATCCTTCAAGGTTGGATAACCAGGCAGTTGTTTTAAACTCGTTCGCTACCTTTTGAAAAGTGTACTTTTCAAATAAAACGACTAATAATAAAAGGAAAGGTAAAATTATCTTTTCTTTTTAGTTTTCAATGATTTTAGAGTGCTTCAAAGTAAATAACTGTTTTGACAATTTTTAAACTCATATCCTCGGAGCAAGCCAATAGGTAGGCGCAGTATAAAAATTTAAAGAAAAAAATATTTTTTTAGCTCTGTGTATTTTGTTTTTGCCAAGGCGCATTAAACAAGTAGGCTGATTGAATTTTTTCTATTTTTAGAGACCCCTAAACTGCCTTTCCTTTTACTTTGTGTACCTAAATATTTTCAAAACAAAACTGCCGTTTTATAAGCTTAAAATGTTTGTACTAGATTTAATTTTGGGTTTATTTAGCTTTTGCTAGAGGGTGAAAAATAAATGACCAAAACACGTTTGTGGTTAGAATAAAGGTTATATTCATTAGAATCGTACTTGCTTTTGCTTTAATAGATCAATTTCATTAATCATCGCGAAAGAAATAGCCTTGAGGAAATGGAAAACTCAGTGCTCTAAAGACTGCTTAAGAGCGAAGGCTTCCAGAGCCATACAAAAGCGCCATCAAATAAAAAAAGGCCTCGAGAATGTTAACCCAAAGCCTTGGAATTCCTACTGCTTAGCTATAGAGAACTTTAAGGAACAGCAATGCTCAGCAATGTACTATCCAAAGAACACACCAAGGTATAGCTTTTAAAGAAAGAAAATGATGTGTGGAAAAAATCAGCCAAATACAACTTGGAGACATAAGTCAAGTACCATTTCACATAAAGTATCTCACAATTTAAAACCCCATAATCGGATTGGTTAATCTCTGAATTGGTACAGAGTAAGCAAGAGGGTCTAAATCTGATGCTAAACAACATTTTTAAAGCAACCATTACTTTAAACTATATTACAAAAAGCTGGAAAAAGCTGAAAGTGGAATAAAATTTACCTAAGCTACTAGATATTTTCATACATAAGATCTGACAAAGAAAGCGCGTCAGACTAAAAGAAGTCATTGCTATAGAAAACATGACAATTTAAGCATGGAGCGATCATATGTATATGAAATACGAGTAAAATCTGACCAAAATCCGGTTATATATGGTGCCATATCAAGTTCAATAACAACGTGCAACCGATATTCACATCCAGGAGAGAATGAAGATGGAGCCGAGTGGCCGTAAACGAGGTAAACTCTTTCAGAGGGTTAAGAAATTAGAAATACTTACTATCTCAGCACTTAGTTGCGCATTAAAAGTCATCCAAGGAGAAATTGGTTTATACTTTCTCGGACTGGTTAGGAAAGGTTGGCCGATACATAGGCTTGAAAGATATCCAAGACACTTTGCCCTCACTGCAACAGTGCAAAGACACTAGACCCGATAATCCTTTGACCTACCAGACAACCATACGGCAAGAACAGGACATCCATACAATAGGACGAGGCATAGCTGTCAACTAGAAAGAAGTGAGGAAAATGTGCAGCACTTCTTATGTGAATACCCAGGAATTGCGGCTATTAGACATATAACACATGGAAGACATATACTTACAATACTATCATATTTATCAGGTACTTATGTATGTATATGGCATGGGAAATTCAATAGAATTTAAAGATGGTTTGACCAAGAAATCTTTATTTAAATAGATATTAACTCCTTTATCATGGGTGTTTATCAAAACGGCGTCAAATGCGCTAAGTGAATTTTAGTAAGTCCCTAGAAAGCAATGGAAACCAAGAAACCAAACCAATACGGCTTTTCAGATTTTGATGGGAAATTAAAAACCATAATTTCAATTAGGATAAATTGCATGGGAAATGGTTTCTGGGCATCTTGGGGTTGGCTGAAGTGTTGTGATGAGCTTTGAGGACACAATAGACCTATGGGTCGCAGTGCATACCTCTATCTACTTATATTTATGGGAAATGGTTTGAATCAAGTCAAATGTAAGTTACAGTATTTTTTTTACAATTTCTTGAAGTGATTAGTTTTAATTAAAAATATATGTATAATTTAATTTTATGAAGAAGAAAAAATGGTAAAAGGGAAATTAATACGTTTAGTTGCGAATTTCATAAAATAATTTTTTGTAGTAAAAATAAAATTTACAACAACATAATTGAGTTATGGGTGAAGTTCGTGTTTTGAATTCTTAATATTGACGGATCTGCTGATGATCTCGTTTGGTAATTTAATTGTAGCATAGCCATTAAGGGTTAGAATATTATCTACTTAATGTACACATAACCCATTTTTATATTTTTAATCGCTATTGAGGGTGGTATGTTTGTTAGTAATTAATTAATTAAGGTCGAATTGGTAGCGGTGCGTGCTATAACTCGATATGCGGCTGAGTTTGAGGTTCTAATCTCAGTCAGAGCAAGTAAAATCTTAATTATAGAAAAAGCTTTTTTGTGTGTATAATATAATACGCACACCACAAATGGTAGCAGAAGCTTGGCCAAACACTGAGCTATATAGTGTAAGCGTCAAATTATTATTATTATTTTTATTCTTTTAACCACACCTTTTTGCACTTAAAGCGATTTATTTCTTGCACCTGTCGCATACAGCATTTATGCAGATATTAGTTATTTGCCAAAAATCCACACTGATCCAATCTGCCATTTAGGAAATTAAGATGACTGTGATTAATGGCACGAACTAAAAATAAGTTTTCGAAGGTGAAAAAAAGTATTTTATAGTGACTTAATTTTTTGGTAATAAATTGTTTTATACTCTTATTTCAATAACAGTCAGTAATTTCCGAAGGCTATAATTTAATGTTTATTAATTTTTCTCATTCACAAGAAATGGTTAGGATGACATCAAGATCGTTTAAGATCTATATTTACATTCATATATGTACATATGTATGTAATTAGCCATAATCGATTAAAAAAATAGGGAATTTCGCTAAGGAATAGTTTTTTTTATTCGAAATTGAATAAATAAATCATTTAAAATATCGATATTAGACTATTTTTTTTACTAAGCTAATGAATGGCTCTTACCACCTAAGGTTCATAGCGCTGCATTTGTGTTTTAGACGAAAAAATAATAAATTTTGGCCCTCAATTCTGTGGTGGCAAATGAAAATGTTAGTCGTCATTTACTACCAACAAAAACGAAACCACGCTTCAAAATTGTATGCAATACTTATCGACATAACCTTCAGTATAATTCTGGAAATTTCATAGTTTAAAAACCATTCACAGCTTTAAAAAAATGTTTTATCGAAATTTTAATGCTTCATTAGTATAAAATTCGGGTATTTATAGGCACGCTTTGTACTTGAGATTCAGATTTGTTTTTTTTAACTTATCTCAAATTAAAACTTTATTTTAAGAATAATTTCTATCTACATATATGCTTTACAGTTACTGAATTTTTGCGCAACTCGCTTTCAGTTTTTGTTTAAATAAACTTAAAACTACATGGTCAATATGTAAATTTTATTTAATTTTCATTCAAATAAAATATCTTCGCTTGGTCATTAAGATGGAACCAAATAATGTTCATATAAATATATGTAGCAAAAGAAGAACAAATAATAGAATGTCATCGTAATGGGCGAGCGTTGAACCTACTATTTTTTTGGACTGGGTAGTTTTGCATTTTAAATTTTTTTCATACATATGTATTTATGTACTAGTATGTATGTATATTGATTCTTTATTCAAAAATGCGAGCGCTTAAATGAATAAAGAGATAATTAATGCTGCTGTCAGCAGAAACTGGAATTCAAATAAAAACTATAACAAGAATTTTGTTTAAATTTATTATTAGTTAGCTTAAGTGTCTGTTAGAAAATAAAATGATGCTTATTATGCACAACAGTATAACACTTCGAAATGAATTCATCATTTAAATTGGAATAATGAACAATCTTCAGAAATCAATAATCAACAACATGCTCCACACAAATATATACATGAATTGTTATTCTTGTTTGAATTTTCTACTTGTCCTGTCCAAAATAACCACGCCCGGAGCCAGCAAAAACTTCTAACCAAAGATCGTAAATTACAAACAACTTGCAATTCTCGTTCCGTTCAGCTAACAAATTGTATCTCGGTTTAATATTTAATAATGATGCTCTTTGGTTGATATTCTATGTAATTTATCTTGATCCAATTGGCTTTCGGTGTGGTGAAATAAGGTGAGCATTCTTACCAAAGTTCTGTACTATGAGCTAGCAAACTATAAATATTGGTCAATATAAAAAAAAAATACCTGTAGTATAGAGGTTTCGTAGGTTAACGTGGGGATCGGGAAAATTAGCTTGTTTTCTCCGCGGAAAAATTTTTAATTTTTATGCATTACAGTGAAAGTCTGACGATTTCGCATAAAAATCACTATTATATTAAAATTAAATTATCTAAATATTTTAAGAAAGCAATGAAAATGCTTTTAATCCTAAGTAAAAACTAATATATTACGGGAATTGCTTTTCAAACCAGCTTCATTTTTTTGTGAGCCCATTGTAAGCAAATTCCAATTCAAAAATCGCCGACAAAAATTTCCTTCCAAGACAAGAAAAAAAAAACTTCGGATGAAATTGAAACCTTAATATTCAATTATTTATTGTTACTGTTTATATTTAAATTGATATTGTATGCAGTTGGAATTAATAAAATTTTATTGTTGTGAAATAACGTACGTGTTTTGCTAATATGGACATAAGCCAATTGATAGCAAAGTACCTACTCTGGATAGTAAGTTTTTGACACCATTTATTATTGTTCAAATTCGTGTCCGTTTGATGCCATTATAGAATGAAGATTAACAAGAAATCTTATCTTCAATTCCGGATAGTAAATACTATTTGCCATAGTTTTTTGCGAGCAACGAAACAAAATGCATTTTTTATGTATCATTTGTGATTCCTTACAAATGTTCTTATTACGGTGTTTTCGTTTTCCGGTAAAATTATTTACTCATTTCATATTCTTTTATTTCTTTTTAATTTAAATACATATCATTATCTAACAAAATCAAATTTTAAAAGTTTTTTGAACCTTTATAAATTTGTTTTGATTTGTTTTGATTATGTAGTTTTGTATAACGTTCAATACCATTAAAATAATTTGAATTTTTTTGTAATAAAACCAATTTACCGTTGATTTTTTTAATTTTTCTTCTGACGCTCTTCAGGAATTTAATTTTTATATCGCAAACACGCGATATTTTTGATGGAAGAAATTGCAGAAAAGCTAATTTAAAAAAATTTCCAATATGTAACATAACTACTCATTCACGAAAAACACAAAAAATAAATTGTATAAGTTTCAGAATTAAGGTAATTAAATAATGACTGTACATATACTACATATTTATGTATGTAAGTATGTACATATATTTTAATATTCATTTGTATGGGTAATTATAAATTTTTTACGCCTTCAGTGTTAGTAAATCTACATAATTACATAATCAACTTTGAATAAACACGAACGAATTTTAGTTTTCGATTTTGTTTGTCGGCTCATTTATGCGTTATTATTGAAATTAAGTTATAAGAGCATTAACACGACAATTACGAAAATTGTAATGCGTTTTGTAAAGGTTGTTGTACAATCGAAACATGAAATTTAATTATTTTTAACGCACCTCTTTTTAGCAGCTTGGGCCTGATGCAAATTAGTTAAAACAACACCGACCGTCGAAGTTAAATTAAATGTGGTATTTGAACCACTGTGCAGCGGCTTAGTCATGCAACTTCAACGAATTAGTTTTTATTTTCCTTTTTTTTTAATTTTATAATCTTTTAATGAATGTAATTAATATAAGAGAATATGTTATGATAAATCTTTATTTCATTTTTTAATATTATTTCAATTTAATACTACATACGTTTGTACATGCAGACTACATTATCTGCATAGCAAAACATTTAAACAATGACAAATGAGTGCGCCGGTTGCCATGCCATGCAGCCGATTTCATCTGCAGCTAATTTGTCTTGCTACAATTTTGAAGATGAAATTGCTCTAAAGCAACGTGATGACATGAAATTATCATAATGTGAAATCTATAGCATTTGGCATTTTGGTAGTAAAAATAAATAAATATATGTATATAAGTGGTTACATTACTACGAAGAGAATGGATGCAAAAAAAAAAAACGAAACGAAAACAAACTTGGACGAGAAACCAGCGACTGTTCAGGTTTTTGTGATGAAGCACAAACGCGAGTCATTTCGTGCGTATTTCCCTTTTTACAAGCATATTTTCGATTTTTGCGGTGACTAATTTTTTTCCTATTCTTAGAAAACTTTACAATGGTTTTAACGGGAACATTTATTAAAGTCTTATATGTATAATTTCAGTAGTAATACGAGTATGTTACACAAACGCTTTAAATTAATCGAATATTATTTTTTATCCATTGCCTAGGAGCGATAGGGCACGGGGGGTCTTTTTTGTACAAAATTTACCTTACTCGTTCCTAGGCAGGGTTGCTTAGGAAAAATATTCGCTTAATTTTAAAGCACGAATGGTATTTGATGAGGTATTTCACCCCTTGTGTTCCGGCCGAACAGAGTGTAGTGACAAGCATGCAGATACATTTAAGAGGAATGGAAAACTGTGCCACGACTAATTTGAAAATTGAAATAACCTAAGAATTTTCATTGGAACTTTTTTTATAATTTTGAAAAATCCAACATTTTGACCTTCTCAAACACTGCACACTGATGGACTGAAGAACAAATTCAATTACGTTTTTACGTTTTAAGTGACTAAAGATTAGCGTTAAATCTTATGAATTTTTTTCGGCGCAATATTATGCAATCCAATACCGACACATTATTATAATAAAATTTAATGTGATACAAAGCCCTGCAATTTTAATATTTAAATGGTATTTAAATTGAAAATTATTATTTTTGAATGAAAAATAGTTGTTTTTTTTGACACAATCATACATATGTATGTATGTTTGTATTCAAATGGTACACAAATAAATAAAGCATAGACTTATTTGAAAAATGGAAACGTTTATTTTTACAACTTAATCTAAAGGCAAATATGTTAATTACATGCGAATATTAACCTCTTTTTTTGTCTAAACACATTTCCGACCTGTTTATATTGTATTTATGTCAATAACATTAAATTGTGTAACAAAAGTGTTATTCACATTCGCCTATTCCACTATTTCACAATGTTTTTTGTTTTGTTTATTTGTTTATTGCTGAATAATACCACAAATTGTTTTAAATTTAAGCTTCTTGTTGTAAACCATTATTTATCTGTATCGCTTTGCGCAATTATAATCAATGAAAAAAGTTTTGCTAGTATTTATTAAAAAAGTTTTACATTGATAATCTAGTATACTCATATTTAAAAGAAATTTGCATTTTTCCGCACTTAAAGATAGTTGTGCAACAAATTAAAATATAGTCAATTTAGAAAATATTTTAAAAGTTGATATTCATTTGCATAACATTA
Source organism: Philophylla caesio (assembly GCA_963971545.1). Taxonomy (NCBI): domain Eukaryota; kingdom Metazoa; phylum Arthropoda; class Insecta; order Diptera; family Tephritidae; genus Philophylla; species Philophylla caesio. The sequence goes on along the minus strand of OZ020608.1, from coordinate 101,142,100 downwards.
TTATAATATACAAGTCTTATTAAAAGTATTTATGCGTATAAGTGCTTTTTTCGAGACTCGCTGAATCGCCTTGCATTTTTTTTGGAATATTTAATATTTAAATTATTCATTGATTTTTCTATTTGCTTTAACAACCTGTTCTATACTAATTGTAAATTTTAACCAATTTTATTAGGCGTTTGACAGGCAAAAAAAAAACTGAAAACAAAAGAAACAAAAGATGCTGTCATCGTCTTTTAAAAATGAAACTAAAAGTTTGCCAACACACGCGATTTATGGACAAAAGATTTTTTCCTTAAAACATAGCACAAAAGAAATATTCGTATGTACTTGTACATACATATGCATGTTATAACTATGTAATTTTGTGGCTATTTAAATTCACTTTCGTTGCACGAAACGAAGGTTGTTGTTTATATTGTATGCAAGTTTTATTTCGCCACGTTTTTTGTTGAAGTGCTTAAAACCCCTTTCACTTTTATTTCGTTTATTTTTATTCACGCAATAACAATTTTTTTGCGCTACGTATTTGCATATATTCTACATAAATATGTATATGAAAAGTCAATGTTCTTTACGAACATACTACATATGAAAGGCACCTTTTTCATTTTATTAAGAGCTTCTTTGCCATTGATTTTGTTCAAATACATAAATTTATACATTCCTGCTTTGTGCCAGTATTGATATAATATATTTATATATGTAAATATTGCTATCTTTTAACGCCTCGTATTGGTATGAGGATACGTTGCCCATCTTAAAAGATATAATTCAACATTAGTCAATACAAGAAACCGCAAAATCCACTCCCACTTAACGCCATTCAAATCATATCAGCGAGACAATAAAAGTACAACAACATAAAATACATATTAAATCATTATAAAAAAAAAAGAAATATTAATAATGAGTAATGTTTCGTGCATAACTTATTAAATTGTTAAATTTGGTTTGAAATTAATTTGGAACGTATTATAATATAAGAATTTTTATTATGAAAATTAAAGTAGATAAAAAGTGGGTTGAGCAGTGAAAGACGACACATCACCCCATTTGGCAAAATTTCCGATGATCGCTGTATTGCACCTCAGCTTTTAAGAAGAAGCTAGTGAGATAGAATGGGGAGAAATATGAACAAAATGGTGTAACTTAGCAGCTTGCCGATGAAAAGAGAATGTTACAAGTCCATTATCGCGATATCTGATCCAAATACACGGCATATCAGACAGAAAAGGCATAGTCGAAAGGCCTTAATGTATCCTTTACTTGGCCTTATAATTGGCTTTAATCCCATTGGCTATCAATGGACCGCCGGTTCGCAAGATCATCAGCCAGTTAATAACCGTCAACATCAGAGCCCCACGACATCCACATAAATACAAGATTTATCCATTTTGCAACGGACAATCATTGAAAAGCAACGAGCGGTTTCCAAAGCTTTAAGTGCAGCTTGACGCTCCCTGCAAATCTAAAATTTCCATGACAACTTGGACTATATCGCAAAACTTCGATTGAAAACCTATTGTTACCTTGACTGCCTTGCAGATGCCAACCCGTTTTATTTCCATTAACAGTTTGTATCTCGATCTCCATTGCACCCTTCTGGGAAAGTTAATGGAATACCTTCTTTCATTGGTATTGTTCTGACAACCTTCGCAACAACTCGCTGTGTCAGGAGCTCCAATCATAGTGCCACGAGCAAAAATAAAGTAGACGCCAAATCATTGCTTCCACTTGGACCTCTTTGGGTAGCAAATCCAAAAAGGCATTAAGAGCCGCACCTGAAGTACTGCTTAAAGCGTCCATAACGATTTTGCACACACTCATTTTTAGTCTGTTCAGCACAGAAACTGTGCTTTTGACAAGGGTCCTATGCCACTATACTACAACGGAGGTGATGATAGGTCTGATTTAAGCTGTGTTTATGCAAAATACCACAGTTGGCCTCAGACCGCAGGTCTTATTAAATATTCTCCAACACTGTCTGCCAGATTTTCACTTCAGCTCGACGTGAGTCTTCCACTTTCATGTCTATTATGGTTGCGATCTTTTAGTATTATTTTCCGCATAAAAAGTACAAGTGCTGTTTTGCTGGATTTAATAACAAGACCCGGCAAACTGCAGGACTCTCTATGCTGTGTCTTTCCACAGACTTCCCTGAAAGAATTTGCAGATTCTGGTGTATATACATACATCATCAGTGTTAGCTTCGAAGCTTTGAACTTCCGTTAAAAGAGAATCATTTACCAAATGTCTTAGAGGAAGTGAGAATACACCTCTTTAAAGAAAACAGGCTTCTATCTCCTAAAAACAGCAATCTTTTAAATAAAATTAAGATGAACCGACTTATAATGGTTTCACCTTCTTTATGCAGTCTGCCAGCAGAACATATAAACTCAGAAGTACCGTTGTTAAAGGCCTCTTTGACGTTAGCAAAAACCACCAGCATAATATCTATTCGAGATGGTTTTAAGATTTTAAGAAACATATCGTTTTGGTGCTTACTATATCAGTTTCTGTAATGCATTTTGTATTCAAATTTTCGTTTTAATATTAAGATGCTTTAATTTTTCGTGTAAAATTTCTAAACAAAAATGTTAATTAAACTTTAACTACCTTATGATGTTTTATATGCAATGAATTTTTTCGCATAAATAAAATGATATATTAAAGAGAATGAGCTCTTAGCATCTGTTTAAAAATTTTATGTTATAAAAAATGCTTGCAAATAGAAATTCCCATGAAATAATCGCCTCTGAATTTTTGTACATTCAAATTACAAATGTTTGGAATAAAGAAAATTGAGTAAATATTTAGTAACTGAAAACAAACTTTTGTCGCTGGAAAATAAAGCGATACATTGTTTGACGAAGACCATTTATTTTCAATCATCGCAACAAATAGTCATGGAATTTGTTTTCTATGTATGAACATATGTATGTACATATATGAAGCAGTTTTTATAGAATTATTTATTACCTGAATACTTTTGTTTTTCTGACTACATTAAACATTAAATCTGGCACTCAATTGCTAAGCGTTTAACTATTCACATCCTTTAAAAAAACACATACACTTGCTCAAAATAATAGAATGGCGTTATTTTAGAAGTTTGTACACGTTTTTTTATTTTAGCAGCTAATTCTAAAGCAAATGTCATATAAATCAAACATTTTACGGAATTTATGTTAATTAACAAACTTTCCAACAAAATTTAGAATCTTTTTGTGTAAGCAGTTTTTACGGTTAGGTTTTGAAAATTTATTTTCGCGATGGTATTGCGTTTTATTCAATATAAAAATATATCTAGAATCAATGTTAAGTGAAAGCAAATGCGAAAAAAGCTCTTTTTAGTAACTTGAAAACTTGCACATTACAAATTGCATACGCCAACAAAATCTTAAACTTTTAAGAAAAAAGTTTAAATTTTTCATAAAAGTTATTTCGTTATATTTCGCCACATTTTACAAAAGTTTGCATAAGGAATTGTCCGATGTTTATAACATAGGTTAGGTTAGGTTAGGTTAGGGTGGCTGCCACCGCACAGGAGCACGGTGGCACACTTAGGCCGTAAGAAGCCCGTTGTGATACCACTGGCATAAGCCATGCATTCCCTCCCTCCCTTCTTTCAAAAATTGAACCATCCTGTGCGCTTAATGTAGAGTAGAAAGTTGGAGATGTTTGCTGAGTTCAAGTCAGCTAGACAGTCCAGAAAGTAACTTTTAAAAGCTTTACTGCGCGTCTTGGCCAAGCCGGGGCAGTGGCAGAGGTAGTGCTCAATACTCTCCACCTCCTCCTCGTTTCGGCAGCTGCGGCAAAAATCATTTGTTGCGTAGCCCAGCCTTTTCCCATGCGTGCCCATGAGGCAGTGCCCGGTTATCACCCCAACTACTAATCTGAGAGAGGAGCGGCCAAGCATAGTGAGAGCTTTAGAGCGCCTCTCATCGGCTTCTGGCCAGATTTGTCTGGTAATGTGGCAGGTGGGCTCCGATGCCCACCTTACATTTACCTTACCCATAAGCTCAGATCTTAATCTGTATTTATAGGATGCCAAGGGTAAACCCGCCTCTTGAGCAGAGTTTATCATAGTTAGTTCCGTCCCTTTTCTTGCTAGTTCATCAGCCAGGCAGTTGCCAGGAATGTCCTTATGGCCAGGGACCCATGCAACACATACGGAGCACATATCTGCCAGCTGGTTTAGAGCTGCTCTGCATTCAAAGGCTACCTTGGAGGTTGTACCGTTGGATGTCAGAGATTTGATAGCAGCCTGGCTGTCAGAATAAATGGTAATGCCTCGTTCTAAAGAGGTGCACGTTGTAAGGCCACGAGCTGCTTCCATTATTGCATTTAGTTCGGCCTGGAAAACACTGCAGTGGTCCGGTAGACGAAGACTGAGGTTTAGATCGAGTTCACTAGAGTAAATCCCGCTGCCTACTCGTTCGTTTAACTTGGAACCATCTGTGTATATAGCTGTCGATCCTGGATCCAGGTCTACGATACCTATCCATTCGCTCCTCTCTGGGATTCTTGTGGAGAATCTATTTCCAGAGAATGGAGGGTGTATAATATAATCCAACCTTATCGGGTTGTCGGGCAGAGTTTCCAGAACCATCGAGTGCCCATGGTTAAGATTTCTCCACGGAAGGATCGCATTTAGCCTGGCCGCACTCCAGGCCGCCAGAAAATTGCCGTAGAGATCCACCGGTGGGAGATTCAACATTATTTCCAGAGATTTGGTGGGTGTAGAGGGCAGTGCTCCCGTGGTGAGCATTGCGGCCGCCCTCTGGACCCGTTCTAGCTTGGCTCTGGTACGCGTCCTGCTCAATGCCGGCCACCATACGACAATCCCGTAGAAGAGAATGGGTCTTATCACAGCTGTGTACATCCAGTGTATAATGTGTGGCTTTATACCCCACTTCTTCCCCACGGCCGTCTTACAGGCGTATAGAGCAACAATAGCTTTCTTGGAGCGGTCTTCAATATTCCGCCTCCAGTCGAGTTTTTTGTCTAGTACAATTCCGAGATATTTGACCTCGGTTGAGAGATTGAGAACCACTCCGTTTACGGATGGTAGTTTGAAAACGGGAATTTTGTATTTCCTTGTAAAGAGCACTGCTTCGGTCTTGGAGGGATTGACGTTAAGTCCACATTCCACCGACCAGCGAGCTACGGTATTTAGAGCGTTTTGCAGTAAATCGCTTATGACCTGAAGATGTTTGCCCGTTGCTGTGATTGCCAAGTCGTCAGCATATGCCACGACCTTGCAGCCGGTGCTCTTGAGGTTTAAGAGTAAGTCGTTTACAGTAAGGTTCCAGAGTAAAGGTGACAGAACACCTCCCTGGGGTGTGCCTCTAGCCACATGTTTGGATTTAGAGCTGTCCCCTACTGTTGAGAAAATCGATCTTTTCCTGAGAAGGAGCCCCACAAAGTCCACCAGTCCCTGCTGTATCCCCACCATACAAAGTGATTTGATAACCGCTTCGGGATAGACATTGTTGAAAGCTCCCTCGATGTCTAGAAAGATCCCCAGCGTGAACTCCTTTATGGCCAACCCTTTCTCAATCGTTGAGACGATGTCATGGAGAGCAGTCTCCACGGATTTGCCTTTTGAGTATGCATGCTGGTTGGGAGAGAGTTTGTCTTTCCTTATATTTCGTCGAAAGTGCTCATCTATGAGCCTCTCAAGGGTTTTGATAAGGAACGAGGTGAGGCTTATGGGCCTGAAGTCCTTGGGTTTTGCATGAGCTGCCCTGCCTCCCTTTGGTAGAAAAACGACTTTCGCCTTCGTCCACTCATATGGAATGTGGGTGAGGGTAAGGCATGCTGTAAAGATCTGTGTAAGCAGGGGACAAAGAAGGTCCTTCGCTGCTTGCAGTTGTGCGGGGAAAATTCCGTCTGGTCCTGGAGATTTGTAGGGTTCGAAGGACATCACTGCCCATTCCACCTTATCGTACCTCACTATGTCTCCTGCGGTATTCCCTGAGAGTGAATTGGCTTGCAGACCTGGCGCGATATTGGAGTCATCAGAGCACCCAGGGAAGTGGGTGGTCATTAGTAGCTCCAGCATTTCGTCGGTTGTAGATGTCCATTCTCCGTTTGGTTTTTGAATAGAGTTTGTCGTTGGGGTACTTTTCGAGAGAACCTTCCTCAGCCTGTTGGCTTCGGAGTTTTCTTCTATGTTGTTACAGAAGTTTTGCCAAGATTTGCGTTGTGCTGTCTTAATGGCCTTCTTGAAAGTTTTAAGAGCGTCTTTGTATGGTTGCCAAAGACCTGTCCTCTTGGCTAGGTTAAAGAGGCGCCTGCTCTCTTTTCTGAGTGCTGAAATCTCTAGATTCCACCACTGGGGTTTCTTTTTACCCTTCGGGAGGGTCTTAGGACAGGAGACTCTAAAAGCGGAATTGCATGCGTTTGTTATAAGGTCTACCGCTTCATCTATTTTTGACGATGAGTCAAGCTCACCGAGAGAAACGACCTTCGTGTTTGAGGGACTCGCTTCGTCAGGTGTTTGCGATAGGCCTAGCCTACCGTGATAAACGTGTCTGGACAGAGAGGCTTGGAGGACGTTTTTATATTTCTGCCAATCCGTCCGCCTCTTATTCCTGTATGCCGTTAGAGTAGTAGGATTGAGAGTTAACTTGAAAGTTATGTATAGGTGGTCGGAAAAGGAGTGCTCTTTGGACACTTGCCAGTTGCTTATCAGGTCTGACAGGCTGCCTGATGCGATGGTGATGTCCAGCACTTCTCTTCTGACAGAGGTCATGAAGGTGGGATCGTTCCCCCGGTTGCATATATATAAATTATTTGCTAATATAAAATCAAGTAAACACTCACCTCGAGGGTTGGTATCGCTTGAGCCCCATATCTCATGATGTGAGTTCGAATCGGCTCCAATTATGACCGGGAGTTTTCCTTTTTCAGCCCCTATGATGGCTTCCTTCAGTCTTATTGGAGGGAGAGATTGGCTGTCGTGGGCCATATAGCTCGTCAGGAACCAGACGACGCTCTCTTTAAGCTGGACGCTTACGCATACTGTGTCTTCGTCGCTGTATTGAGAGAGGAGAATATAAGAAAGTGCTTTTTTAATAAGAATACATGCTCTGATCCTACCTGCTACTGGGGCTGTTACCGTTTGGTAGGCATCAGAGTTCAGTCCGCAAACCCTGTTTCTGACGATCCACGGCTCTTGGACGAGAATGATGTCCTCAGCCCTTTCGCTGAGTCGCAGAAGGAGGGCAGCCGAAGCTGCCTTGGAGTGGTGCAGATTAATTTGGAGAATCCGCACCATCTCTAGAATTACCGACGTCCATTGCCTCTGGCTCTTCTCTTTGGGTGACGGCCCTGACTGTGATGTCAAGGTCCGCCTCCTCAGATTCCGAAGCCAGAAGCTGGTCCTCATCATCAGGTGCTACCCATCGGCTGTACATCGACCCGACGTATGCGGATACTGAGCCCGTTTCGCTCTCAGCATCCGTCGCGACGTCCGATACCCCCGATGGGATGTCCTCCGTTGCGCTCAAGGCGATCGGTTTTAATATGCTGTTGGAGTCTGGCTCCGGGGCCTTGGGGACGCTCGAGGTGTCTCCCGGTTTGTTGGCCCCCTCGCCAGTGAGAGTAGTAACGGAGTCGGGTGCGCTCGAGGCGTTGCCCGTCTGGTCCGTCTGTCTGGCTCCCTCCGCCCTCTTGTGGACCTTAATGGTGATGGAGTAGAAGCCGTAGCTTATTACCCCACCACAGTCCGCGAGCACTGGGATAGAAGCATCGTTGATGACGAGGTCACCGTAGCGCTGCTTCTCCTTGGTCTCGCCAACTCGGACTATCCTCCAATCATTGGTGGGTAGATCTCCGTTGCCAAGGCGGATGAGCTCGAGGATCTCCTGCGGTTTGGATGGTTCCGCTGGGACCCAAGCCCAGGCTCGAGGCCGCTTAGGGATCTCGTCCCTGTGGACAGCCATCAAGTCTGCCCCGGGCCACAGCTGTCCCACCGAGGAGATTGCCTCCTTGTACAGCCGGACTGCACGTTCGTCCGCGCACGCGACCAGCTTGATTCGCCCTTGATACCAGCCGGCGTCGCGGACGACTGGTGCAGGGCCGGGATACTTCAGGAGTATGCCCTTATAGACCCTGCAGAGACCCATCAAGACGGACTTCCAATTGTCCGTGCTGATGTTCCCGTCGGGATGGCTCTTATCGAGCACAGCCAGCGTCAGGTGCTCCTTCGCAGCCTCGCTAAAAGCCTTGGCTGATATGGCCATCGACCGACGGTTCGGGGGGGAGGAAGTCCTGTGCCTCTTCGATCCACTGGGGGTAATGTCTTGAGATCGCAGTCTCTTAGAGGCTAGGTCCTTCTTCTGGTCCGTGCGAGTGGGAGGTATGTCCTTCTCGCCGTTCCCTGAGAGGCGCTTTCCGCTGGCGTTCAGGACTCCCTTAGCCCACTCGAGGGAGGATTTCTGTGCCTCCGTCAGTTGGGCGTACGATATAGCCTCCAGCCGTTTGATGACCTTCGGGGCTGCCCTTCGGTCGCGCTGGGCCCTGACGTGAGGCTTAATGGCTTTGCCAGTGTTTTGCGCAGCGGTGGTTGGTTTTTTGTCCGTAGAGGACCCCTGTTTTACCACCAAACTGTGCAGGGTAGGAGAGACCTTGGTGGGCCTGGGGGGATTGATCGTCCTCAGCTTTTCCACCGGAAGCGACTTTCCCTCGAGGGGCTTAGTACTTCCGGCTTCCCCGGAGTATGGCTTTCCCTCAAGGGGTGGGGCCATATTTCCAGTCGCTGCGGAGGACCGAAGTAGGGTTTTGGGCCGTGTAGGCCCTTTCGGCACCGTCGTTGCGGTTCCCGAGACAGGGTTGGACGTAACTTCGCCGTGTCCGTCGGCGGCACTACCCGTGCAGGGTTCCGAGGCTGGTTGATTCGTTTTATTCATATTTCTGGTTCTTTGGCCACCTATTGAGCCGAGACCGTTCGGTGGCCGGAAGTAAAAAGGAAGGGGAAGGGAACGGTCGACTACGGCAGAGCCCCATGCCGCAGCAAGTCCACCGTTACTCCCGGAGGCGGACCGGTGTCCGGGAGGCGCCGTTAGAATACAGTCGGAAAAGCCCCCTGACTGCAAACCATCCATGGGCACGGTGACGCATGACACCCTGGATTAGGGGGGAAGGGTAGTTTCGACACCCTCCGGGTCTAGATCCGTAGTGTTCAGTGGAAACAGGGTCACCTCTGGAAGGGTACGATTCCTCATCGTGCACTACGGTCTTGATGTGGGATTGGCTAGGTGTCTAGGGTAACCTGGGCACTATATTGCGCTTCATCCACACCCTGCTTTCGCTCGACCCCATGTTTATAACATAAGTATACCTAAATAAGGATGATGACCTGATAAATTAAACCATGTCCGCCTGCCTGTCTGTCTGTTTGAAGGCAAACTAGTCCCTTAATTTGGTGCTATTTGAATGAAAATCGGCAGTTATTTAGATGACTTTCTATAATGAATTAATCAAATGTCGGAAACGGCCAGATCGAACGACTATAATACATAGTTATCAAACAACCTATTGTTTAGATATTACATTTCATAAATAGAATTAAGTGAGTACACTTGCACTTGTGTTGTTTAAATCTAAAAGTAAGCACTACAAAAAATTAATAGTAAAACGCAATTGAAATACAATAACACGTGCTTTACAATTCTTCCATTCATGAGAGATATAAAGCCTTCGGCATATTCGAAGACATCGTTGTTTTTACTATTTGTTGTACAATGAACAATATTTTTACAAAAATTAAGAAAATAAACTAATTTTGGCCATGGGTAACAAATAAACACATGTTTTTGATTTAATTTGGAATCGGAGAAGTATTTACTACCTTGGATTGACACAAACATGCTATAGATTAATATAACTATGATATCAATATGAAAACATACAACCTTGATGTAGGCGAACGAACATCAATATTTTTGTTATGCTAGGGAAATAGTTAAATTAATATTTTTCACATTATGGTATGAAGGAGATACATATGTATATGCATGTAAATATGTACAGTGAGACAAAAGTTTAAATACACCCACATACTTCCACTTTTAATTGATATAAATTATTTTAAGGCATGTGTTTGGCCGAGCTTCTCCTACCGTTTGAGGTGTGCGTCTTTATGATATATTACAAATTAAGGGGCCGACACCCAGAAGCCTTTTCATGGCAGAAATATTCTCGGTGACCGCAATTAGAAAAATCCTTTTCTATGATTAAGATTTTACTTGCCCTGGCTGAGTTTCGAGCCTCGAACTCTGCGGCATATCGTGTTATAGCACTACAGCGGTCTGGGAGATTTGTCATTGCCTGCCGAGGGGTGACCGCTATTAGAAAACTACTTTTTCTATGATTAAGATTTTACTTGCCTTGGCTGAGATTTGAACTCAGCGGCATATCACACTCGACCACAACGGCCACGATTAATATCTTATAAAAATGCATAAGTTAATAAATCTTCAAGTATAACGTCACTTGGTTTTCTAGTGTGTGGACACCCTTGTCTTCGTTGCTCACTCATGGGGCCGAGTCGAAAGATTTTTTCACCGAAGCATCGCAATCGTTGACTATGCATGTCCATATCATTATACAGTTCGTACAGTTTATCATTCCATCTTTTTCGGTATCCGTCTTTCACGCGAACAGGACCATAAATCTTGCGAAAAACATTTTTCTCGAAATCCCCTAATGCCTTCTCATCGCTTTAGTGAAATACAGTTAAAAACGGTGTAGTTTGGAATTTTTGTCGATGAAAAATTAGGTTTGCAGTCCAATTTAACTCATCCAACATCTCAACAAAATTGAAAATTTTTTAATGAGGATAGAGCGTTTTTACGTGCTCGCTGTGCATTTTCGTTAAAACTTAGTATTGTGTACTTTTAATTTAATTTTAATAAATCTGGATTTATCGATATTGTTGATAATCGTTCACAGCATGGCACAAGAAACAGATAGTATATTGTTAGCAGCTGATTGGAGTTTTTTCTTATGTCGTCCATAGCAAGTCAAATTTTGTTTAGAAAACAAATTTTTTTTTCAAAACAACAAAATTTTAAGATACATTCAGAAATGGGAAAATGTGTATTGTGTTTTAGAAGACGGGAAAGGGAGGATATTTTTTTAAAGTTCCGCAAGATCTGCGAAGAAATTCCAATTGGAACAGAGCTTGTGGCATGGAGCTTGCTGCAGAGAGTTGTGTGTGTTCTGGACATTTTTTGCAATCGGACCTTATTGCTGGAGCGCAAAGTATCAACTTAATACCCAACTCTATTTCTTCCCTCAATTTAAATGTACTATATTCTTCGAAGTGAGTATGCTAATAGCCGGCGCCTAAGATTACTCCATACAGACGTTTTTTAGATCCCATTGTGCGGAATACGTGGTAAAAGATTCTTCCGTATTTTTTGATACAAGTACAGCCGACAACAAATTTTTAAAATTTTGAATGATGATGAACGTCAAATGGTCAAAACGAACACTGAGTAAGTTTTCCTAAATCAAAACTACATATACGAGTATATATACAAAATTATATATTTTTAAATTTAAAAATAATTACTTAATTATGTTGAGATTCATATTGCTTAGATCGCAGATCTAGGAGCGGAAAATAAGAAGCTTATGGAGAAGAATGCTGAGCTTAGGTTCAAGCTCCAAGAAAATGAGAATATAATGTCTTCGATTCGTTCCATTTTCACAGAGGGGGTCAGTGATGAAAATGTCTCTGAATGGTATATATGTAGTTATATTAATATTAAAAGTATGCATATCGATTTTTTAAATTAACATTATTTGCTTCCCTCGTAAGTAAAATTGTGTAATGGGTATGGGGATCCCCCGTCCTCGAGCGTATAGGCGCATATGAAGGTGGTTTTCCTTATCCGCAATCCTTTGAAGCTCCATTCATATACGCTCACCTCGGCTTCTCGTCAAGCAATCGAGACTTTCACAGAATACACTATTAACATTAATTTGACATGTCTCTACCCTTCTACAGAAATATTATTAACTGGAGCATTGGTTCCTGAAACTTTCTGTTGTGTGGTTTTCTGGTTACATATTAGTTAAAATCGCATACCTTAAAGCTTAAGAAAATAAAATGTTTTTTTGCACTCGTCAAATTCGACATATTTATTTTGTTGGTTAATGGACCACAACAATCCACAAAATATACGCCGGGTTGCATTTTCCTTAATGCTGCTACCTGTTAAATGGACCGTGAATAATAGTAAGAAATATTTGGCATAAATAATAACAATAAGAAAAGCTAAAATCGGGCGAAACCGCATATTATATCGCGATTAATTTTTATATGCGCAGTGCTACCGTCATATTTCAAAATATCATTAGAACCCAGTTTATTTGTTTCAAACTACAGAAATATTATATTTTACCGAAAAACGATTTTTTCTTTTTTTTTCAAATCTTCCACTGTATGAAAGGTGAGCGTAGTTATGGTCTGATTTCTAACACTTTTTACAATATTTTTACCAACTTTTGTAACCATACCTAGCACCGTTATTGAGGTACATACATTTTATCATAAGAAGGCGTGGCAACGTATTTGCCATTGTATTTTGTATTCGTGGTTTCTGTGTTTTTTATAGCAAATGTAGTAAAAATCCATTAATAAAATATACGTTCCACTTCAAATACAAGAGTGCAAGCAAATACAATGGGTGGACCCTGCTGTAAATGTCGTTTTTCTTTTGTAAAATTTCTCACAGCCGATCACAACAAAAAAGATGAATCGTCGAATCAAATTTAAATACGTTAGTCGAATAAACAGATATTTATTTTTGTGTATTAAAGTTTATCGTTTATCTTAGCAATGTGGTAACGCCCATTTTTCAAAATTTTATAAACACCTAATTTCTAAGTTCAAAATCGCTCCAAATACCTAATTTCACTCAATTTGCTAAAGTAAGTACCGAAAAAACCGAGTTTTTGTATTTTTCAAAAATTTCCGTTATATGGGAGGTGAGCGTGGTTATTGGCCGATCTTAACCATTTTTAATTCCAACCTACCCTGTCTCAAGGGCAATCTATGTACCAAATTTCATTGAGATATCTCAATTTGTACTCAAGTTATTGTAACCACGGACAGACAGACGGACGGGCAGACAATCAGGGCTAAATCGATTCCTCTTTTCGATATGGTCACTTTAGTATATATGTACATATATGTTTATATCTATCTAAAGCGATTATTTTTTGCTTTTACAAACAACCGCTATGCGAACAAAGTAAATATACCCTTGTGTACAAGTACGCTCGAGTATACTCTGCATCTTATTTTTTTATTCGTATTAACAAAAATATCCCTAAAGTAGCAACAAGTTGCGGTCTCCACTCGTTTGCAGGTATGCAATTTTTATATATACTCGTACGTATGACCATATTTCAATATTTCAAAGAAGTTAGTGTAGCCAGTTTGCATGTAGATATTTAAATCAAATATTATAAACTGGTTTATTGCTTTAATTTATAACACTCGATTTAAAATAAAAGTGTATACTAGTATATATACATTCCAGATGTATGTATGTATGCATTTAAAAGTGTTTATATAAAAATGGTTAACATATTTAAACAAAAAAGTGTCTCAATAAAATTTAAATAAAAAAATTACTATTTGTGTACAGATACAGTGTAAATATGTATGTATTAAAAATGTTTGTATGAGAGAATGGTAGTTATTCAAATGATTCAAATATTCTATAAATCTATTTGTTCGTCAAACCTCAAACATTTATACTATGTTACTTAGCAACGGAGCCATGAACCCTTCTTGTTAAACGGATTAATGTACATACATTTGCCAAAAATAACTAATGGAATTTCTAAAGCATTTTAACTGAAGAGCGGTAGCTTTTTTAATGTATGTATGTTATTAATTTGATTCTTTAGGTTTGATTTACCGTCAATTCGCATAAAAATTAAAACTAATTTGAACAAAGTATGTTTATCGTCTCTTTTATGTTGTATTGTTTTTCCTCTTACTTGTCTAAGTCAATGTCTACCGTCTCTGCCGTGCAAAGGTTAACAAATCTTCAAGTATACGAGTAATTATCCATCGAACACACTACGAATTCAGAGTTACATACATACAAACTTTTATGCCACACAAGTTCCCTGATAGATTTTGGATAATCGAATCGAGATATAAATTCGAGTTGGTGCGCATGCATTCGTTGGTAATTCTTTGAATGAGATATAACCATAAACTACACAAATAAATTATTAAGGAATAGTTAAGGAAATTGAAAAATCAACATATTGAATGCAACGCAAACTAAACTCATCAGATATTTGATCCAAATACCTGAATTCCCCCAACCTAAACTGAGTAAGCCTAAACTCATTTTAAGTTATGCTATATTGGAAAGGGGAATGACAAAAATTGCTTATTCTTCTCACTATACCTAAACTCACCATACTTAAGCCGACACATCTTATACTTAAGTAACAATAAAGATATACATAGGTAAGTTAATTATTAAATGTTATCAGTACCAAAATTGGGAGAAACAATTTTTGGAAATGTCCGGTAATCAGTTCAAAATTTCAATTTTAAATAAGTCAATGATTTTTAACAAAATTTTCTATGAAAATAAAAATGCTAGAAAAGTGTATCATTTAAAATTGACATTGTGCGGTATATAACGGGTGATTTTTTAGCAACTTTATTTTGGGCGACATTATTTTTGGCAGTTCACGCGGATTTCGTGCCTTGTGTCACTGTCAAACATATTCAGTTTGGTCTATAATTTAACCATGAATCGACTTACAAACGAACAACGCTTGCAATTTATTGAATTTTATTATCAAAATTCATGCTCATTGTGTCAAGCGTTCATCGTGTTCAATTGTGTTCAGCGACGAAGAGCATTTTTGGTTGAATGGAGTCGTGAACAAGCAAAATTGCCATATTTGGAGTGAAGAGCAACCAGAAGCATTGCAAGAACTACCGTTGTATCCCGAAAAAGTCACTGTTTCGTGTGGATTATGGGCCGGCGGCATTATTGGGCCGTACTTTTTGAAAAACGACGAAGGCCGTGTTATCAAACACCTCTATACTATTTTTGTGGAGCTATGTTAGAGGTCATGTTTATAAAGACAAGCCCGCAACGATTGACGCACTGGAAGCTCATATTGAAAAAGTTATTCGTAAGATACCAGGCGATACGTTCGAGAGAGTATGCCAAAATTGGACCCGACGTATGTGTCATTTTAAACGCAGCCGCGGCCAACATTTACATGAAATAATCTTTAAACATTAAATTATATCGATCATTCTATCGACTCAAATAAAGATTTTATAAATTTTTCTGAATTTTAGGTGTCTTTTTTGAAAATCAAATCCGAAAGCTCTTAAAAACTTACCCGTTAGTAACTCGATTATATTTTGTATGATAATCTATAAACAAAACTTACTTACTTAATTGGTACGTTAACTGCCTAAGCGATTTTGACCAAAAAAAAAAAAGCTCTTCGATAATATAGGCAATTAACAATTAGTTTTGTGTACATAGTCGTATACAAACTTAAAAACAAAGAAAACTTGAACTTAAAAGTTCAGGAGCTGCGTATTAGGCCAAAATTACTCGTTGAAACCAGTAACTAAACTTAAGGTAGTCGTTATTTAACTAGTTTTTGTTTAAAAATTTGTACTTTTAATTTTGTCACAAAAAGAAAAGAATGAAAAACAGCACACAAAATTAATTAAAATGTTTATTTCTTACAATGGTGTTTTATTAATTATAGTAATTGATTATCTTCACACCATAGAATATAATTTAATTAAATGAACTCAGTAGGCAAAAAAGATTTTCAATGTCAACCTCTTCGAGAGTGATTTCCTGTACTAATATGCATACAATTTTGGTGTTTTTTTTTAAATAATTTTCATTAGCACATCATACAAAATTGAGCATGGCATTTGTTTTTTTTTCTGCAAGAATATGGCTTTCCAATAAGTTTTTTTTATCTATATTACACTAATTAAGTAAAAAAAAAATACAGAAAGCACTTTATTACTAGTTACTGGAGTCATTAATTATATAATGTGCATTTAACTACTGAGTGAATTAAGAGCCATATAAAAAACTAATCCAATGAGCCCAACCTTTTTTATAGTTGATTCTAAAATATATACATATATGGACACTATTGCTCAGCCCTGGACTCATATTTATCTCGTCTCCTTCTTTGGCATAATAAGTCTTTAGTTATTATACAAGGAATTGAGAAGCTGAGTCATTATATAATTTTTTAGTCAAACTAATTAATATACCAGTTCTGCGCCAGTAAGGTGATAAAAAAAAGAAAAAAATTATATTTATAATAAATAACAATATTAAAAATTTAATGAAACAAGTCAAATGAATCATCAAATAGGCATTTTGTTTACAAACACATAAGTACAGACCTTGATATTGGAACCATTTTCAAAGTCGGTAAAAATTAAAAATTAGCGGTGTATGTGTATGTTAATTTACTTTTTTGCATTTTTTTTCAATAAATTATTGACATCTAAGTGTTATTGCTGCAAATTTTTTTAACAAAAGAGTGCTTTTGTGTTTGTCTGTCCATTTGTTTTTGGTTATTTTGACGGAATGACTACTTATGGAAACAAATGGAATTTGAAAAAAAAAAATAAAAAATTATAAAGTTAAAAATGAATGAATGAATAAATAAAAAAGCAAATCAATAAAATGCACGCGCGTTGTTAGTTTAGACCAATTAGACGAGTCTGGAAGTGTTCTCCTGTGGAGACAAAAAAAAGACACATTCCGCTACTCAAAGACTAGAAGATGTGGTCATGCGGTACTCTTAGCTGGGCAGTGCCCCATTCCAGCTAAGAAATGATCTTGTTCTTTAACAGTTTAATCTAAGTATATTAGAGGCATTTTGGTTAAGAAATGTTATTAATTCTTCAGGGATATGGCAATAAATGGAAAAACAGAGGCATTAAAATGAAATTTCAAATGAGATGTCCTTATCTAGCGCGGCTAATTTTTTTTAATTGCACTAGTTCCTGTACTAAAATTCTCCAAAATTTTGTATTTTTCCGAATTGAAACAGGGATTAGCTTTTAAAAAATTCTTCAATTTAAGTTTGATTCTGGTACTTCAAGTTAAAAAAAAAATTGTCGTGAAACACTTGAATGCCTGCCTGAAACATTTGTCACAAGCTCCGCCTTGCAATTTTTTTTTTTTTTTTTTTTTTGAATACAACAAGGTTGAGAAATGTGTTAAAACATTCTTTTGCTACAAATCCGTGAAAAAGTTGTTTGATCTCCTCATTTTTTACTTTCGCTATTGTTTCACGTCAAATAAAAGTGAAATTTGCAATTCAATTCTAAAACATTGTTAATGAATTTTACAAATCCACACAATCAAGTCACTGATTGTTATTCTACATGCTTATATTGTTAATTTGAAAATTTACTTTCGTTCAACGTTGATTTAAAAGCAAAAGTGGTGGTTCTTGGTTCCAATGAATATGCAAAACTTACCAAAAACAAAGAAAGAACAAAACTGGTTTCAGCGATTGTCAAACGTGGAATTGCTATTTAAATTGTAGACACAAAAAAGAAAGGAAACAGCAGAAGATGTTTAAACATATTCAAATTTTAACTATCTACAAGTTCTGATTAAACTCGTTCAAAGTATTTTCGTATTATGACTTTTGTTGTTGCTGTTGACGTCAATGCTCCTCAATTTGAGCGAGCCGCAGTTGGCGTCGCTATACAGCGGTCATTTGTTCTTGATAAAATCCATCAAAACACTGTTAGGTTTTTTGAAACATCTTTGTAACTATTTGTATGCTGTATGAATATTTCTAAATAAATAAATAGTGCGTAGATTTTTTTTTTATAAAACGTTGTACAACTTCATTACCAAGTTATATAGAAAATGATGGTGTTAATGAAGAGCAAACACTTAATGAATATGCGACTTCATTTCGTGCGCACCAAATATTGTTGGTTGAATATTTGCGGTTCGCTGCTGAAGTCTTTTGTTTTTTACTTTGACTTTTGCTTGCTTTATAGTCTATTTAATTAGCTGCTTTTATAATTTTCTTACTTTTTATTAATGCACATATAAATATTGTATGCATGCTTTTGTTTTTGTTTTGTTTATTGCTTCTGTCTAACGGTACATATACGATGATGACATCTTGTGTAGAAGCTTGAAAAGAATATAATGCTTTTAACATATTATTGCTAAATAAAAATGTCATTTATCTGAAAATACTTTAATTAAGAAGCTTAAATTGACTTTTGTCTGAGTGCTTGAAAGTGTTTTACAACTTTAATGTGCTTTTAATCGACAAACAAATAAATAGGTGATTTTAAGCTAAATTATGTGGTGCTTTATATGCAAATTAAAATTGATTATAACAAAATTACAATACGTGGGAAAATTTTATTACAATTGCCTACACATCGAGGTACATACAACATATAAAAAACGAATGTTTCTTGACCAGCATTAACACATTAACGGATGGCCTCTTCGCTCTTCGTTCTATTGTGCGACGAAGTTTTAAAATGTTAGGTTACAAACCACGGCTTCTCTTCTTATGTAAGTGAGAGTAGTAACATTTTCTCTGACTTTTACGTTAGAGAGACAATCTGAAAAAACAATTGACAGAGCCGCAATACCTGAACGGATGGAAAGAACTAGTTTCCATAACGTTTCTAGAGGAAATTTTTTTATCTTATTCGGTTCTTACCTGCCTACATACCTTATTTTTTAATAAAATCTAAGATAACTTTTCTGTTTAGTTAAATGGGAATATATAATGTAAGTATGTGTTTCTTAATTTAATTAACATCCGTGCCCAGCCGTAACGAAGAAAAAATGTAAACCTTCATCATCGTTATTCCTAGGATGAGGTAACATACGCAGCGCAGATGAGTTCACGTGATATTGAAAAGCGAAATCAAGTAAAAAAAAATACTTCAAAACATTATCGATTTAACCATACAAAAGAGATAAAAAGAAATTCAATTCATTCTGGCACAACAACAGTGCACAAAACTATAATTGACGGCATTGAAATAGGCAAGAAGGATTTAAAAAAATTACAGCCGGAAAATTGCAAGTGAAGCGGTTTAGGAATCGCAAAATAAGAATATCAAAATTAATTGTAAACGTTTTGACCAAACAATTTCATGCCAGGCTTATTTAGAAGTTGAACTCCACTGTGTAATTGTTTGATCTGTCTGCAGAATTCACTAATGAAAATGCTCTTTTGACAGTCATGGGATAAAAAAAAAATCAGACAATGTTTTTTTATTATACTTTTGATAAGAGTTTTAAGCAAAATATTTTTAAATGGTTTTTGTTGGCAACAACTTATTGTAATTAAATGTCGCTACACAAAAATTAATGGACAAATCTTAGTACTTCATTACTTATTATAAAACAATGAAAACTAATGAAAGAAATGAAAATAAGCTACAAAACAATTAAAGACAAAGGTTTTTAAATAATTTTGGCATCAGTGATATCAATTTCTATTCATTTGATTGTAAGGCGATTGCTTAGGCTTAGCTCGATATCCGTATGTAACTATATCTTGCAAATATCTTTTTTCTTCTTATAAAGGGTGTTTTTTTTAGGCATGCCGTTTTCAATAAGGCAATACTTTCTTCGGAGTTGGTCTGTTTCACAGCTTTTACTTGATTTATATTCAGTTTGGTTTGCCATTTTAAGGTGCCTTGGAAGGAAATATTTGGCGCGTTATTGCTGATATACAGCCCCAAATGGCTGCAAAAAGTGGTCGAAAATTGGACCTCTCGGCTGAAATATATTCGAGCTAGACGCGGTGGTCACTTCTCCGAAATCCTTTTTAAAACATTACGACAAACCCTTATATTTTTAATAAAGCTTAATTCTTGGCTACTGTGGTCGAGTTGGTAGCGGCGCGTGCTATAACTCGATATGCCGGTGAGTTCGAGGTTCAAATCTCAGTCATGGCATACAAAATCTTAATAATAGAAAAAGTTTTTTCTAATGGCGATCACCCCTCGGCAGGCAATTGCAAACCTCCGAGGGTATTTCTGCTATGAAAAAGCTGCTCATTAAATACATACATCTGCCGTTCGGAGTCGGCACAAAAACTGTAGATCCCTCCATTTGTGGTATAATATAAATACGCACACCACAAATGGTAGGAGAAGCTCGGCCAAACACTGAGCTAGTGTAGTGTACGCGCCAAAATTATATTATATATATATAATTCTTGGCCATAGCATTAAAAAACACATGTCTAAAAAAACCACCCTTTACTGAACTAATTTTCTAATTTCTATTGTATATAAAATAACTACATCTTAATGTGTTTTTAATTAATGACAAGTCATTATTTTGAAACATATACGCTCGCATTAAGTCACAATGATTTCTTTATTTTTCAATTTCTAGCAAATGTGCGGCACTTACTTATACGTTTCTATAATTACAGAAAATGTCCAAGAGTTTTTGATTTAATACGGTAATTATTTATTATACAAACATAGAAACATTCAAAGATTAACAGCAATAAAAAAAAATTAAAAATATGCGCCATATTTTTACTTTAGTACATTTATTAAGTTCAAGGTCAATGTTTTCTTGCTTTCTTGAAATATTAATAATTTCATGCTTAAGTGTAATGTGAATAAAATTTGAGCGCAAATAATCCCAAAAAATTTGCTTAGAATGCGATAGCCTAATGTTAGGATTAAGAATATAAAAAAAAAATGTTATAACTTTGCTTTTGGTAAGTGCGTCCGCATTTTGATTAATATGTGGTGATTTGTATAGAACTTCTTTAAAATTTGTATTTATGAAAGAAATTTAGTTATCAAACATACATACATACATACATAGAAACTGAATTTGGAATTGTTTTTTGTAGAAGTCATTAAGTTAGTTTTGGTATCTATGTATCCTCACAGAACTTTGAAATTTAAGTTCAATTCCAAACTTTTCAAAAAACTTTAAGAAGTTATTACTTTGAAAATTATTCAAATTATTCGATAATTCGGAAAAGCTTGATAAGTGAAGAGAATTACTTATGCCAGGATCACGGCCATGAGCACGGAGGGTTTTGGGGTTTGAAACACCCCCAAAGGCGGCCGCAGAACCAGTTCGGTGCAATTTTAGTACTTTTTCGAGAATAATTCGGTATCAGTACGAAACTAGAGGAAATTTTTTTTAAAATGAATCGGTTGAAGTTCGAGTCTAATCGCACCTTAAAACAAATGACATTTATCAACAATTAAGTTAAAATAAAACATTTAAGATGTGTGAAGCCACTGCAAATATGTATTCTTCAACTCTTTATTACTTTCATTAGTTGCATCGATAATTCCACAAATTACTGTAGCTTAACTCGTTTACTCGTAAATTTTTGTTATGTATTTACATTTTTAAAATCAGCTCAAAACTTTTAAGGCAATAAGTGCTGATTTTAATACATTTTATCAGCTTAACAGACTATCAGTTACTCTGATTCTCTCGCTGACGAGGCTTTGTCAAAAATAGAGGCCAGCCGCCAAGCTTAGTGCATTCGACTGCATGAATTATTAAGCTCAGCTGTAGAGCAGTATAGTGATCCGAAAGTAATCATTAATAAATGAATGCAACTCAGATATGCTGTACATACTTGTATGTATGTATGTACATATGTAAATGAGCAAAAATACGTAAAACAAATTTTGAAAATGCTTTTAGCACAATTTCAAAGTAATAAGCAGCGGAAGTGTAGCTCGCTTAAAATCACTCTGCGCAAAATTTTGGTATACATAGTGTATGTATGTACATACAAACATTCTCCTTAACCCACAGCAATGACTCGATGCGGCGTACGTTGCAAGCTGGAAGATTTATATAAAGTTGATTGCACTGGCAAAGGACAACAGCTTAATTGCTGATACCTACAGCGAAAATTGAACAAAAAAAAAAAATTTTTAAAAAACCAACAAGAAATTATTAAACATACTTACACAAATACATATTTAAACATGCAGTTGGTTGAGACAAGAAGCGGCACATTGGAAGTGTTGCATTACTACGTATTCGTGAACGATGTTGATTAAGCTGACTCTGCCACTCAGCCAACGTGAAGATTGTTGCATTGCATGTGGCAATATGTTACAATTTCAAGGACAATTCCGTCTTTCTCTTTCATATCGTTTCACAACTTAAATTTCGTTTTTCGAATGAAAACCAAAAGTTATCCGGGATTCTTCGCCGATAAAGTTAATTGGAACGCAAGGTGACTCATACAAAGCAAAGGTATTACGCCTAAAGCGACATACTTACATACATACATACATATATGTATGTATGTACATATATGTATGTATGTATGTATACGAGTATATCAGGTCACCGTAAACACTTGTCAGAATAATTAAGGCAAACAAGCAGTTTGAAGTATGTATGTACAAAGTCTTTTATTCACTTTCTCTTTCAATAGAAGCTTTATACATATCTGTTGAGAAGCTTGAACGATTCAATTAACCCATTGACGCCTAAATCAAGCCTGATGCATTTTTTTTAACTAACTTAGTATGGGAATAATATCATAGAGACCACATTGCATGATCTGATAAGTTAAAATTAAAAAGTAACAATAAAAAATTAATTTATGAGGTTGTGTTTTTTTTGGTACAGCATGCCTTGAAAGTGTTAAAGTTTTAAAAATAGCTAAGCCAAAATATGAACATCAAACGCTTTAAAGTTGAAACCCTCTGTTTCTTTCTCATAAATAAGGAATTGTTGTAAAAGAAATACAGTAAAAATTCGAAGAGAATAAAAAGACTTTCACTTACAGGATCATCACCAAGGGTTAAGCACTTGTTGTAAGATTTCGAAATCATGCAACTACTGCATTTGCCGCAATTTTTTTTTTAAATACAAATTATATCATCTCTGGCTAGTTTACCAAATAAATCACTTTTGGGAGCAATATAAAATTCTTGAGTGGATGTTGAAGCGATTTCGTTTATTTAATGCGCAAATAAATAACAAATTAAGTAAGTATTTGAAACCCTATGGATAAGTGTAGCTTTAGAACTCGTGGATCTACCAGCGAAAATATATTTAAAATACGTGAAATCATAAGAAACGCCGAAAGTAGTATAGACACACACCAGTGTTTCGTCGGTTTTACAAGCACAAGAAAAGTTTTGCGGTATAAAGCAATGTCTGAATTTGGTATACACGCAAATTTAAAAACGGCTATGTGCTATGATGTTGAACAACACCAATATCTTTGTCGGAATTTGGAATGACTTCAAGTTGAAAATTTTACCCTGTTAGCCGATAACTTTGCACATGATTTTATTGTAAATTTAAGTCCGTCATGTTCGATTTTCCACACGACACCATTCACCGCCGAACCTTTACACTTAGTACTCGTCTCCATTTGCTGAGATCACGATTAAAACATATCCTTGGATCTTCTGTTAACTACATACATATGTTACTCCGATGAAATGATGAATGCAAATTTGCAAACCACCGACACGAGGGACGCAGTCCGCATGACACACGGATATTTTTTGTTTGTTTGTGTCGTGTCGTGAAAATAACAAGAACTAAGTATGACCTGACAGCCTGAAAATATTGATAATGCAAGAGGCGTGTATTATCTGCAAGGGGATGATCAGGCGGTAATGATTTTAAGTTAGCTTGGCACATTAATTGGCAATATCTCCCTCAAATTTTTTACTTAGCTTTGGGAATTTTTGACGCGCGTGGCCAAAAACAGTATACAAATTTATGTAAGTCATACAAAATATTGTATGTAATTAAGTAATATGGTAAATTGAGATGAAAAACTTGATAATTTTGCTACTGATCATTATCTGTTGTATTTTTGTCTTAAAATTTTTTCAAATTAAACTACCTTCATTTGAAATAAAATACAACAAAAACTATTGCTATCTTATGCTAAGCGTCTTTATTTTTGTTTGCTAACATCAGATTTTAATAAATTTTACTTACCATTATAACGATTCAAAACGTGAAATCATATTTCCGACTATGAATGTGGCTAAAAAAAAAAGTTCAAACCTACAAAAGGGCATAAGTGCTACCCAGTCATACAACAATTCATAAATAAATTTGTAAGCATTGTGTTACACGTCATTCTGTCAGGCTGTGCCCTGATCAAGCTTTCAGCTCGTCATCATACTTACAGCTTGTATTCCGGCAGCATTTCAGCTATGCTTGTCAAATTCATTTTTTTACAATTAATTCAAACCCTAGCATGCTTGACTACATTTCCGAAGTGATGGTCAGAGCATGTAACGTCATGAACATGATGAAAATACTCCTTCATTTTAATATTATTATTTGTATGTGCAGATATATATGTATGTATAATGTATCACATATATAAATAATATAATAGCGAAATATGAGAAGCAATAGCATTTATGTGCTAATACGAATGTATAAATGTAGTTTGGCTAGCCAATTTGAGTTGAGCGTGTCAAGTTTTCATGCTTATCTTAACGCTTTAGTGATTGCTGAGGACATTGTCTTTAGTTTGTCGTTTATCGGCTTTGCTTGTACTATTTGTGGTTCATAAACGCATAACTAAGCTCAAAAGTTGTATACAAATGTAAAGCATTTCATAGATTTTGTTAGAAGAATGAATCGATTAAAATGATGACCGACTCGAAGAAATCGAAGGCTTGAGAGATAATTTGTCATGAATAAATTCAACAACTACATATAATGAACAGTGAAATTAATAAATTTTAAATGCTTTAAGTTGAAGTAACTAACATATGTTGATCGTTTTTGCTTTTAAATAATATCATAAAACAGCTCGCCATGCTTTGCTTACTAAAAAATGAAAAAAAAATTGAATTTGGCCTGGCCTAATGTAACACAAATGTTTTTTTTTCTCCCGGTTTATTTCTCTTGCTAAATGGCATCAGGCCTGTGTCTACTTTGTATTTTCAATGCAGTGGTTTTGTCCTTTCCTCATCCACTAGGAATTGTTCTCTCTGCCACTGTAAGGGCCACATCGTCTTTGACCGAAAATGATGGTTGGCTTATAGCAGGAATGACAGATAACAAGATTACGCAATCCCAAAAAAATCTAACGTCAGTGGAGCACCTAGTACAGAAGATGGCGGAGCGAAGAAGTAGAGAATGAGAAAACAGAGAGTTAAGCAACTTTTACATAGAGCGGGCCATTTAAAATTTCATCGTTTCATTCCGAAATTTCTTTATGTTTTCTTAATATTTGTAAACATAAGAGAGCAAAATATATGTAAGCCTTGAACTAAATTAAAGGGCCAGCATAAAACACAAAAATAATTAGCAAATATTGCCATTAACAATTTTAAGTATTTGAAGTATGTGGGACATATGCAAGGAAATTGCTTCTTTACAATCTTTCTGGCAAGATGTAGCGCGGTCAGCAAAGGTCCTAGAAACACTGCCGGATTACCTAAGTAAACTAGATTATACCACTCCTCTTTTATATTTTGAAAATAAGTTTCCCACTAGAATCCCAGAGAGGAACGAGTGAATAGGTACGTGGATCTAGACCCAGAATCGACGGCTATATACATAGATGGCTCTAAGCTAAACGAATGAGTAGGAAGCGGAATTCACACAAGTGAATTGAATCGAAACCTCAGCTTTCACTTACCGGACCACTGCAGTATTTTTCAAGCGAAGTTGAATGCAATAACAGAGGCAGCACACAAGTAGCGTAATAACTCACGCCCCTTTTGCTATTTATTCTTTATAATCTTGCGGTACAACCTCCAAGGTAGCTTATGAAGATATTCCTGGCAACTGCCTGGCTGAAGAGTTGGCAAGGGAAGGGACGGAAATAGCCATTATCAACTCCACCCTAGACGCAGGTATATCTCTAACATCCTAAAAACACATACTAAGATCTGAGCTTATGGAGAAGGTAAACTTCAGGTGGGCCACAGACCTCACCTGTCATACCCCCAGACAAGTCTGGCCAGTAGTTGATGAGAAGCGATCTAAAGCTCTCACTATGTTTGACCGCTCCTCTCTTAGACTGGTGGTTGGAATGATAACCGGGTACTGTCTTATGAGCACCCATGGACAGAGACTGGGTTACCCAACAAATGATTTCTGACGCAGCTGCCGAAACGAGGAAGAGTTGGAGAGTATTGAACATTATTTCTGCCACTGCTCTGGCCTGGCCAAGACCCGCAACAAATTCTTCAAAAACTACTTAGTGGACTATTTGGCGACTTGAACTCGGCAAGCATTCCCAACTTTCTACCCTATAGTAAACGCACAGGATGGCTCAATTTCTAAGGGTGTCAAAGGTGTCAAAACGGGCATTGTCAGCCTTGCATCATCTTTAGTTTGCTGCATCGTGGGCTTATTAAGTGTGGTTCCTCCGAGAGACACTCATTTGCTCAATTGCCTACTCAGTTCAAGGTAGTACTTGATGCCAAAAGAGATACTTTGTTCTATCCTCTCCTTTGTCAAAGAAATAAGTGTTCACAATTATTTAATGACAATAGATATTTTAGGTTGTCATCGTTAACCTCCATAACCATTCGCCTCGTATCTCTAACTACTTTAGAAAATACAGAACTTAAAGCCTGATAATAATAATCAATAATATCAATATCATGGGGGTGCGCTGGAACGCTCATATAAAAGATGGTGCCTGTACGATTTTAATATGCAACTCGAATTATCATCTCCAACGTCAGTTTAAAGAAGTCGCATTTGATCTAATCACCATGTCTAAAACCTCGTTTGGTATCAAACGGTTTGGAGAGATCTCTCTCAATCCCTTGGTTCGAAGCCACATTATTAAGTCTAGGCTAAATAAATAATTATTAAGTCAAGGCCAAATAAACTTTTATTGTGGCGCGATAAGAGTCGACATTCTCCAGTGATTTGAAGACATATGAACCCATAAATCACATAAATCAATTGTTTTAAATGAACATAATTTCAGTGTTAGAACTTCTTGGGATTGCCCTATAAAAATATAAATTGAGGCGCTGAATAAAATCTTGATTGAAACAGTGGTACTTCTTTAAGCCCGCAAAGAACTGAATTACTGCAACGTGCAGGGCTAAGTACATATTTCTATGAAGTAACGAATAAAAATACTATTACATTCTGACAGAAACTTAGGCGATCTTATGAAAATGTCTACTGAAATTAGAACCTCTAAACAAATCACCCAATACTAAGTTTAGTTTATTGTATGACTGTTTCGATAAGCTCAAGCCTTTCTTAGCCGAAACCCGTACTTAAAGGCCAGAACTTAAAGCAAGATGCTGACATTGTTCCCGATAACCTTTTAGGAATAAACAATTGAATGAAAATAAATGAATTGGCAATGGTTCTTATATTCCAATCTCTGCTACTGTCTTACATTTTACTTAGTCTTAAAACTTTGCATGTGCATTTATTTGTATTGGCTGACGTTACGACGAACTTTAACCTTATGCCGGTGCATTTTCAACTTTTGATATCAATGCCTTTTCGGTCTGCATATTTGATAAAATAATGGAAAGAAAAAATGTCTCGTCTCGATACTGACAGGTTTCTAGAATTGCTAACTTTTATTGGTATTTACGGTTTTGTTTTTACTTGCAGTTAAATATGCAGAAACAACTTAGGCAGACTTACTAAGTTCAATGCGCGCGTTCTCGTACAGTATCTACACATGCATTTACGTTCTCGTACTTGGTTTCTGAATATACTATACGAGTACGAGCATATGGTAGGTATACATATTTATAAATGTGAATGTGTGCATTAAATATTTAGCTTGTGGTGATTGTGTCTTTGACATTACAGCGAAACTTGTGCGTCATTTAAAGTGTTACTAATTTTTTCCCGAATATATTTTTAAATGCCAAATTTTCGGTACTTTTGTTTTGCTAGAAAAAAAAAATACCAACCAATTTTAGATTCGCTTTTGTTGTTTTAAATTAATGACTTTAATATTTGTAATTTCATTGTAATTAATGAGAATTTTGGAAGTAATACAAAAAGTATGCACCCAACAGTCATCCCTTTTGTTTGTTGTTGTTGCTTCATTTATTTATATTTATTTGTACTTTTGTACATATACATATGTAGCCATGTAAATACATACCATAAATATTAAGCAGCATTGTTAACCACGAATTTTCTTAAACGGATTGTATTGCTAATTTGTATTCGTTAAGGTTTACCGTTACAATCAATAACTCATTCACATTTATCACTGTGTCAAATGTCAAATGGTTCAAAGAGTCACGATAATTTGGTGGTCGAGAGAAACATTTCCAACCACAAATTTTTGTTGACTACCCCCTGGCAATCTACATAGAAATAAAGTGTATTTATTACACAATTATTGCCCATCCATGTTTTAATCATTGCAAATTATCTGTTTGATTATCTACTTAATCTTCACTTTAAGCAATGTTGAAGAAGCTTTTCATATACATATGTATGTATATTCGTGTGCATTCATCTGCATTCAGGAGTGCCTGTAATTATGTTGAATGATAATATTAAAATTCTAGGATATGTATTGAAAAGTCATTTAAACGAGTTTTCTTCTCTTTTACTTAAATCATGTACATACATTTCATTTCAGGCGATTTAATTGACCGTTGAATAACTGCATTCATTTAGAGCCATTCCGAAATCTCGTAATAGGAACGATTTTCGAAACTAAAGGAATTAAACTGAACTCATTAATTGTACCGCAGTTATGTTTATGATTACATTCTTCAGCCGGTTTTAGTGGTTATTTTTAAAAATTGCCTTGGGTATTGGTTTAATCATGTTCACTTTTATCATTATGCATTTACAAAATTTTAAATAATCAAATGCACTTCGGATATATAATTAAGCTTTGCGATTAAAGTATAAATTGCTATTAAGTATCAATAAATGTTTTCACTTTTCCTTTTCTTAAATTCTAAAGCAAATAATCTCTATTTACACCATCTTAAATAATGCCATATTCATTGTAAAGTATTTTCTTCTGTGAACCACATCAGCTTCATTATTCCTCTTTTTTCGATGTTATGTACGAGATATCCTTGCACTGAAAAAAGCTTGATAATCCTCTAGTTAGTTTTTTTATTTGCTTTGCGATTTTAGTTAGGCTCTTTTGTCTTATTTGACTTGTTGCATAAAAATAAATTTGAAATCCCTTGACTCAAACGGAATTATATAATTGTTAATGTTTATCAAGATAAGCTGTAATATTTTACACTGCGAAATTTTTATTATTCAACTTATTTGAATATCTTAATTTTATAGATACGTTTTATTTTTAAGTCCATTTAATGCTCCTATTCTGCAAGGAAAGGACCAGTGAGTAAAAAAATGAAACGAAAAACCATTTTTTGCCATACATATATGCACATACATATATGAATTTACATTAGTTTCCCATTTCGCTTCGTTCGCTCTATTCATGACAGATTAACCCACACTCGGGATATCCAGGGAAGGAAGTTGTGAAGTGGTCCTTTTCTATGCAGACGCTGACTAACCTATTGTGATTTTGATTCTTAGTTTAGAAAATATTTAACTTATTTATGGTATTTATAACGTGTGGCCGCTGTGGACGTGTGGATAGCGGTGCGTGCTCTAACTCGATATGCCGCTGAGTTCGAGGTTCGAATCTCAGCCAGGGCAAGTAAAATCTTAATCATAGAAAAAGTTTTTTCTAATAGTGATCACCCCTCGGCAGGTAAACCTCCGGGGTTATTTCTGACATGAAAAAGCTTCTCATAAAAAAAACATCTGCCGTTCGGAGTCGGCACAAAACTGTAGGTCCCTCCATTTGTGGTATAACAAAAATACCACAAATGATAGGAGAAGCTCGTCCAAACACTGAGCTATATAGTATAAGGTTCAAATTAATTTGGTAAAAAATGTTTGTAATTAGTACTCGGCGACGAGTATTTGTACTTTGAAAAAAATTCTACTTGATAGTAATTTGATGTACCAGTTAATTAATACATAGTGCACTTTCATATCCAAGAACTTACTTTTGTTACCGAATTATATTATATTTTTTTATTTTTATTATTTAATTAATCTTATTATTTTCTTTTCACAAATAGAATAAATTATGCCACAAATGTTTTTCGCATAAGTCTTTGTATTATTTCATCTTGAACAAAAAGACACGAAACGGTTTCGAAAAATTCTTGAAGTGGGCCTTAACCAGTTTCGCCTATTGAGCGCTTGGAATGAAAGTCTATCGTAAATTTGTTACTTCTTAAATATTTTTAAAGTGGACTTAGCAGCTTTTTAGTCTTAATAGATGGTAGATTTTTTCACTCAAAATTATTATCAACGACTTTTATAATACTTATAGGTAAGTACGAAATTAATTGTCAAAGACCACTGAAAAATTTTTGATATTTTAAATATTGATTGACTTTTTTTCTCTTATGTTAGTAATGCTTCTGCCTATTCTTAATTTATTTATTTAATTTAAAAATATTTCCATTTCAACTTGATAGAAGTATCGTATATAATATTTGTTTTTAAATTTGTCAAAAAATGTTTCTGTGAAAACTTTTATTACCTTACTTTATAACCAAAAATGATACAAAATTCAAGATAAATAATGGAAGGTAAATTTTCCATTTCGTAGTGTTCTTTTTTATTGTACAGTTTAATGAAACTTAGCCTTGCCTTATAATGCATTCTACTGGGTTCAAAAGCAAATAACTTCGTGTAAAACAATTTCGCATGTCTAGAAAATTATCAGATGATCTCATATATACCCGCTTGTTTAGCAGAGGATGCTCTTTTAAAATTTATTATTATTTTGTTAATTCAACGGCGAAAAATGACAATCAGAACTCAAAAGTAAATAAGAAAACAGTTTAGAAAGTATTCTGAGTAACCTGACAATGTAAACTTTTTTACTCCTCCACCCTCAACAACTTCCAAGTTAAGACAAATGAAAGAAATAATAAAATGATATACATATATATATGTATGTATGTAAGTATATATGTGTGTGCACACTAGTATAAATATACATATATAGATATATTCTTAGAAACTCTGCGTTTCAAACGAAATGCGGAACACATTTGATTGATTTTAATTCTACAGATAAAAAATATATTTCCTTGATCTCTTCCACCATTTGCAATTTTACGAAACTTTGTAATGATTTATATCACTCAAATTATATTATGCAAATAAAAAGTACGCATTCTGTTGTTAGTATATACATAAATGAAAAACAATATGAGTTGAAGCGAAGCTTACTTAAGCCAAAAGTAAGCTGGCGTATTTAATATTAAAAAAAAATAACATCGCTGAACAATGCCAAAGCCAATCGTCAGTTGCGTTGGCGGTTTGCCCTTGGAAGAGCAAAAGCTGCGATGATACCAATCCTTAAATATCAGCTCAATAACGACCCCCTATAAAGAAATATATTTATATTTACCGATACTTATTCATACATACACATATATATATTTTTTTTTTGTACAGACATTTGTACAAGAATGTGTGTGAACTAAAAGCAATGGTAAAAATTCAATTATAAACAAATTGTAATAAAAATAAAATAAAGTTACATTCATTAACTAAAGTTTGATTATCCATTTTGACACCAATTTGCGCTTACAGACATACATTTATATGCATATAATACGTACTTATATACGATACAGATAGATTTTATCAGCCTTTGTGCAATTATTTATTTTTATCGATTAAATCGCTTAAATGTACAAAAAAAAAAATTAAAGTGAAATGCGTTGAGAAGCGGGCGGCTCTTTGAAATGCCATTCTAATGACAAACGCTGTGGAAAAGATGAGACAAAATGATACAAGGTAAAAATCTTGCCATGAATTTGAATGACATTATCCAATCAGGAGAAGTGCGGCTTTGGCAGACACATCAATTTTGTTTAGCCTTGACGATGTAATTGCGTGTGTAATGGAGGCTGAATGAAAAATAAAAGAAAAGAAACAAAAAAATAAAAAAACAAGTTTTGAAATACCTTCAGTGAGATGTCTTTGGCTTAAGCGATTTTATGAATGATTTATGAAATTTATGCTTTACATAATAATAATATGTCGTACACATTTATTGTACCACTAAATACATCAAATTTCGATTCCATATTGAGTACGGAAATGTGGGTTAGCAAATAATGCAGCGAATTTTGAAATTTGAAATACTCTTAATAATATTCTTGGTGACAAGCGAAGATTGTGTGGAATTACTTACTTCATAAAACTAAATTAAAGGGTGCAATGAACTTACGGAAGAAGGTCGGTATATCTGGGTTTATTTGGTAATTTTTTGTATCTTGATTTGAAGTAGCCCCGCTAGGAATGTACTTTTTCTGTAACGGGAACTATTAAGCCCGCAATGCCAAACCTCAGAGTAAATTTCTTATCAAAAAGGATAAAATAAAATATTTCATTTCCTATGCATGGATATAATTATTTTTGTTTTTTGCTTTTACAAAATAATTGTGAGTCTTTGCAAAATAGTCTTAAATTAATTTCTTATCACTCATTGTTTTACTTTGATTCGAACATTGCTTTTAAAATATGCATATGAAATTTTTTTTTTTAACATTTGTAATTATTTATCTATTATTTTCTTTGATTCTTTATCCTCTCATTTATATTTTTTTCTTGTTTTCTCTTTTAATTTTATTTAAATTTTATTTTCACTTTTTTCCTTTTCTTTTTCTTATCCTTTGCTTCTCCTTTCCATCTCCTTTGCTTTTTAATTTTTCTTCCTTTCACTTTTTCTTTTCCTTTCCCTTTACCTTTTTCTTTCATTTTAATTTTCATTTTAATTTTCATTTTAATTTTAATTTTAATTTTAATTTTAATTTTAATTTCTATTTCATTTTTATTTTAACTTTTTATTTTTATTTTCATTTCAGTTTATATTTTTTTATAATTTAAAAAAAAAATTTTTTTTTTTTTTTCATTTTTCTCCTTTCCTTATATTTACGTTTTTGTTTTTATTTTTATTCTTTGTTTTCCTTTCTTTTTCCTTTTCATTTTATTTTTCTTTTCAATTATGTTTTTTTTCTTTTTATTTTTGCTTATATTTTTTTTTATTTCTTACTTTACCTAAAATTTGTATTTTTTGTTTTATTTATCTGTTTCCATTTATTTTTATTCATTTCATTTTCTTATTTCTTTTTCTTTACTTTTACTTTTCATTTTCCTTTGCCTTTTCATTTTCCCTTTTTCCGTCTTCCTTTTTATAATTATTCAATTTCTATATTTTGCTTAATATTAGTTATTGATCAGCTTTAATTCGTTCGGCTTCCTCTATATACAATCATCATTAGTTATTTACTGGACTTTTTTATTTATTTTCAAAGAAGTGTGTTTGGTGGCTGTGAAAAATAAAGCTCAGAAATTTTGCGTCAGAACGATGTTTCAACCTGAGTCCTCTGAATATTTGCAAATACCATTACCAACTCCCTTATAACAGACATATTCGCCTTTTGATAGCTCTGCTTGATTGGACAAGATACATTTTTGTTATCATGGGGGCGATAATATTTTATTTTCGTAACATATTTTTAACAAAGAATTCTGCTTCGGGCGCTTGTAATTATTCACAAATATCCGGAACTAACAAATCGATATTCCATTGCCAGCCGTGAAATATGCCAATTCGGTATGATTTTATATTAATTCACCTTATGAATTGTATTTAAATGCTTGATTTAAAATATTTTTATCCACAAACGCTTTAAGGTTGAACGCATTGGTAATTTACCAAACAAAATTTGACGCTCTTTGACACGCCTACCAAGTTGCCAGTTTAATAGCAATGGCGCGTGTAACTTGAAAATTTTAGTTAAATTCACATAATAAATTATAAAATTATGACATTTATAGTCAATATTTATGTGTATTTTTATCATTTTAAGCATTATAAAACTTGTAGCGAACTAATAAAAATAGTAAAAAGTGTTTTACTAGCACGAAAAATTAGAATAATCCGAAATTAGTGACTTTGGCGCCATACTTCAAAACAAGGAAGCCGTAGTTAAAAGCATTCAGATGCTTCATTAAATGTTTGCTCATACAGCATTTGGAATTTATAGAGCATACTCGTGCAAACAATCTTATTTCCATGCAAAGATATGTATATGTATATCTATGATATACATACGTAGAACGCAATAAATCGAATGCATATACATATACGAGTATGAACATATGTATGTATATATATGTTTATCTTTACATACATACATGTATTTATATTTAATGACATAAGTAGACATAATACAACACATTTGTCAGGATCATTTAGCTAATTTGGTATGTAGATCACTTAGCTATTTAGTTGCTTAGTTGCTTAGTCGCCGATCGCACATGCCCACATACATACATAGTTTCAAATACATATACATACGCAAATCGCTTGCCTTATCTTAAACATATTCTAAGACTTTGTCGAAAAAGCAATACATATTCATAAATCTTCAAACCGGATGCTTGTATCTTTGTATCAACGAATGTGTGTATTTGTTTTTGTTTTTGTTGAATGTGATTGGTAAGACTAAATTTATTTGAGTGCGAAATGACCATTTCAAGGTGGCGTTGAGGGCGTTGAGGGCGTGATGTGATATTTCACCTATTAAACCAGTATTAAGTGGTTAATGTATCGGGAGAGAAAAAGGTGTTTATTAGTTTTCTTGTTGTTGCTTCTATTTTTTATTTGCCACATCACAAAAATCGGATGCAAATACTTTTGTGGGATTTGTATTCAATTAGATTGTGTTGCTTGACTTGGTCATAAAACACTTTTGCGCTTAGAAACAATTGATTTATGCTGATTTTATTATAGCAACTACTTAGAATATATGCATGCAATAAATAAATAATTAATGAAAAAAGTTTCAGAAAAAACAAAAAAAAAATTCCGAAAACTTTAGTTCAAAGTGATTGGCGTGAAAAAATATGAATGTCGAAAATTATCACAAATCGGGTTAGATATTTTCGTCTTTGAAATTTGGGTTTTTGAAAAATTTATTTTCATTTTAAATGAACATAAGCGGATTATTGCAAACTAGTTTTTATGAGTATTGTTTGTTTTTTCCTAATAATTTTACCAATAAACCGATCGTCCTTAAGCTCAATAATATTTATGTGTCCAAACAATAACAAATAAAATGTATAAAAGGATGCGCCAGCCTTATACAAACAAATTTTAACAAAATATAAATTGTACAAACAACAACTACACAGTCAAGTATAAATAACGGCAGTACAGCCGCTCTTGATTCGTGTAAGTTGTGAAAGGAAAGCAGGAAAATTAACAACAGCTCACACAGCGTAGGCTTAGCTGAATGCTTTTAGCTGCCGGCTTAAGTATTGCGCATGTTGTTGCGGGTTCGACTCGACGAAGTATGATGAGGATATGTGGTGGTTTCCGATAAAGTACTATAACTTCTACCGCTTTGAGTATTGTTGTTGTTTTTTCCTAATAATTTTCCCAATAAACCGATCGGCCTTAAGCTCAAAAATATTTAAAATTTTTTTTTGTACATTGCGTTTCTTTATTGATAAAATTTAACTCAATACATATCAAAATGTAAAAAAGCCACAAGATTTTCGTGCGTCATTCAGTTCATTTCTTACGCAATTAAAATTTATATATCTACTTCATAAACTAAACTATTTTAAACATAAAACCAAAAATATTGCTGTTGACTTATTTGCATAAAGTTAAGGAAAGAATTTGTTCTAAGTTGTATATACATATGAATTTGAAATTGTTACCGGTCTGTTAAAATATAAAGAATTTTAAATTAAGTGCTCTTGTATTTATTCTGCAGTAAGTTTAATTTTAAGGAGTGCCTAAAATTCAGTAAAACTTTGGCGCATGCAGATTGGCAGCCAGTGAATGACGAATAGACAAATATGTATGTACTTTTGTAGTTGTTGATTAATAAAAAGGCATTATTTAATGCAGTGAAGAGGCGGAGTCGATTTAAGTTGAAAAGAATTGCCACAAAATTTCACTTTCATTGGTCGTAAATTTTGTATTATATAATTATAACAAAGTACTTTGTCACGATTCTTATATAAGTATTAGGGTGATTGAATCGGTTGTTTCAAACCGGTTTCCTCCGATTTTTTCATAAATTTTTGTACAGTTATTTTTTTGAAATCTTGGTTTTTCGATTATCGAATAATTCGGTTTTTTTAATCACCAAAACGGTTTTTTTACGTAGTTGTAAATATAACTTATCGAAACTATTAGAAATACGGCGGCACCTGAACTAATTTTACATCAATTATATTTTTATTGAAACGGCAACCACAAAGTGCTTATCAATTAGATAAGACCACATTATACATAAATATTCGAAATCCAAATAATTTGAAGAAAAAATGCAACAAAGGCATTTTAGAAAATTTTATATATAATAATTAGACAAATGTCACAAGAGCACGAAAAAATCTTGAATAATTGTGTAACATCTTACTGAAAATAATAACCGAATTCAGTAAATAGTCTCAGTCTCTAATAGGGACAAAGGTCACAATTTTAGACCAGTCGGCATTCATTTGTCTCAATATAAAGCCTTTATGCCCGAATTCAGTAACTTGGTATAATCTCAAGTCTCAATATGAGCTCAAGATTACTCTTACTGGTGAGCGAATTATTTCTACCTTAGATTTCGTTGCGCTATAAGTTCCGAGATTGGGGCGCCGCGGAAAATGAGATGTCTTTCTACTCAGTCTTCAATCCGTGATATCTCAAAAATCAGTCTTGGAGGACTTAAATAGCTCACTGAAAGTTTGCAGAACGCGGTACCATTTTCTAATTCTCATTGCTTATAAAGACTACATTTAGTTAATGAATATACTCTTCGCAAAGATTTGAATTTTATAAAAACATACTTTTCGTTTTTGTTGTTTTCTGAATCTGAAATATCTTAATATAAGCGCGACGTATAGAAAAAAAATCCGTTATAAGAATAAGACGTGATATAATTGATCTAAAGCTCGCGGAATAGGAAATTTAAAGAGAAAAATTATATTTAAATTCGAGGAAAATCGCCGACTCTATACTCTGAAGCCCCTTTTATTCTTAAGGCGAAGGTAATCTACCCTGATGATCTTCAAGAAAGTTTGCCATACATATTATAAACTCATATATTTTAGATGTCAAATTTTGAAGAACATTTCCAGAAAGGGTATATTATCCAAAACGTCTGAATCTAGCATGGAGTTTCGTCATTTTCTGCAGATTGTCCCCGTGACCACCCCAATGTTATGTAGGTGATAATTAGCAAGCAATGACCACTCAAAAACCCAGTGAAAATCCTATAGATTGTCTACTCATTCTGGATGAATATTTGTCAGCAAGAATTTGCAAGCAAGATAATTAACTAAATGGGTTTTGTGGTTGTACGAGTATTCTGGTAAAAAAAAAAAAAACTGAAGCCGAAAAATGGTTTCATTTATTAATTTAAACTTGCAGGTTTCTAAAGATAAAAATTTGCAAGCAACACTCTTTGATGAAGAATATATTCAAAATTCTCAGAAATTTCATTGCGGAATAAGTAATTCTTGTTGGACTTTTAGACGAACGCACCTAATAATAGAATAAAAGATTGCACCAACCTCAGCTCATAAAGCTAACCGAGAAGAAGAAGAATAAACGAATAATTGGTAACTAAGAAAGCAGTCAAGGCAGAGAACTTAGCCGGTTTTAACATTTATCAAGTCCTTTAGTTCATTTCTGATTATATTTAATAAAAACCTTAAATCTTATACTTTATTTGTTTCGTATTTAAATTTCACAAAACTATTTTCAGCTACATATTTCGTTTGTATTTAGAAATAATTTTGCGACTTCAGTTCTGCTTTTAGGATAGAATATAACTAACCATTCATTGACCAAATATTACATAACTAAGGGAAAATTGTCAAATTTCTTCGCGAACTGTGAGTTTGACATTCGGAGTACTTTATTTAAAAAAAAATTTAGCAGGCTAAAGTGGTATAAGACGAGTTTTTAAATTTTTGTCCGAATTCAGTAAGCAGTCTCTGTCTCTAATAGAGACAAAAGTCACAATTTTAGACCAGTTGGCATTCTTTAGTTTCAAAATAAAGCCTCTAGTCTCAAAATAAAGTCTCTAAATAGTGATGAGCAGGTCACAAAAAATTAAAATAAAAACAAAAGAATAAAACGGGAAAGCGAGGAAAAGCAATAATCTATAGCACATTTTGAGACTTGAGATGATATGAAGTTACTGAATTCGGGCATGATTTCACTTTTATAAAGTTTTAAAGAATGAGGAAAGATGCGCTTGTTTCCATTTTAGCTCTGACGTTATCAGTTTATATAGAAAAAAAGCAAAAATCGGCATATATAAATTTAAAATTTTTACTACTGATTAATAGTTTTTTTTCAGAACTACTGCTGTTCGCTAAGAATTTAGCTTTTTCATATGTGAACATACAATTTCAATGGCTTAAAAAAGTATGCGTTAGTCTTAAACTTCAGTGAGTTTACTAGAATAATTCTAATATTAAATGGTAAGTAATTAAAATTAATCAATTAATGATCATCGAAACAAAATAAGTTTAAGATATAATAGAACTTGCATACGGGTATGTACTATATGTATATATTTTTCCTGATCAAGACTTTAACATGCCATTATACTCCTTTATATTGTCTAAAACCATTTGATTATTAATTTAGTTTATTGAAACACAGAAAAAAATACTAAGCCATAAAGCCATCGCTCACATATGTATGTACATACATATAAACACAAATGTTTATGTATAAGCGCGTGAATATAATAATTACAAATTTTGCGGAAATAACTTCAGCTTAATTTCATTCAAATCGATAAACAGCACATAAATTTCATCGAAAAAATTATAATTTTAATTAAAAGAATCGATATTAAATGTTGTAGACAACAGCAAAGGAAAAAACATCAGAAAACAACAACCTTTATTGGTTCGAGACAAACTCGCCAGGTTCAAATGTGGTTGTGCTTCGAAGCAAACATATTAATTTCATATTAAATCACACGCGAAATGATTTTTACGTGGCAGCAGGAAAAACTGGAAACAGTTGTTCGAAAATTGCAAATTAGTGGCTGTGAAAAACAAAAAAAAAAACAATAAATCAAAGGAACGATAAAGAATATGGTGAAGGAATGTCAAAAAAAATTAAATTCTGTTGCTCAATTAAACCCATATTTTTTTAAGTCTTTGAGAAAATTCTTATGTGTGTGTTTGTGTGCTTTTAATTAGAATTTAATAAAAATTCTCGAACAAACACGCGCATTTGCCAAAAGCCACCCTTAGCAGTTAAGGTG
Source organism: Philophylla caesio (assembly GCA_963971545.1). NCBI lineage: Eukaryota > Metazoa > Arthropoda > Insecta > Diptera > Tephritidae > Philophylla > Philophylla caesio. The sequence continues at coordinate 101,102,697 of OZ020608.1, read as the reverse complement.
AGGTATTCACATGAGCACCAATACATACAAACATCCAGATTGGGGCGCAACACCTGCTTAAGCCAAGCATGCGATTAACGCCAGAGAGCATCTCTCTTTTAACACATAAGCAAATTACATTCTCATCTGACTCGTGTCGCAGCGATCGTTGCTTGTGAAACTTGTTTTTGGCTTTTGCTGTTGGGCCGGCAAGTTTTTGACTTGAAACTCACCTACGGGCAGTGTTGCCGGGTTGGTAACTTTTAACCAAATTTGGTGAATTTATTCTTCTTTTCGAGATTGCTTCAGTCTACTTGTAATTATGTATCGAAAAAGAGGGTATTTTGTTATGAACTGCGATTAGAATCCCGTTAACTAACCGGCTCACTGAAATAAAATTATATTTTTTGTACAGTGTACGTTACGCGACTGGCAATGGGTTGGCATACACGTGATAGCTAATTGGATGTAATTTTTAAGATAAGATTTTATAAAGTAACCCCAGTGAAATTTATTAAGGTTCAGGTAGAAATAGGATCAGTATATTTATATTTGCGGTATAAACATTCCTAAGCTGTTTACATGAAAATAATTCCCCAGGGTTGAAAAAAAAGTGATATGGATTTGCTTATTTACATATCGATTAAGAAATCGTTTAACTAACCTCAATGCTATTGAAAAAAAAACAATTACACAGAAAAAAGTTAATTTGAAGCAATAAAGAAATTACATGTTTAAAGAAATCCCTTCAATTTGTATATATGATAAGATTTTCAGGGTTTTCAAACTTTCAGGAGCCGTAGTATGCACAATTGGCAGGTGACGAGTTTTGTCAAAGGCGTGAGAATAAGGCTGTAAAACATGATGATGGTGTTATGTGTTATTATTTTGTACTCCACTGTTTTCATAAAAAGTTTAAAATTTTTATTTTCATATATGCAATATTGAACGAAAATTTAAGAAGTGATATCTAAAGAATATTGTGTTTATTTTCCATGTCATTAAAAAGTCGTTACAAGTTTACGTAGCTTTATAATTTCCCAGCAAATTTATTCTTCAATTTAATACGAGCTTTTTAAATTTGTTCATTAAATATGAATATATAATGTTTATGAGAAGGTTTTTTTAAAGCTGAAAAGTATTTGCCATTGAATGCCGAAACTGTGAATGCTTTTATAAAAAATAATATTTTTGTTTCTATATAAAAAGTCATACGCACGAACTGTGATCGCAATCTATTTATCCGAAGCACTGAGACTTGGTTACTTAGGAAAGAGTGGTCAGGGGTCTATCAAGTTACTCTGTTAACATGTTTATGATTGTATTACCATTTAAATAGGATCGTGGTTTTTGGCTTTTGGTTCCTCTCATCTTTCTATTTCGGCAAAGAAAATATAAAAGTTTGTTACTACATATATATACTTTTATTCTAGGTGATTATGATAAATCTACCGAAAAAGCCCAATATATTTGTTTCTTTTGGATGAGTGATACATTTTCTTGTCTAAACTTGGTTAGAAAATGTGTTGCGCAGTGGCAACACTGCTTGCGTCCGCGACACTGTCAATAAACAATTCTACTGGTAGTCGAACGATGTATGCTTGATGTTGTTGCTGCTTTTGTTAAAGATGCTCATACTATTCTTTTTCTCCAATGATGTGACCGATTTCATTACTAATCACTAATGACTTGTTGTGTCGACGTCGTTAACGTCGTGCAGCCAGCGTCGATGTGGACAACGACGTTTGCGCCTGCGCAACACACACTTTGTATATTTAACTTTTTTTTATTTATTTTTTTTATTGGCTTGGCAGATCGCATTGTTAATTTTGTGTCGAAGACGTCGTTTTGCTGTTTCGGCTTTTGCGGAATTTCGCAGTCTTCATTTATATTGGCAAGCAGTGCGACGAGCATCTTCAGTTCTCACCGATCGGTCCAAACGGTACGGTCTAGCAAAGTAAAAATATTTAAAAATTGTAATTTCAAGCTTATTACATATAAAATTTTGTTTCCCCTTTAATACTTAATATTAAGAAAAAATTAACGGCAAAAACTTATTTAAAAAATTGTTAACTAAAAAGTAAAAATTTTAAAAGACATTTTGAGGAAATTAAAAAAAAAATGGTTTTCAAAATCAATTGTGCACACAGACACTGCAAGGATAACAACGAACATTGTGAATAACTGCAACAAAAAAGTTATACCTACATAATAATAAGAACAAAAATAAAAAAAAAAAAAAAATTTTACAGGAAATGCAAAATAGCAAAAGAGTTTTTAAGACTTTTTAAGAACTTTGTGAAAAAATAAATATAGCTTGAAGTGAAATTTGTCGTTGCCGTATTAATTTATTATTTCTTTTTTAATTTTCTTTTTCTTTTAAAGATTTTTTAATAGATCGCCAAGAACTTTTATATAAATAATTTTCTTCGTTTAAAGCAAATCAATATTTGTTTGCTAAAATGGCGCGTGCAGTACTTTGCATGGTGAGTAGAGAATTTTATGTTTTATAAATTTTAATTTAAACTTTTATTTCAATTGAATTAGATTTTATCAATTAAATGTGTTTTTTGTACGATTTTATTATTAGATTTTGTTACAAAACATATCCCTAACGTAAATAACTTATTTGTTTATAATTTTTTTCTTTGACCGTTATGTATTATATTTAACTACTACTATGTTCATGCTTTAACGAGTTGCAATATCTAGAAAAGTATTTGCAATTATTTAATAACTTTTAAATTATAATAAAAATATTTTCAGTGATTTTAACTTTTAAGACATTTCATATTCCTAAAAAAAAAAAAAAACTTTAGCCTTTTTACGAGTGCTTTCAAGTGACATCGGTTTCCTTAAGGTATCCGCCAAATAATCTTGTCATATCTTGAAGGATTTCATAATAATAAAAAAGCTAATTAGATATTTGTTCGAATACTGATTTCCACTATATTTTACGGAATACAGTCACAACCTCACTCTCAGTTTGAATAAAATCCGTAAATTCCATTTTCGAAAAGCAAATTTCTTAGCATAGCCGCTTGCGAAATTACTTAAAAAAATATGCCAGCCTTGTTTCAATCTTTATGAGATATATATTTTTAAAAAATTTTAAAAAAAAGTTGCCAAAAAAAACTGCTCTTCTCCTTAATATACAATTTGTTAAAGTGGATGAAGAAATACCTGTTTTTATATCTTAGAATTTATATCCATCTTAAAAAAAACAAATTGTTTTGTATACGAGTACCTACATGTAAAACTGATGCCGCCATCTTGAGTACTAATTCACTATGTAAGAGCTACTTATTTATTTATGTACACATAAGTATGTTAATAAAAATGCCATTGAAACCAACTGATTTGAATGAAAAATCAGAAAGTACATACTTGCTTCGTTAAAAATGTAAATTTTATAAAAGCTCCTACCAACTATGATTTTTAATGGAATTGATTAATGCCTGCAATATATTTTAATTATTTTGTTGATTTTTAAACGTGGCAATATAGTTTCAACAAATTTAATTTTTCTCAGTCAAACCCTCTTCAAATACAATTAAAAAATATCAAATTTCATTCCGCATTTATAGTCTGCATCCATACTGGCTTAGATGCTACTTGAAATGTAAAATATGAAAACGTTTAACAAATACAAGTAGATTAATCTTTTAATTATATTTTGAAAATCGAACAATTTGAATTCACTCTGTATTTTTTTATACTCGCTTAAATATTAATTTGAATAATTTATTTGACAGCCATTAATTAAGCTTTCTACTTCTAATCTAATCCACATAGTACGTTCACTTTACAAAATAAACTCGAGTTTACGCCTTTTTTGGTATTTGACATCAAACCCTACTCAAAATTACGGAGTTTACTACAGTAATATTTCTTCCCCTTCAACTCTTCATTTTAATTAGTTATTTATGAGAATGCAACCTTTTCTTGGACTTGTTTGGTCGCACTTTTGAAAATTGTGGGCTGAATGTTGGGGAATTTTGCCGAGCTGCTGAAAAATTTGGAAGTTCGTATATGAAAGTGTATGAAATAAACAAATGACATACGATAAACTGAGTTTGTTAAACTGAGGAGAGTTGTTCCTCAACAAAGTTGAAATTTAAATGTCTTGCATATGTATGTATGTGCTTGCTTTTATCACTTTACTCTTACACTTCTTGGTTTTCATTGAGTCAAAATATCTGACGTCAAAAACTGTCTCCACCGAAATCGTTATCGCAGTGCATGTCAAATCAATACAAAAATGCTAACATGATGGCAGATGTTATCAAACGTATGAAATCCAAATTTTTCCAACTGACTATTGACGTCAAATTTGACTTAATGAAAGGGAAGCATTATGCCTTTTGTAAATAAAATTGGATGAAAAATGGGTTGTCATATGGTGTCAACATTTGTTACCATTTTACACCATCATAATATTATGCCTTTGACAAGCACTGCAATTGCGAGATCATCCATTGCATTGTCAATGTTAGACGATATGCTCTACGCTGCACTAGGTTTCCGGCCTTACATGATAAAAAATAAAAGCAGTTTCAAAAATTAAGGCGCTTAGAAAAGAATGGTAATGAAAAAAGGAAATTGAGGAGAATCGCTTCCAAAATTAACATTCTCAAAACGATGAAATACTTATTTTTATAAAAAATTTTATAACTTATATGTGTCATATAAATATTAAGTATAAAAAAGTTGGATATTAAATTTTTCTGAAGAATGAATGCTTTTTTATGCAAATGCTCATACATATGTATGTGGCCGCGATAACGATCACAAAAAAAAACAAAGTTATCGATAACAACTAATATGATGACTACGGTATCGATAACGGTAAATATACAATTATCAATGAACATAACGAAAATAATCTTAAAAACAATAACCAAAACTAAATCTCCATTTTTATCGATACAAATTCGATATCAATACATATGTACATATAGTGAAAACCATATGCAGTTAACGTTTACTGTAATTTTATCGATAAAAATTTTGGTCTTAAAAACCGATAACTGTTTGGATAACCATAATCGTAACCATAACTATTTATTAGTTTTTAACTTAGAAAAAACTGTAATTCCATGAAATACTTTCTGCTCGGTATATACGAGTATATGTACGGATGTTTATAAAAAATATTTAAATATGTACTATAAACGGTAGCCAAGTTTATGAGCATTTGAAAGACGTAAACTTAAAAATAAAATAGTGATGCTTTAAAATGCCGATCAATTTGTTAAACGACACCTACATCTGTTAAAAAACAAAAACTATGAGACTTAAAATCACAAAAGTGCATTAAGTCGAATGTTTTGTTGCGTCTTATGCATCATTTTGAGATTTTCAAGGTTATCTTCAAATATGAAGTAGTTAAGGTGACACGTAGTGGCGCCTTAGAGAACTGATCCACTGCCATAAATGCCATATGTAAGAGTGTGCACATATATGTACATATGTACATACATAAGGAAAACCTACGCGGATACAAATCATACTTAGCTGCATTATGCCTTTAAACTCCTACATTTGTACATTTCATACATACAATTTCGTAGGTATTGAAAAAAAAATTAAAGCTGGCTTTTTATTTCAAGTGTCTAGCACTTAATAGCTACAAACAATTATTTTTTGCTTATTTTCATCTTTTGTATTGCATCTATTTTTATTTTCGCAGCGTTAAAAATACAATAAACTGCATTCTTTCAATTAGCTATAGAAAAAAAATGCATTGTACCTTAGTCACTGGTTCAGATTTGTGCTCTGAGATATGAATGTATATACTCGTATGTTTGTATGTATGTACTTCCTACGACTATATAAAAAGTACACGCATGGTAATCGGTATTTGCTGTAGGCTTTCGAACAAGTTTCTGTCGCCATGCGGAGCTAGGTAACTACATATTTTACGAGCATTTCGTTAACTAAGTAAGTAAATATTAGCTATTTTGATTTTTACAAATTGCATTGGCAGACAGAGTCTCCTAGAATAAGCTGTGATGAGAGCATCAAAAGCAACAACAGTTAAAATTAGTGAGATGGCAAAAAAAAAGGAAACAATTTTTTTAAATAATGTGTTAACATATCAATTGATGTGATGTGATCATATGATGTCATCATGCGATTTGACACGCTCTTGCGATGTGTGGCTCTCATGTCAATAACGAAATCTTACCGAATTTACCGTTTTAATTGTCTTCCTTCCGCACCCATTCGCTTTTAGTGGCGCAATTGTTTACCTACATACGAAATAAATAAATATAAAATGAACGCATAAATTCTACAAGTTTGCTTCCAAGTCAACTTGCTGCTTGTCTCTTCTACTTAAACTTTTTAATTTACGAGTAGAGTTAATGCGCACCGTTAGGAATCTATCAACTTATGTTCTAACGGTACTCGCATACAAATTAACTTGTCTCTGCAAATAAATATATGTGTATGCAAATTCGCACGCTTCTTTTTTTGTTAAATTTTACGGTTACAAAAAAAAGCGTGACAATAAAAATCAGTAAGTGAATACGAGTAGGTATACATATGTACATACTACTCGTACATAAAACTCAATAAAAGGAAAAAAAAATTGAATAAAAATATAAAATAATTTTTGCTGCTACAACAATAATCAAGTAATTAAATGAAGGTCAAGCTTTTGACTTTCGCTTTCTTTTGTAGCTATTTTAGAATCTAGATATTCATATAATTATTCATTTTTGTGTTTTTCTTATTTTAAATAATGTGAACGTAAACATTTTTACCAAAATATTATTTCATTGCGTCAGTATTTCGAAAGATTTACAAATCATATTCTGTTGTTGATGAAATGCCATAAGATAATCCAATCAAAATATTGGGAAATGATGCTGAATTGGCGACAGAATACGGATCGTTCCATTAAGATAGACCTGACGTGAAATTACCTAATCAAGTTTGTATACATATACTTAGAAGGCTCTCCCTTTACAAATGCGGCCATGCATTCGAAAATGTATACTAGTAAGCGAAATTCCGAAGCGTTCATTATTGTCTGTCATACATAGTAAGTTAGAAGTAGGCCGCTCTGACACAATCCCGCTTACTTCGGTAATTTCGTAAGCTAGCCTGTATGGAACACAAAGTGTAGTAGACATTATTAAAGAGATGTAATGTGCTAGGCAGCATTCGTCGCTGTGTAAAAGTTCTTAAACGCTGTCTGTAAAAATACCACACCCGCTCAGAGCCTTCCCGTCAAGGAGGTAAGAATATTTTTGCATGTTTTTTTTACCATTTGACGTGCGCCATTTGGTTGAAATGTGCTCATCGCTCCACCTTATCCTAACTTCAGTGTCATTACATAGGAGATAGTAAAAAGTTTAGAGATTTTATAAAAAAAAACCAAAGTTCATCATACGGCGTTCAGAATAAAATAAATAAATACTTAGTTGGCTCTCAACCAATTTAAGTAAATAAAATAGCATAAAAATTCAACAAATCCATTGCAACTAACTTAAACATTTTAAAGCTTACGCGGCCCGAACTTTAAAACCTGCTAACATACTAAGAAAATAATAAAATAGGTCAAAGCTATATTTCAAACAATATCTTTTTTCTATTTAACATTTGTAATGAATAGCAATACTAAAACGCTTTGAAAATAAGAAATCAATGCTATAAAATCAGCTTTTTTCATTCATTCATTCCAAAACAATCGCATCAAAGTTTCATCTGCGTGAACATGACAAAACTATGTTAAAATGATAAATGAATTGCAACTTCGTTAGTTCAAAGGTCTTCTACTTTACTTTGCTTGTCCTTTACGTGATTTGCAATTTCTTTGCCATTGATAAATACTACAAATTGCGTTGTGCTTTGTCACATATGTTTTACATTAATTTTGCGGAGCTTTCGCTGATGAAAAATATTGAATATGTATTTGACTTTCATCTACAAGCTCTATTTCACTGCGAGTGTGTCACTTGCACACAAGCAATTCTACAAATAAAAAATGAAAGAATCCATTCGCGTCTGCAAAATGAACCAAAATTATACCTTTTTTCGTTGCTATTCCTCTTTTATGCTTTACATTTGGGTCAATGCTTGGCTAGCGGTTCTTTAACCTGACCACTCTGAAGCAACTTGAATTTTAACTCATTGCTGTGCTGCTGATTTTTAACCTTCTACACTTGTTGGGGCGAGAAGATAGCAACTAAATATGACAAGTTAAATATGTATGAATGTATAGAGAAAACAGGCAATTTATAAACAAACAAAAATAAAATTAAAATCATTTCAATAACACCTTTATCTTTCAGCTTGCAATACCAACAAAAATAAAATAAATAATTAACCAGCATGAGTCCATAGCAAAGCATGAAATACCTAACACGAACTTTATTATTATTTTCATATCATCTGTAACAAATAAAATCGCACGTATCATTGGCGGTAACTATCTGCACAAATCATTTCAAGGTTGTATCGTCATAGTACACATGCAAATACAGAAACATAAAAGTAAACATTGTATAAGCGTGCATGACTTGCAAATTAATACAAACCAAAGAAAAAGTTGGAAGCTTGCAGTGAGTAAATCCCTCTACTTGCTCCCAAATAGCTTCTGCTGAACAAGCTCGCCTTTTCTCTTAATGATATACCTTCATCAGTGTATCTTTTCAAGCCACTTACTTACCAACTGACATTACTTAACCGTTCGCTCTCTGGAAAGTTTTAGCCAGTTAAGCCGCTTGCAATATTTAATTAAACGATAAAGTTTAAATAAATTTCATAATTTCGATATTTAGAAAGAATTTAAAGCATCAAATTATATTGTAGTAGACTTACCTTAACCTGTTGCCTATAAAAAATCTTTCAAAAGCTTTTTCATCCTCATATGTTTATAATGCAATAGGTATTCAATTCCAGATTTTTTTAATGATTTCCTTTTCAGATTTTCAAGTATCTGCTTTGAGGAAAAGTCAATTCAGTTTATGATCATTTTTAATAAATTTGTTCTAAACGATTATGTTGCAATTTTAGTTCCCAAAACTCGTGACAATCTGGCAATTCCTTCAACAGCACGAAAGAGTATAACCAAACGTTAATTTTCTCACATTTTTACTCTAATTAATTTTGGGCTAGCTTCCAGTTAGTCATGCAAAGACTGCTCTGCGAAAAAAAACATTTTTTTTTAAACTCTGAGCATTTTTTGCCTTGAGTTTGTTGAGCGGTTAAATTAAATCATTTTTTATTTAGGTGTTAATGCATTTGAATGTTCATTTATTTTAGTTTACTTTAACTATAAACTCTTGATTGATTAATTCCACAATTGAGTGGTTTGGTTGTTTTCGTTCTTTTTATTTGGTTTCACTTTCAAAGTCAGCAGTTGCTTGTTTGTTTTGTTTTTTTAAACCTCGAAGGTAGTTTGTCGAAGAAGGGTAATGTATTTAAAGACCAGAGGGAGGAAGGAAAGGCCTTAACATAAATGCGTTAATCATCTTACAAACCACTCTTGCGAGGATAATTATAACTTTTCACAAATATTACCTGACGCGGCTGCAAATTATTCAAGAAATTCAGAGTAAAGCGGCTAAGATAAATAAAAAAAAAAATATCCTACACATAGTGCATGGAATGCGATGTCGAACCTGCACCTTTATATCGAAGTTGCGAAATCACAAAATTGTCATATGTTGGTTGCATTCTTTCGTTTATATACACATATGTATCAACACATTTATTAAGCACAAAGTACATCAACACCACCGGCACCAGTAATATTCTTACGTGTATTTTATTCACCTTTCATCGGAGTTAATGGCAGTTCAGGCATCAGCAATGCAAATACGAGGGTTGCCCTCAAATTTACCGGATAT